>ML682003.1:5648946-5705270 GCA_007922195.1 Podocnemis expansa | reverse complement strand
CCCCCCCCCCCCAGCAATAAAGGAGCCGGCGGCCGCCAGTGGGTTTCTTCCGTTTCTTTTTTATTGTGAAGTGCGCCAAGAGGCCTGGTGCCGTTGTGCTTACTGGGACATCGTTCAAATACTGGCTCAAAAAGTTTTCCCCGGGGAAAAGGCTCCAGAAACAGGTTTAGAGTCTTTACAGCTTGTAAAAATCATGTAAATTTCCAAACGGTATTTACAAGGCATTCCTGCAATATACAGTTAGTTCCCTTTTCACTGGAAGTACAAAAAGAGAGGTCTAGCTAGTACAATTCCTTCTACCTGAATTCGAGGAAGTTTCCTTTGTGCTGCTTTAGGTCAAAGACTGAGACAGGAAGTGATTTCTGGGGAGAAAGGCCAGGCCCATCCACGTGGCTTTGCCGGAGTCAGGGGATGGCAGGAGTTCCTGCCCGGGCCCCGTGTGTGTGTGTGTGTGTGTGTGTGTCTGTCTGTCTGTCCGTCTGTATTTCCTTGTGTGTCTGTCTCTGTGTCCCTGTGTGCGTGTGTGTCCTTGTGCATGTGTGTGTTTCCTTGTGTCTGTCTGTTTGTGTCCTTGTATGTGTGTGTGTTTCTTTCTGTATGTGTCTGAGTGTGTCCTTGTGTGTGTGTGCCCTTGTGCATGTCTGTGTCTCTGTCTGTGTTTCCTTGTGTGTCTGTCTGTGTGGCCTTGTGTGTGTCCTTGTGCGTGTGCGTGTGTGTTTCCTTGCGTCTGTCTGTTTGCATCCTTGTCTGTGTCTTTTCTTGTGTGTGTCTGTGTGTGCCCTTGTGTGCATGTGTTTCCTTGTGTGTGTCTGTCTCTGTCTGTGTTTTTTCGTATGTGTGTCTATGTGTGGGTTTTCCTGTGTGTCCTTGTGCATGTGTCTGGCTGTGTTTTCTTGTCTGTGTGTCTGTGTGTGCCCTTGTGTGTGTGTTTCCTTGCATGTGTCTGTCTCTGTCTGTCTGTCTGTGCGTGTTTCCTCGTCTGTGCGTGGGTTTTCCTGTGTGTCCTTGTGTGTGTGTGTCTGTGTGTGTTTTCTTGTATGTGTGTGTCCATCCTTGTGTGTGCGTGTGTCTGTCTGTGTTTCCTTGTCTGTCTGTCTGTGTGTGTCCTTGTGTGTGTGTGTGTGTGTGTGTGTGTGTGTGTGTGTGTGTGTGTGTGTTTCCTTGTCTGTCTGTCTGTTTGTGTCCTTGTGTGTGTGTCTCTTTCCCGGATGCTTGAAATCTTTTTTTTTTAAAGAAAGCCCAGCTCCTAAAGCCCAGGTGGATGTTCCTCCAAGATTTAGGCTAGAAAAATGTAACTAAGTCGCTCGCAGCTCCCCTGGTTCGCACCAGAAGCCTGTAACGCTAAAAACTACCATGAAGAAGTCAGTCAAAGGCAGGCAGTGCATACATTAAAGAGAAGGAAGAATTGTCATATATTCTATCACACTACATTGGCATAGTCCCTGATATTCGTTGCTATTAAGAATATTGGATTAAAATGTACCTGATTTCTCAGTAATACTATTTGTCTTAAAAATAACATGCATTACCTTAATTATTGCTCTATAAGTTCAGTATCGGACTCCTAAGGAGAAATATTGCCCTCAAATAGCCTAGCTAAAGTTTGGCAAAGAAAGAGAACGAACTCAAACCGGTGATGAGAATCCAAAGCATCATAAAATTGGCATAGATTTAAATACTTCTTTTTTGCATGCAGAAATCCCAAGTGTTAGAAAGGGGGCAACGAAAAGGTCGGTTCGGTGGGTTTGTTCCTTCAAAAAGTGACGAAGACTTTGGCATAGTAAGGAAATATTGGCAACAAACGCAGAGGAGGTTGGAAGTAAACAACCGTGCAAGTCAGTTTTCAACGCAAAATAAATTAATTCGGGGCTCCCCCAAAATAAATAGAGACATAAGAGGGGGCCCCACGTACATATATTAGAAAATCTGCGAAATAAATATATCGTAAATCAATCCAGACATTTATGAAAATAGAAATAGACACTAAAAAAAACCCTCTGAAAATTAATAAATTAAAAATGTCCCGAAGAGAATCAGTCTCATGAATTAACTATTATTTTACCTTGAAAGGCGGACACTTTGTGGTCATTGGCTGCGGGGTACGAGTCTCGCTTTGTACCTTTTTTATTTCTTCTTCGCTCCAAGGAAGGTTGAACCTCCCGAAAGCAAAAGCCTGGGCGGAAAGGACATTGGATGCCCTTGCGGCTGGGTCCCGGCTGGGAGAGTCAGCGCCACAGGTCCGTGTCCGGGGCGGGGGGGCTCGGCGGTGTGCTCTGTGCTGGACTTGGGGGGGCGAGTGGAGCTGGAGGGGGGCTCCCAGAGAAGGCGTGGGAAGACGGATGGGGACCCCGGGGAGATGAGGGGCGTTTGCGGGGGGGGGGGGCCCCAGAGAAGGCTTAAAGAGGCGGATGGGGACCCCGGGAGAGGGGGAGGGGTTGGGGCGCTCTCAGACCAGGCTGGAGAGAGGAGGGCGGGGACCCCGGGGAGACGGGGGACTCCCAGAGAAGGCTTAGAGAGACGTGGGTGCGGGCCCCGGGGAGACAGGGGGGTTTGGGGGGTCCCAGAGAAGGCGTGGGAAGACGGATGGGGACCCCGGGGAGACTTTGGGGTTTGGGGGACTCCCCGAGCAGGCTGGAAACGGGCTGGCGAGGGCCCCGGGGAGATGGGGGGCTCCCAGAGAAAGCATGGGAAGACGGATGGGGACCCCGGGGAGAAGTGGGGGTTTGGGGGGTTCCCCGAGCAGGCTGGAGAGACGGACGGGAGCCCGGGGAGAGGAGGGCGTTTGGGGGGTCCCAGAGAAGACGGATGGGGAGACGGGGGGCATCCCAGAGAAGGCTGGAGAGACGGTGGGCTCCCCGAGCAGGCCGGAGAGGGGCGGGCGGGGACCCCGGGGAGACAGGGGACTCCCAGAGAAGCTCCGGAGAGACGAATGGGGACCCCGGGGGGACGGATGGGGAGACGGGAGCTCCCCGAGCAGCCCGGAGAGCGGCAGGCGGGGCCCCCGAGGAGACAGGGGTTTGGGGGGTCCCAGAGAAGGCTCGGGAAGACGGACGGGGACCCCGGGGAGAAGCGGAGGTTTGGGGGGCTCCCCGAGCAGGCCGGAGAGGGGCTGGCGAGGACCCCGGGAGAAGGGGGAGGTGTTTGGGGGGCTCCCAGAGAAGGTCTGGAGGGACGCCTGGGGACCCCGGGGAGACGGGGGTTGGGGGTCCCAGAGAAGGCGCGGGAAAACGGACGGGGACCCCGGGGAGAAGCAGGCCCAGGCCGGAGAGGGGGCCCCGGGGCGAGGCAGCCCAGGTCAGGTCTCCAGGGGGCTGAGCGGCGGCGCCGCCCCCTTGAAGCAGGCCGACTCGTAGTGCTTGTTGAGATAGGACTTGAGGGCGAAGGTCTTGCTGCAGCGCTTGCACTTGAAGTGCTTGAAGGCCGAGTGGGTCTGCATGTGGGCGCGCAGGTTGGAGCGGTCGGCGAAGGCCTTGCCGCAGTGGGCGCAGCCGAAGGGCTTCTCCCCGGTGTGCGAGCGCATGTGGCCCTGCAGCAGCCAGGGCCGGCTGAAGGCCTTGCCGCACACCTCGCACTTGTGCTTGAGGTCGTGGGTGAGCAGGTGCATGGCCATGGCCGGCATGGAGACGTAGACCTTGCCGCAGGTGGGGCACTTCTTGGCCATCTTGCTGTCCAGGCTGCGGTGCGTCTGCTTGTGCCGGCTGAGGTTGGAGGAGGTGGCGTAGCTCTTGCCGCACTCGCCGCACGTGTGGCGCTGCAGGCTGCGGGCCCCGCTCAGCGCCTTGCGGCGGGAGCGGCCGTCGGTGATGAAGAAGGCGTCCACCGCGTAGCCCTCGCTCACCGCCGCGTCGCCGTTGATGTAGCCGGCGGCGATCTCGGAGTGCGGGCTGTCGGGCGGGTCCGAGTCGGGCGCGCCATAGTCGCCGTGCGCCCCCGGGTAGAGGGGCTGGGGCGAGGGCACCTTGAGGGCGCCGCCGCGCTCGCCCTCGTAGACGGCGGGGGGGATGTAGTCGCCGAGGTAGCCTGCTGGACGGATGGGGGCAGAGAAAGGGGGCCGGTTAGCCGAGCCGCTGGGGGAGGCGACGAGCCGGGCCGGCGCCGCCCTGGCGCTACCGGAGCCTTTGCCCGGCCCCCCGTGCGCCGCGGCTCCGGTTGAGATTCCTCTGAAGGGGGAGCGGGGAAATGCAGCCGCCGCCCCCCCCAGAGGACCCCTCCCTGGCAGGGGGAGGCTCAAGGTCGCTTCCCCAAGAGAGGGCCCGGGGGGGCTCAAAAACCCGCCCCAGCGGCCCGGGCCCGGTTATGCAACGCGCCGCAGCCCTGGTGCAACCAACAAAGGCCGGAGCCGAGCGTGCGGCGGGGCCGGGGAGGGGGGGTCGCGGCCGTGCCGTGCCCGCCCCCCCCAAGCCGGGCTCCTGGCGGGGAAGTTTGACCCCGGGCAGCGCGGACCGGCGGCCGCCAGGACCTGGCCGAGCCCGGGGGCTGCAAAGACTCGTCCTTGAACTTGTCTCTCGGCAGACAAAAGGGCCTCCCGCCCCCGCCCCCCCGCGACGGTGAATCCCGACCTCTGCTCCCCCCCGGTCTAATTTTAGCGCCGCCGGAGGAGCCGAGCGGCCGGGCCGGCCGCAAATGCGCGGAGCCGAGACCGGCCCAAGATGGCTCGTTGCAGGCCGGGGAGGGAGGCGGGCTGCACCCGGGGGTGTCCCCCAGCGCCGCCATCCAGCCCCCCGCCAGCCAAGCCCCCCAGCCCCGCGCCGCGCCGCTCTTTACCCTTCTCATGGAGCCGGGAGCCGAGGTCTGCTCTGGAGCGGCCGTAGGAGTTCTCTAGATCAGCGGAGGAAAAATCATCGAGTTTGACCTTTTTGACCAGGAAGGATCTTGGCATGGTTTCTACAGGCTCCGGAGAAGGGCGAAGGCGGCAGCTGGCCGGCGGCTGCGGGGCGAGCGGAGAGACCCCGTCAAAACGGCGAGGCGGAGCCGCCTGCGGCTTTGTGGCTCGGCCGCCGGCTGCCCGGCCCGGCCCGGCTCGGCTCGGCGCCGCGGAGATGCCCGGCCTCCGCCTCCCGCGCTCGGTGCCGGGCCCGGCGGCTGCTGGCCCCTCCGCCGCCCTCCAGCGCGGCCCCGGGCTTCAGCGCATCGCCCGCGGCTTCAGCACCGGACAGCTCCGGCCCGCCAGGGCTCCGCCCCGCTCAGCACCGGACAGCTCCGGCCGGTCAGGTCGCCGCAGCCTGGCCGCAGGGAGCCGGATGGCTGAGGACTCCGATCAGCTGTTTGGATTTATAATGCGGCGATCAGGTGGTGGACGGAAATGGAAGCGCTTAATTTAATCCAGCCGAGAAAAAAAAAGGAAAAAAAGAAAAAATCTCCCGGGAACGGCCCTGAGAGCCGATGATTTAGTGGCGCTGTTGTCAGTCGCCTCCTGCCCGGGCTTTTTCGGCAGGCCGGTTGGGATGGGGTGGGTGGCGGGGGGCGCTGGTTACGGGGGGGCGGCCCCGCCCGGGAGCTGCCGGGCCGGATGAGGGGCGCGGCCAGGGCCCGGCTCCATTTCTTTGATTTATCGATGGGAGAATAAGGAGGCCGGGGTCTCTGGGATGCAATAAAAAGCTTTTTAATGAGGGAGGTGCCGAGCGGCTGCTCCTGGGGCTCCATCTGTCTCGGGGAGGCGGTGGGGCGCAGTGGGGAGAGCGGGGACCGGGCCCGAGGCCGGCTGGGGGGGCCAGGCTGGCAGCCGAGGCTCCCCACAGCTCAGGGGGGGGCGGATGGGAGTGCGGTCTAGTGGTTGGAGCGGAATGGGGGGGAGCAGGACTCCTGGCTTCTGTTTCCAGTTCCGAGACGGGTGGTGCGGGCTAGTGGTTAGAGCAGAGGCCTCCAGTCAGGACTCCTGGCCGCTCCCCGGCTGTGCCAGACGCTATCGCCCAGTGGGTAGACCAGGGGGCTGGGGACCGGGCCCAGTGCTGCCAAGCGGTGGCCCAGAGATACCCCAGAGCCGTCCCCAGCGCCCCCCTCAAGCCAGCCTTGCAGGGTCCCCGCCGATTTTCCCCGCGGGCCGCCCGGGCAGTGGCAAGCAGCCCCCTTCCCCGCAGCCGGCCGGGGCCTGGGCGCTGAGCCGCAGCTGGGGCCCCGCACCCGGGGGTCACCGTCGGGGGGGGGGGTTGAGCTGGGACAATAAGCAGCTCCCCCGCCGCCCCCGCCAGCCAGGGGGCTCAGGACCGACTCCCGGGCTGTGCCTGGCCCCGGACCCCTAGCCTGGGAAAAAGCAGCGCCCCTGGGCGCCCCCCTGGTCCCGTCCCCTCTCCCCGGAAGCCAGCAGCCGCCGCCAGGTTATTCAGGCAACTCTCCAGGTTGCATTTGTGTCTCCCGTGCCCCGCGAATCCCCCCCCCCTTTGATCCAGGCTGCCCCCCCCTGCGAGCCCTGATAGCCGGGGCACCGGGAGCACCAGGAGCTCCGCAGCCGGCCCGCCGCCTGATTTTCCGCCCTCCCTCCCAACTCCCGACCGCCGGCAGTGACAGCAACCAAGCTAACAATCTGCCGTCGCCTGAAGTTTACAAGTCACCCTCTGACATCACGCTCCCCGGGCCAATGGCGCCCGGCTCATGCTAATGAAGCGAGCTGGGAGCAGAAGGTCCCCTTTCCACAACGATTCCTTTAGGAGACATATGTCCCTAATTAACAAATATCCAGGAGCGGGCCGCTCGCTTTTGTTTGACACCCGCTCGGTTCTGCTCGCCCCCGCAGAAGGAAACCGAATGGGGAGTCGTCAGGGGTCCCGGCTGCCTCGTGACACCCCCAAACCGCGCTCAGCCTGCCTCACCGCGACCTGCCTGTGCCTTAACCTGGGGGAACCGTGTTCTCCGCGCGGTGGGGTCGGGTGCGTGGGGGAGTGTAAGTGGTTTCCGAGTGTGAGTGTGAGGACCCGTCACACCCGTGTGAAACAAACCGGTTTCGTGCCATTTGCGGGGCAAAGCGGAGTGAGCTCCGCCCCGCTTAGGGACGCAGCTTCTCTCCCGGCGGCGTGAAACCGGAGTGAAACCGTCTGTGGATTTTCGCTCCGGATCCCCACGGCCGGTCCCTGCCCCGCATCAGGCCCGAGGGGTGCCCCACAGCCGGGCCAGGTGGGCGGGCTGCGGACCCCCTCTCCGCGGCTCCAGAGCCGGTTCTCCGCCCGGCCGGGGGCCCCGGGATCTCCCGGCCCCACGGCGCAGCTGCCCGGCGGGGACGGGATCGGGGCTGGAGCCGGCCGGCGCGGGGGAGCGAGGCGGAGCCGGGTTTACACGGCCGGTGGCTCGGTGCAGGTAGCGCGGAGCGGCCATGTGCGCCCAGCCGGGCCCAGAAATGCTGATTTCAGCTAAACGGCGAAGAAAGAGCCGAGCCCCCGGCATTTGCATAATAATGGGCCGGGAGGCAAAGCGGCGCAGAAACGTCTTGTCGGCTGTGAAATCAAAGCGCTTCATTAGCATTTAATTCTCACCCGCCCGCAGACCCTCCCCGGGAACCCGGGCGCGCGGGGGAGGCTGGCCCGGCTCGGCTCGGCCCGGCTCGGTCCGGCGGCCGCCTGCAGGCTCCGGCTGTCCCGGGTCTCCCTGCAACGCCGCTGGGCCTCGACCCTCCGCCCCGCGGCCGGACCCCGCGGGACCGGAGAGGGGCCCCGGGGGACCCCGGCTTCCCCGCGCAGCCTTTGTGTGTCTAGCACGTGGGCCGTGTTGTCAGCGATAATAAATCCCTTCCCTCGCCCGAACTGGGAGTGAGCCGGTGGCAGGCAGCAGGCCGGGGCTGGTGTAGACGGGAGCCGGCCTCCTCGCTGGAAAGCCCTGCCAGGGGTCTGGCCTGCCCCCTCCCCTTGACACCATGGCTCCTCTCCCAGAGGGAGGCCTTAGTTAACTTCCTTTCTGTTCCAAGCACTTGATTTTTGCCTCATCATGCTTTCATCCCGAGGAGCCCTTTCTCCGCGAGGGCACTTGTGCTTGAATATGTTATTAACTTTATTGTCAGGTCCTGCAACTGAGGTTGATCTGCATTAACATCCATGGCCCAAGGGCTTTTGCGAGGCAGGCAGAAGGTGCAGCTGGGACCAATTCACCCAAATCCCCCCTCCCCCCAGCCGCCAGCTCCACAATCAGCTGCTCGGCAGAGGAGGGCATCGCGAACGAACGGAGAGCGCCGTGCGGGCACGGCCCTGCAATGTCTCCGGATGGCTCCGTGGCCGCGGGCCCTCAGGTTCTGAGGTACTGCGTTCTCACGCCCGGTATCTTTCCGGGGAGTCCTGCGGCACTCAAAGACTAACAGATTTATTTATTTATTGCATGAGCTTTTGTGGCAGAAAATCCCGCTTCGTCAGGCACCCTCAGATCTCCAGCGGGTGCCACCTGTCAGTGGCACCCCTTGCCCCCCAATAGCAACTGCCGTCTGATTTCAGTGCACCCTTTGTTTGGGGCACTAAGCCAGGGCATTTAAAGAAATTATGGCCAGTGACACGGGGGGGGGGGGTGTCCATGATACAAGAAGAAGGAAAAAGAAACAGAGCTAAACGGGGCAAAAAAAACCCCCCAAGGAGTCTTGTGGCACTTAAAGCCTAACAGATCACACCAGCAAGGAGCTGCGGTGAGATTCTGGGCAGCGCTGGATTGTGCAGGCCTCTCTGTGTTTGCAGTGCGGCTAATGAGAAGTGTTTTGTCGAGAGTGCGCAATGTAGGAAGGGGGCTTGCTAAGCAAATGAAGAAAGCAGGCTGTGGGTTGAAGCAAAAGCTTTTGAAGTCTGGTCTCCCGATAAAAAGGCTGCTCAAAATAATCAGTGTGTTAACTAAATGGGCTCCACAGAAGAAAAAGGAAGAGGAATGTCCCTTGGGGTATAGCTATGCCTGCAATATTTTAATCATGGTGTTTTATTCCACAAGCTTTGTGGTAAATGCAGCCCTGCCTCTGCAAGGCACGGATTCAGGTCTAGAGACGCTGGGTCCTGCTTCACTTCCAGCAAAGCAGGCCACAGATCTGTCAGGGGCAGGGTCGGGAGCTTGTTGCTTTCTGAGGGCTGCACCCAGCTGCGGGAGAGAAGGGCTGGGTCACAAAGCGCAGTAAAGGGGCTGCCTTCAGCACAGGCCTGGTTGCTCAGGCAGTTGTCAATGGGGCATGAAGCGTTTCAGCTCTCGAGCACTGATCCGCAGTCAGCTCAAGTCAGCAGTGACACCAATTGTCTTCACCAGATAGTAGTTTGGTGGCTTGTGTGACACGAGTTTGTTGGTTCTCGACCCATTTCTGAGGGGGCTGGGCAACAACATCCCCAAACTCCTCCTGTGCTCTCATAGCAGACATGAAGGTCACACCCGGAAACACCTCTGTGAGTGAGCTCTGCCCTTGAACTCCAGGGTGTTGATCACAAAGGTCATGTTATACAGGGTCAGGGCCAGGCAGAGGGTTCTGCAGAGAGGAGCTTGGTTTGGCCCAAGGAAAAGCGTTCACCCATCCTAGCAGGAGACCCCCGTAGGGCAGGGTGAGGCATCTTTTGCTACAACCCACGCTAGTGTTCAGCAAACTTAGAACAGGCTGTATCTCGCCAAAGAGAAAGAATTCATGGCCCAGCCTCTGCTGAAAGCACTGTCCAGACACCAGCTGATTAATAACTTTGGTCTCTTGACCTGCCACAATCCGTGTGAACTGACTGGCCAGGGAGGGATCCTGGCCAGGTCTGCCTACGTGTGACTGGGGAAGGCCCAGCCAACCTCCACTGGGCCCTGTAATAATCACATGCCCCAGTCCCACCACTAGAATATACTAACCAAAAAGCAGGAGAAACTGAGGCACAGCACATGACACCCCAAGAAAATCCCAAGACAATCTCTACTTTGTCACACAAGGAAACAAATCCTGACTCAGAGCAACGCTCTCTGGGGAGTGGGTGCTGCTCACTCCTGAAGGGTCCCGCTGATTCAGTGGGCGCTGAGATCCCTGCTGTCTCACCTTGGGGTACATCCACACCACAGCCACGCGGCACAGCAATAGAAGCTGTTGCACCATAGCAGAGACACTTCCCACAAAGATGGAAGGCTTTTTCCACCTGTATCATTAACCCACCTCTCTGAGAGGCAGGAGTGAGAGGAACAGACGACTTCTTCAGCTGACCTAGCTGCATCTTTCCTGGCAGTTAGATCAGTGGTGCCCAACATTTTCTCTGCTGTGGCACACCTTGTTACTTTGAATTAATTTGAGGTACACTTGCTCAGACCTGGTGGCACACCTGTGTGCCATGGCACATTGGTTGGGAGACAGTGGGTTAGATCATGCTAGCCACAGCACTCAGGGTGCAAAACTTTTCCCATCCCTGGGTGATGTAGCCGGTCCATCTGATTTTTAAGTATGGACCAGGCCTCGTGGTTGGCAGCCACCATGGTGCCTGGCAAATGACCCCTCACCACAGAGCAAAGCCCCATGTCAGTTAGAAACAGGGAGAAAGAGAGGGGGAAACTCACCAAAGCTACAAATCCTGCTGCCCCTTATTGCCCCGAAGTAGCCTGGGGGCACTGGTCCCAGCAACCACTGTGGGCCACTGCTCAGATGGAGATGGGAGTGTTGCACGCTGGGAGCTGTAAGTCTTTGGGGGCCAGGTTTTTGAAAGACAGCCCAGGGCAGCCACACTCTTTTGGCAATCTGATCCTGTGGATGGAGACTGCAGCTAGACAGGAGGTACTTAGAGCTAGGTGACCAGGCGGAGAGGTGATCCACAGGCATGTTGGCAGCTAGACATAAAGGATTGCTTGGCAGCATCCTTTTGGCTTGAGCTTCTCATGGGATTTCCAGGAGAGTGGAGTTCTGCTCCTACTGATGGTCATAGGAAACAAATTGTAGGGCCGTTCATAGTGACTATATGGAATTAATTTCCAGGGGCACATGGCAAACTCCTGCCAGGCTCACCAGCAGAGCAGAAACCCAGCTGGCATAAATCAGCGTCATTCTGTTGAAGACAAGGAGCTCTGTTGGTTACACCTGCTGACCAGCTATATCTCAAAGACAGCTGCTGCTCTGATGCTGTTGGCCTCAGCTTCTGGCTTGCTGAGCGCTGAGCTGTGGGGATGAACCTGCTGGTGGGGAGCCACAGCAGGGATCAACATGGGACATCAATGCATCTTCAGGCAGAGTCCCTGAACGTACTAGTTGCTGTCACTTCTCCCCACTCACTGCAGTGATTGCGACAAACTGGTCATCGCACTGCAGGTGCACACCTCAGCCTGGGCAGTGGAAGATGCAATAAAGCTTTTGGTTCGGTCTCCCACTGTATTCTTATCATCAAGTTAAAGAAGTCCAGGTTGAATGAGAAGACTGGAAGGTGGACAGAAAGCTGGCGAGATCATCTGGCTCAATGGGGCGAGATCAACAGCTCGATGTCCAGTTGGGAGCCGGCATCGAGCAGAGTGCCCTAGGGTTCAGTGCTGAGCCTGGCTTTGCTTAACTTCTCCATTAATAATCTGGAGCGGTGGTTCTCAACTTTTTGAGGTCACAACACACTTGGTGGCAGATTGCGACCTTACAGAACACACCAGCCCCTGCCCCCCCGGCCAAATCCAACCATCCCCCCAGCTCGCTGTGACACAGTTACAGTTGTGTGGCGACACAGTAATGTGTCCCAACACAGTGGTTGAGAACCACTGACCTGGAGGATGAAGTGGTAGCATTCTCGGCCAGTCTGTAGATGATGCTAAGATGGGAGGGGTGGTAGATACACTGGGCAGCAGGGATAGGATACAGAGTGACCTAGGCAAATTGGAGGATGGGGCCAAAAGAAATCTGATGAAGTTTACCAAGGACAAGCGTACAGTCCTGCACTTAGGATGGAGAATCCTATTCAGTGCTACCGACTGGGGACTCACTGGCCAGGCAGCAGTTCTCAGAAAAGGATTTGGGGGTTACGTTGGACAAGAAGCTGTGCAGGAGTCATCATCATGCCTTTGCTGCTGAGAAGGCTAATGGCATATTGGCCTGTATTAGTAGGAGCATGGGCAGCAGATCAAGGGAAGTGGTTAGGGTGACAGATTCCAAAGGGATGGCCGTGTTAGTCTAGTCCAACAAAAAAACCAAGGAGTCATGTGGTACTTTAAAACTAACATTTATTTTTCTCATGAGCTTTCATGGGAAAAAATCCCACTTCGTCAGATGCTTCGAAGGAATTGCTCCTGTGTCCCCTCCAGCCACTGCTGATCAGGACTCTGCTGCAGTGGTCTGCCCCAGTCCAGCCCAGGTCTCCACACCACTACACATCCACCTCCCACATCCAGCCTCAGTGGCTCTGACCCCTGCTTTGCTTGGAACTCCCCCGGGGGAAGTCTCTTCCCCAGAAGGGTCCTGAAGAGTTCCTCCACAGCCCAAAGGCCCAGCACCCTTGTAGTAACCTTGGGGAGGAAGGGATTAACACCATGGCTAGTGAGTCCCAGGAGACCCCATAGAAATGGAATAAGGAAGGAGTCTTGTGGCACTTAAAGACTAACAGAGTTATTTACTGCATGAGCTTTCATGGGAGAAAAGCCCACTTCGTCAGACACTCTGAAGATGGGAGGCCTTACAGAATGGGAGGAAAATAAATGCAGAGAGGTGTGTCAGGGGATCAGGCCATACAGTAACAGCGAAGGCGTGAGCTGGTTACAGAGAAAGGGAGGAGCAAGAGGACCCAGAGGGGTTAGTGGGGAAAGGCCCCAGGATGCTGGTTCTGCGGGGAAGCTAGATCCAAAAGTGTTGCCCCAGTTTACGGAGGGGTCACTACGCTGGAGGAATGCTATACACTGGCTGGGTGGAACAAGCCCATCAGATCTAGCCCCATGAGTTTAAAATGTGGTCCATGGACAGGAATCCTATGGGTCTGTGTGGGGCAGGCCAGCTGGCAGGTGAGTGTGTGGGCAGGAGGGCTGGGTAGGAAAAGGAACTGGCCCAAGCGTGGGCCCTGGGTCAGAGAATGCTAGAAGTGACAGCTGGGTGAAACCAAAGCTGGGGAGTGGCTGTTGGGGGCAGACCTCTTACAAGGGGGCTCAGAAACCTGCATGAGAACAGGGCACGTGTGGGCAGAACAGCCACGGCTTGATGAAGTAAGGATTCCCCGGGAAAGGAGGCTACCTCAGCCTCCAGCCATCCAAGGTGGGAGCCTGCAGCTCAGGCTCCAAGGGAAGAGCCATCCCAGCAGTCAGCTCCTCGCGGGCTCAGACAGCCTCCCGTGCTGGGCACCACATCAGCATGTGTCCTGTTGGACTCCCCTGGGCTCAGACTCATCTAAGCCCCCGGGGAGTGGAAGGATGTGATCAGTGGAGAGACATCCATGGGGGGGCGGATTTTGGGAGAGAGAGACCCCTTATCAGACCCTGCATGGTGCAGCCCCATTGAAGGCAAAAGGACTGTGCAACCAGGATGAGCTTTCCCATCCTGGAGCCCTCTGCTCTACCATGGCCAGACCCCTGGGCAGACACAGGAGGGATCGGGGGGGGGTGTGTGTTGAGGGGGCTGGTGGTTGTGGTTCTCCGAGTATCAGCTCTGGCAGCACTTGAGGAATGACTGGATCGCCCAAACACAAAGTTCAAGTCCTAGAATCTGCACCAGCCGAGTTTCAGTTATGGGAGCCAGCAGGCTTAGAGTGAAGGTGTCATTGAAAATGCAAATAGCTGGGCTGGCAGGGAGAAGGAGAGGGAAGAGAACTGGCTGTATTTTAGAGAAACCTTATTGAAGGTGCAGGAACAAATCAGCCTGATGTGGAGAAAGAACAGCAAATATGGCAGGAGACCAGCTTGGCTTAACAAAGAAGCCTTCAGTGAGCATAAACACAGAAAGGAAGCTCACAAGAAGTGGAAGCTTGGTCTGATGACTAGGGAGTATGAAGAAACTGCTTGGAGTGAAATCAGGAAGGTCAAAGCACAACTGGAGTAGCAGCCAGCAGGGGAACAAGATGCATCTCTACAGTCATGTCAGTAAGAAAAAAAAAGGTCAGGGCCCTTACAGACTGGGGGAGGCAACCTGGTGACATATGCTGAAGTACTCAGTGCTTTTTATTGCCTCTGTTTTTACAGACGAGGTCAGCTACCAGGTCACTACACTGTGTAGGACTGACTGGGGAGATGGCGAGCAGCACTCGGTGGTGAGAGAACAGGATTTTTTAGAAGGGCTGGACATGCACAAGTCCGTGGGGCAGATGCAGTGCTTCTGAGGGTGCTGAGGGAGTTGGCTGATGCAATTATGGAGCCTGTGGCTGTTAGTTTTGAAAAATCATGGTGATTCGGAGATGTCCTGGGTGGCTGGGAAAAGGTAAATCTAGTGCCCATCTTCAGAACAGGGAAGTAGGAGGATCCAAGGGAACTACAGACTGGCTAAGCAAGCAAGGAGTCCTGTGGCACTTTTAAAGACAAACAAATTCATTAATTGCATGAGCTTTCTTGGGAAAATATCCCACTTTGTCAGATGCTTTGAAGATGAGGAACTTATGTGATGGGAGGAAAATAAATGCAAGGGCGTGTCAGTCATGGGAACAGGTCAGACGGTGACAGCAAATGAAAGCAGTTGTTAAGATTCAAACAGGGGGACGTTACTGTACAACTTAGTGATGAACACATAAAAACCACCCTGTACTGGAAACCTGCAGGCTACTATAGTTAGCTACCTCCCTCAAGTTTTCCTCCAAAACACACCACACAATCCATTGCCTACAGCCAAGCCCTAAGATATAACCACATTTGTTCTGATCCCTCAGACAGAAACAGACACCTTCAGGATCTCTATCAAGTATTCTTAAAACTACAGTACCCAGCTGAGGAAGTGAGGAAACAGCTTGACAGAGCCAGGCGAATACCCCGAAGTCAAGTACTATAGGAGACGCCCAAGAACGAAAACAACAGATGCCTCTAGTCTTCACCTACAACCCCCAAGTCAGACCTCTACAGCACATCCTCAGGGATCTACAGCCTATTCTACAAGAGGATCCCTCACTCTCTCAAGCCTTGGGAGACAGACCTCTCCTTGCTTACAGACAGCCCCCCAACCTTAAATGGATATTTACCAGCAACTACAGAGCCAACAACAGAACCATTAAAGCAGGCACATATCCCTGCAAGAAACCACACTGCCAGCTTTGCCCACATATCTGCACAAAAGACACCATCATAGAACCTAATCAAACCAGCTACTCTATCAAGGGTTCATTCACTTGCTTATCCACCAATGTGATTTATGCCATCATGTGCCAGAAATGCTCCTCTGCCTTATATCTTGGACAAAAAGGACAGTCTGTGCGCAAAAGACTAAATGGGCACAAATCTGACAGCAGGAATCACAATACTCTAACACCAGTGGGTCAGCACTTCAATCTTGCTGATCACTCCGCTGATGATTTGCTAAAAGCTGTGCTCGAGCAAATGGCTAACAAATAGAGGTTTCAAAGAGAAACTACAGAGTTGGAATTCAGATGCAGAAGTGCCTCAGTGAACCCAGGACTGAAGAAAGACTATGGGCTCTTTTCGCATTACACTGGGTAACTTTGCTTCTCTTGTCTCCCACCCACCTCCTGGCTAATTGCTGAACTCCGCTGTTCAAATCTTAACAACCGCTCTTATGCGCTGTTACCATCTGACCTGATCCCATGACTTACACTTCTCTGCATTTATTTTACTTCCATCCTGTAAGTTCCCCCATCTTCAAGCATCTGACAAAGTGCCGTTCTGAATGGGCTTGTGTGCTTCTGTCGGCACACATTCTGGGGGTTGCCTGCCCCTGTCCAAAGAGCCTGGCTTGTTCAGGCTAACCAAAAGAAGGCTGAAGGGAGACAGTATTGCCCTCTATAAATACATCAGAGAGATAAATACCAGGGAGGAAGAGGAATTATTTGAGTACAGCACCAATATGGACACAGGAACAAATGGATACAAACTGTCCATCAGGAAATTTAGGCTTGAAATTAGATGCAGGTTTCTAACCATCGGGGAGTGAAGTTGTGGAATAGCCTTCCAAGAGGAGCGGGGGGGGGGGTCAAAAACCTAACTGGCTTGGAAGATGAGCTGGATAAATGTATGGTTGTGACGGTATGATGGGCTGGCCTAGTCTGACAAGAGACAGAGTTTTCACTCCTGGTGGTGGATATGCCAGTGACCTGAGAAGGGAGGTTGGAGGGGGGGTTCTGAGTTATTACTGAGCATTGTTTCTTGGGTGTCTGCCTGGGGAGTCTTGCCCACATACTCAGGGTTTAATTGGTCACCATATTTGGGGTCAGGAAGGAATTTTCTTCCTGGACAGATTGGCAAAGGCTCGAGGGGCAGGGGGAATAGGCAGGTTTGCCTTCCTCTGTAGCATAGGGCATGGCAAACTTGCTGGTGGCTTCTCTGTAGCGTAGTCTCGAAACCACGATTTGAGGACTTTAATAACTAAGTCATAGGTTAGAAGAGGTTTATTACAAGAGGGGGTGGCTGAGGTTTTGCGGTCTGCATTGTGCACATCAGACTAGATCAGGGGTGGGCAATAAAATTTCCAGGTGGGCCGGAGGGGGTGGCAAAGAGCCTGGCCTTGGAAGCTGGCTTCGGTGGGGAGAGGCCAGGAGTGGGGGGGGGGAAAGCTGGTGGGTGCACAGACCCAGCAGGGGGCAAAAAGGGGGGCACAGCCCTGGCCAAGGGGGGTGATGCAGAAAGTGGACAGAACAGCCTCAGCCCCACCTCAGGTGTGGTGCTGTGTCAGCCGGGGGGGTTGAGAGGGAGGGGGGGAAGAGCAGGCCAGGGGTGGAGGGCCAGATGGTGACCTCTGGCAGGGCAAATCCAGCCCGTGGGCCATATTTTGCCCACTCTTGTACTAGAGGGTCACATTGGTCCCTTCTGACCTTACAGTCTATAGCTATGTCCGCACTTAGGCAGTTAAATCAATTTAAGTTAAATCCATTTAATAAAATCACTATAAAAATCATTAAATCGGTTTAAGTTAAATCGATTTAACATCTCTCCACTACAAACTGAAATTGAACTAGCATGTCCATGGACAGGGCTTGCAAGTTTGATTTAGGAGAGGGGCACCATGCAAGGTGTGGCACAATGGCCCCCTAGAAGGGCCATGCCCCCACTTAAAATATAGAAAAAGGACAGCATTCTGGGAAGGAGAAGGGCAAAAGCGTTAAATCAAAATAACTGTTAAATCAAAATAACACATCCATGCAGTGTTATTTTAAAATAACAGTTTCAATTTAACCATCATTTTGATATAATACTAGGTTTTATTATATTGAAATGACTTTCCTTATTGTGAGACATAGCTTGATATAAGGAAAATAGTGTAGACCTGCAATCTTTTAAATCAAAATAATCTGCATTGTTTCGATTTAAAGACTGTGTGTGAACTTCCCCTAGGAGTCTATGATCCTACAATATGGAAGATTCCCCGACTCCCTTTGCCTGTCACACAAGGACAAACCCACTGGGCCTCAGACACCTTCCCATCTGTGACCCCCAGACCTGAGGGCGGCAGAGGACACCCCTCTCCCTATGCATCAGAGACATGAATTGCACAGATGTGCTGGTACTGTGAGCAAGACAGCCAGCTGCTGGCTGGCCCTTGCTGTGGGGCAGACGCAGAGCTGAGCCCTGGGGCAACTGAAATCCCAGCATAATGTGGGGGCAGCCGTAGGTGGGGCAGGACAAGACGGACAGACATGGTTGCTCTCTCCTGAGCCAAAAGGAGCCCCAGAGAAGGAGCAAGCAGCTGGGAGGCCACTGCCCCATAGCACAGACACCTAATTGGAGGGTGGCCAGGGCCATGGTGGGTTTTTGCAACCAAGGCATAGCACCAAACCCAGCCTACCAGGGAATAGGATGTGGGAGAGTGGGCTGTGTCCTAGTGGTGAGGGGGACACATTAGCCCCATATGGGTCCCTTGTATATGCACAGTTCTGGGGCCTGCCGATGTGGAAAGGTCCCCTGCACCCTGCCTCCCCGGCTGCTGGGATGTGAGGGCCCTAGAGACATGCTCAGGTGGCAAGTTCCTATTCCCATACAGCAGTCTGGGTGCCGCAGGCTATGGCCAAGATGCTGCCCTCCTCATTGCCTGGCAGTGGCAGAGCTCCAGCCCCATTTCAAATTCCAAGTTTAAGGATGGCAGGGGGGAGTGGCATGAAGACTCTGCCCATGCACCCTGCCACTGCCATCAAGCAGACCTGATCTGAGGGAGAATGTGACCCTACTCTGAACAGCGCAGGGGAAACGGTGCATTTGTGTGTCTGGCTTTGGCACCGTAAGACTCAGACGTGCTGGCAGGAAAGAGGGGAAAGAGACTGTGCAGCTATGAGTAAAGTCGGTGGGCTCAGTTGTCCCCAGGCCACTGGTAAAAGGGATCTGGCTTGGTTCTGCCTCAATGGGAAGGAGTTCTCTCTAAGTGGGAATCGGCTGTGATATTTTAGTGAAACCTAAATGTGCCTCTGTTTCCCCACATGCTGCACTGCTACTCAGTGGGGAGTGAGAATGGGGAAGGGAGGCAGGCCAGAGTGAGAGCCAAGCAACAGGAAGATGGGGCTGGCAGGTGATAGTGAGGCATCCAGGCTGCCCTGGGCCCTGGGGTTGGCAAGGGAGGATGCACAGACGGACTGGAAAAGGAGCAGATTGAAATCTCCGAGAATATTCAGCTCCTCCCCAGGATGCAGAAGATCACACCAGACCCCAGTGTGGCAGGGCTGGGCCAGGTCACAGGCTGCCCATGAGAGACCATGTGCCAGTTGGCACACTGCCCTGTAAAAAAGAAACAAGGAGTCGTGTGGCACTTTAAGACTAACAGATTTATTTTTTGCATGAGCTTTCATGGGAGAAAAATCCCACTTCGTCAGATGCTTCGAAGATGGGTGAACTTACAGAAAGGAATGAAAATAAATGCAAGGGGGTGTAAAACATAGGATCAGGTCATACAGTAACAGCAAATCAGAGCAGTTGTTAGGTTCAAACCCTGGGAAGCCTGAAGTCAAATTACCTTTTGTAATGGGAAAAGAACCCATATTCTCAATTAAGTCCTGCTTTCACAGAATTTAGCTTGCATATTAATTCGAGTTCAGCTGTTTCTTTTTGAAGTCTTGATGTCCCAGCCACCAGCCCAAGATGGGAAAGTCTGGGGTGCCAGCACCTTCTGGGGCAGCCATGGGTGAGAGGCTGAGAGTGCAAGGTGCAGGACAGGGATGGAGCTTTAGGGTGTCAGCCGGGATTCAAAGCCAGCTCCAAATTCCCCAGGCCCCCCAAGGCTGAACCCTGCCTTGCCCTGCTCTAGCCAGGGGTGACAGTGGGGGGCAGTTCTCAGCCCGTCTGCAGGACCCAGTGGGGTGTGGGGATTTGCCAGGAGGGGTCTCTGTAACAGGCCATGAGGAGTGAGATGAGAGGCAACTTCTCTCTCTGCTCCACCGTGTGACATAGGGCCAGGGTCTCCGGGCCCAGCTTTGTTCTGGTGGTGGAAGCAGGCTCTCCAGGGGGACAGAGACAAGGATCAGCTGCACCATTTGCACAATGGAGCCGCAGCCTCGGCTTTACCCTCCCGAACTTTCCCAGAGAATTAGGTTCCCACACTGCAGGGCTGAGATAAAGGGGGTCTGGCCCCTCAGCCAATCAGCTGACTGGGCCGCCCCCCGCCCCGCACCCCCCAGGGGACTGGTTCTGACAAATAAGATTAATGTTCCCTCCATCACCTCGTCCTGGCCAGCACAAAGGGACCCGCCGGTGAGGGGAGTGTGTGACAGAGGCCGGGCCAGTGCCCAGGCGCACCAGGGGGAACTGCCTGTGACAGCTGCCTGCGCAAGCGTGCTACGAAGTAAGCGTACATGTGCACACACTGCATGTTTGTTGGCCATGTGTGTGCCCCACAGGCATGGCGTTGGGGTAGGTGCATGTGAGTAGTGTGAGCACACGTCTATATACACGCACTGTATGGGCCACATTCAAGGTTCGGAGGAGGTGCCTGGTGCAGGATTGGGTCCCTGTGTCATGGCAGTCTCGGGGGCGTGGGGGCGGGAGGTATATATACAGGTGTGCATTTGCACAGACCCTATCCACATATTTGCCAGGCGGTGCCTGCCTGAGTTCATGCCCTTTGCACCCACGGGTGTGTAAAGTCCAGACACACACACCACTGGCAATTCAAGGTCCAGGTGTATAAGCAGTGTGTGTGAATGCACTGGGTGGGTGCAGCTATGTGGTGTGGAAGTGTGCACACACACCAACTTGGTATACGTGGCGTGCACACAGCGTGTGTGTGCGCGCACAGGGTCACTGGGGGTACCATGTGCACACACTTGCATGTTGTCTGTGTGTGCACTCCGGATGGGGCTCTCCTGTACACACATACTGTGTGTCCTGGGGAAATCAGAGGCCCTCCTCCAGCGCTGCCTCTCCCCAGAGCTCAGCCCCTCACTCTGTCCCTGTTGAACCCGCTCTTTTCGGCTGCTCAGAGCAGTCTCTGTGTTTTCTGCTGGGTGTTGCACAGACCCAGAGGAAGAGGTGATCCCTGCCCTGAGGAGGCTACAGTCCACCTCCCCAAGAGGGAAGGAATATCACATCCGTGGTGCACATGGGGAAAGGAAGCCTGGAGAGGTGACATGACACAGAGCTGGGGACTGACCCCAATCACTGGCTCACCTGAGCCAGGCCTCAGTCCCTGCCCCGCTACAGTCCAGACCTCAGGGCTGTCATTCGAAAGCGCTGAGCAGGGCCTGATTAAGGCAAGGCCAGGCCCCAGCCTTGGGATCTCAGTTTGCTTTAAAACCCAGGACCTGGCCAGCCCTCATGGGCATGAGGAGAACGATGCCGACGGGACCCAAGTGGCACCGCTGGCCCAGATTCTGCCGAGAGCCTAAGCCCAGAGCTCCACAAGGAGAGGAGATCATGTCAGTGGGGCATTAGCACGATGGCCCCCGTCCTGGAGCCCCTGCCTGTTCCCCAAATCACTCCGTGTGCAGTAAGTCTGGCTCACCCGCCAAGCAGTTACACGCCTGCTGCAGGGCGAGCACGGCCCCACCCTCTGCCACTAACTCCACCTCTCTGGGGAGGGGGTAATAATTCAGGGGGTAGGATGGGGAGACTCCCTGCCCCACTCCAGCAAATGGGGGAAGGAGGCAGAGCCATGGTGTTCCTACAGCCACTTAGGTGCCACCAATCTGTCAGCCCCCCAACCGTTGACCTCCTGACACATCCCATGTCTGTCCCAAGGCTGTGACCCCCCACAGGGAGGCACCCTATGATCAGACAAGCCTCTTGCCGTGGTATCGCGCGTCTCATGGGGCTTGATGTGTTCCTCAAAGCCCCAGCTCCTGGAGTCCTGTGACCAGGGAACGTACCACTCCTGTGTTGAAAAAGGGAAATCTGTAGCTCAATGGTTCTCAACATTTTGTGGGTCACAACATGCTTGGTGGTCTATCGCAACCCTATGGGACACACTAGCCCCCCCACCCCAGGCTGAATCCAGCCATCCCCTTGGCTCCCCACAGTACGTTTACCGCTGTGTGGTGACACTGTAATGTGTCCTGACTGAGTGGCTGAGAACCGCTGCTCTAGCCCCTGGGGTGGTGGAGAGAAGCTGAGAAATGGGACCCTAAAGGGCTCCAACAAGATGGTAAAAATTCCTTTGTTGGCCTTTGCCAGCCTATCCATGCCATGTCGCACTTCACCATCCCCACCCAGACCCCTGCCCCACCCCCAAATCAACTACTGTCTGCCCTCCCCAGCCATGTCCTCCATCACACCACCACAGCCCTGCCAACTCGGTTCCCTGCCTCTGCAGCCAGCGTGACCCCCAGCCAGTGTCGGCGTCAGACAGTTTATCAGTTCTCAGCATAGAAAAACTTCGCTAGCAGGCTAAACAGAAGCTACAGCAATGACCGCCTGGGGAGGCCCCTTCTCGGGGCTTCTGCCCTGCTGTATCCCGCCTGAGGGACTCTTCCTCCAGCCACCGCCAGAGTCGAGCCCTAGACCCTCCCAGTCATTTGTCTTCTTCCTGGGGTAAGTGGCCACTGCCCCGATCTTCACCTGCCCCAACCCATATAACTGGTTGGGACAGAGGCAGGGGTTCTGACTAGGTCTGCCTACATGTGGCTGGGGAAGGCCCATCCACCTGCTAGTGGGCTCTGCAGTGATCACACACCTGGGTCCCGTCACCGATATACCTGGGTAACACATATGGGGAAACTGAGGCACAGACAGAGACGCCCAACAGTATCCCCATTTTGTCACACCATGTTATGGAGGAAGAAACTGAAGCATGGGACAGGGCAGGGACTTGCTCAAGGTCAACCACCTGATCAGCCTCAGCGCTGGGATCAGAACGCAGTAGTCCAGAGACCTACCCCTGCTGTGTTATCTGCCCATTCAGGACACCCGTCTTATCCTAGCACCCACAGCCCTAAGCTCAGGATGCCACTGGCTCCCACCTCACCTGGACACTGGCTCTGGAGGCAAAAGGCCCCACATCCCACTTTTCCCCCCAAGAGGGGCCTGATACCAGAGGGATGGGTTGTATGGAGACCTGAGCTATTGCACAGATTGGGCTGGAGGGAGCTGGTCTGACCAACAGATTCTGGGCAAGACTTCCTAAAACACTGCTGATGTCTCCCCACCCTGACCCACAGCCCCCTCCTAGCCCAGCCCTGGGCTCTTCCCCCACCCCAACATGGCCAGTGCCCTTCCACCTCGACCCACAGCCCCGTTACCTTAGCCCTGGGCTGCCCTCAGCCCCGCCAGTGCCCCTCAGTCCTGACCCACAAACTCCTGGTACCTTAGCCCTGAACTCACCCCAGCTCTGCCGGTGCCCCTCCGTCCAGACCCCCAGCCCTAGCTATTTCTGAGCTCCCCTTGCTTTCAGCTCCATCTCAGCCCACTTGCTGCTCCCACAACACTTCCTGCCCCTGTCCAGCCCCCAGCATCCCTATGTGATGTGGGCAGCAGCCTCTCCCACTTCATCAGCCTGGGCCCAACCCCAGAAATCTGGCTCTGGCTCCATTCCTCCAGTTCGCACCACCACAGGCCAGCAGAACGTTCCCTGGCCCAGCCCTTCCACATGTGGGGCCAGCCTGGAACCAGCAGGGAGCGGGACCCAGAGCGGCCAGACGTGGATGCCCCGAACTCTTCCTGTGCCGTGGCGGGATGGGGGAAGGGTGGCCAGCTGGGCATCGGGGGAATCGACCACATTAGCATTTTGATGAGCACAGCGCAGAGCCCAATCGGGGACTGTTCCAGGAGGCTGCACCGAGGAAACGGTCTCATCTGGGCCAGGCCGGGCTCATTAAAAATGCTTAACGAGTCAGGGAGATTCCTGGCCCCTCAGCTGCAGGGTTTGCAGCAGGGACCCTCCCTCCCCCGCAGCACGACCGTGTCCCCAATGGCAGCTGCCAGAAGAGGCCGTCGGGGAGCCGGCGCAGAGCTGTGTCAGCGCAATTCAAGCCTGGCCTGGGGCTGCCCAGCACATCGGCTCTTGTTTGGGTGTCGGGGTGTCCTGAATTTATAAGGGTGGTCCTGATATTTGGGGCTTTTTCTTATGTGGGCACCTGTCACCCCTAAGCCCCCATCCTAATTTTCACACTTGCTGTCTGGTCACCTGAGCTCTTGCCAGCTCCTGGCAGACAAGCACCCAGCTCCCGGCACTGCTTTGCCCACAGCCTGTCCAGAGCTGACGGGCCACCAATGCCAGCACCCTCCACCCCCAGCCAAAACCGTGCTTGACCTCATATGGGTGACCCATACCAGGGCCATGTACCCCCCAGCTGTGCTCTTCTCAGACTCTCCTAACACCCCCAGACCCCCATGGCAAGATGAAGTCCCACCCCCACCCCCGGCCCCTTGCTGCTCCAGGGCTCCCCAGCATTGACCCTCCCAGCCCAGTCTCATCAACACTATCCCTGTGCTGGGACTGGCCCTCAGGGCTCATTCGGCCAGGACTCCCACAGACATCCCCAGGAGTCTCTCATCAGCTTGCTCCCTCCTGCCCTAGCAGGGGTGCGCAGGGACCTGCCCAGGCTGGGGCCTAAGTCTGGCACCCTCTGGGTAGCAGTGTGGAGGTGGAGGGAGGCTGTTTCTAGCAGTGCCCCCCATCTCCCTCTGTCTCCGTGAGTGACTGGGGCGCCAGGTTTGTGCTCCCCAGACGCTGCCCATGAGGCCAGCGCAGAAGCCACCTCCAAGAGCAGCCTGGGATTCCCCCTGCACCCCAGGAGAACAGAACCCTAGCTCTGCCGGGCCGCGTCCTGTCCCAAACACAGCAGGCTGGCGGGGGCACCAGGCGACAGACAGTGGGTGCAGCGAGCAGGCCCTACACAGAGTCCCCTGCTGGCTCTTTGGGGAGTAGGGCGGGGGGGTCCTCCAACCTGTGCCCCGTCTGCCTCCAAGCACCCAGTGGCTGCAGCACATCAGCGTCGTTAAAAATGTACAAAGCTGAACACAGCGGCTGATCCCTGACAGTGCTTGATAAATTACTCTCCACTCTGACCCACCCGGGCAACACCCCTCGCACCACAGCCAGGAGAGCAGCGCTGGGCAAAGGCACCCAGAGGCCCGTCCTGGGGCTAGCACCCTCTGCTCCCCCAGAGCCTGGGCGGCTGGCAGGGGCTGGCCCACGACTCCTATTCCCGGCTCTGCCCCAAAGCTGCAGTGGGAGGTGCAAGCCAAGCCCCTTTTGGGGGCATCTCAGAGGGGGGCATGCAGCAGGATCTAGGTGCAGAGACTGTGACGGGATGACATGTGGGGTACTGGGGGTGGCATAGGGGGCACTGGGGGAAGCAAAGAGACCACAAGGGGAGGGGAGAAGTTTTTTCCATAGGAAGGTGAAGCACTGGAATGGGTTACCTAGTGAGTGGTGGCATCTCCATCCTTGGAGCTTTCTAAGGCCCACTTGACAAAGCCCTGGCTGGGGTGATTTAGTTCGGGTTGGTCCTGCTGTGAGCAGGGGTTTGACTGGCTACCTTATGGGTCCCTTCCACCCTAATATTCCAGGATTCCCAGCACCTCAGTCAGGGCCGGCACTAGGCTGTAAGCAGCCCCTGCATTGCAGGGGGGCACCAGCATTTGAGGGGTGCCAAAAGGGGACAGTACCATGGCGCTCCCCTGATGACGTCACTTGTCTGCGCCGGCATCGCCCTGCAGTGGGGGGGGGGGCGCCACAATCCCCATCGCCGGCCCTGACCTCAGTTTCCCTCTGGGATGCATGGCAATGGCGATTCTGGCCTGTCCCTGTTCAGCTGGAGAACCAGAGGCCGGGGGGGGGGGTCACTTTCCCACATGCCAAACTGGAGAGGGCAGAGAAGCCCTGCTCCGTTGGTCTCGGGACCCCCCCCCAGCTCCTCTACTTCCTCTGCCCCCTACATCAACCCACCCAACACACTGCTTCCCCCGGTCACTGGCCCCTCCATGGCTGCCCCATGACTAAGCCTGGCCCTGCCCTCTCTCCATTCAGCCTGAGACTCCTGGGCAGGGTCTGTTGGGCTTCCGCAATCTCCCCACATCACCCAACCAGTGCCGGATTTCCCATTAGGCACTGTAGGCATAGTGCTGAGGGCCTATGAAATTTTTAGGGCCTACGAGGAGGGAAAATATTAGAAAAGCAGAAAAAATAAAGAAAATCATGTGGTTGAGCACTAGAATAGTGTAAAGTGCATCATGTAAATCGACATAATTCAATTGGCGTTTACTCTTTTTGCACATTTCGGAGTGAAAGTGCCTAGGGCCTATGAACACCAAAATCCAGCCCTGCGTCCAACCAGCAGCTCCAGGACTGGGGGATTCCCTGGCTTACCAAGGACTCGCCCCCCTAGCCCACACATGGCAGCTCCTCTGCAGCAAGTCCCTGGCCCCCAGGAAAGAGCCGACAGCACCAGGGATCAACAGCCTAGCAGGGCCAGTGGGCCTGGTTTGTTCTACCAAATTGGAGGCAGGTTACCAGTGAAGTCCCTCAGGGATTGGTCTTGGGACTGATCTTATTTAACCTTTTTATTACTAGCCTTGGCACAAAAAGTGGGAATGTGCTAGTTAAGTTTGCAGATGACACCAAGTTGGGAGGTGTTGCCAATACAGAGAAGGATTGGGATATCATACAGGGAGATCTGGATGACCTTGTAAACTGGAGCATCAGAAGTAGGATGAAATTTAATAACAGGAAGTGCAAGGTCAGGCATTTAGGGACAAATAAGAATTTTTCCTATAAGCTGGGGAGGCATCATTTGGAAGGGACAGAGGAGGAGAAGGACCTGGGAGTAGTGGTTGATCACAGGATGACAATGAGCCACCAACATGATGTGGCTGTAAAAAAAAAAAACAAATGTGGTCCGAGGATGCAGCAGAAGAGGTATTGCTGATAGAGATGGGGAGGTGTTAGTGCCATGGGGCAAAAAATCTAGCTGGCTTCACAAACTGAGCTTGCCAAATGTATGGAGCGGACAGTACGATAGGCTGGCCTAGTTTGGCAATTGACTGTTTTTTGACTACTGGGGGTAGATACAGTACGCCAGTGACTGCGCAGGGAGGTTGGGGGGGGGTCTGAGTTATTACAGAGAATTCTGGCTGGGTGTCTGGCTGGTGAGACTTCTCCATGTGCTCAGGGTTTTAACTTATCACCCTATTTGGGGTCTGGAAGGAATTTCCCTCAAGGGTAGATTGCCAAGGGTGGTTGGTTTTTCACCCTCTTCTGTAGCATGGGGCATGGCTCACTTGCTAGTGGATTCTCTGTACTTTAAAGTCTTTAAACCATGATGTGAGGGTTTTAATAACTCAGTCGTAGGTTAGCGGTTTATTGCAGGAGTGGGTAGGTGAGGTTCTGTGGTCCGCACTGTGCAGGAGGTCAGCCTAGACGATCATATTGGTCCCTTCTGACCTCACAATCTGAGTCTATGATCAGGTGCACCCCAGGGCTGCACAGCTGGCCCCTCGCAGGGCTGATCACAAGGTTGTGGTGTGGCAGGATGTCCCCAGCCCCCCCCAGTGGCCTCAATGCTGGCTGCAGGCCCCCACGCCCCCTCCTCGCCAAGCTGCACGGAGGTTACTGGACCCTGCCCTGAGCTCTGTCCTCAGCGCCCTGAGCCAAGGAGAACCACTGTGTCCCCCCAACAATGGCCTGACCCCCCCGTGTCACCCCTCACCCCATTGGCAAGAAGAGAAGACTGAGGGGGGATTTGATAGCAACCTTCAGCTGCTTGAAGGGATGCTCCAAGGAGGATGGCGCTCGGCTGTCCTCAGGAGTCGCAGAGGCCAGAACGAGGAGCCATGGTTTCCAGCTGCAGCTGGGGAGGTCCAGGCTGGAATTAGGAAAGTCTCCCTAGGAGGGTGGTGACGCACTGGAGGGGTCACCCAGGGAGGGGGTGGAATCTCCCTCTTTGGCGAGATTTAAGGTCTGGCCAGACAAAACCCTGGCTGGGATGATTTAGGGGGAGTCCCGCTTTTAGGAGGGGTTGGACTAGGTGACCCCATGGGGTCCTAGACTTCTATGACCCGACCTCTCCCACCCCCCACACCCAGCCAGGCCCCCCAAGCCAGACCCCAGCGGCACCCCCCAGGAGCATGGGATCCGGCCCCGGCACCCCGCCCCGCTCCCCCGACGGGGCTGGCGGAATCGGGCCCCCGCCAGCGGCCACACGGGCCCCGGGGCCGGGGGGGCCCCGGTGATTTATCGCTTCCCTTCCCGGCGGCGGGGCGGGCGCAGCTGCTCGGGCGGCGCCGCCACCGGGGGCTCTGCCGGGGGGGCCGCGCCACATGCGCCCCCGCCGCTAATTAGCCCCGGCCGGCCCCCCCCGCCCCGCGAACAGGTGGGCGCCGGCCCGGGTGGGGGACACGTGGGGCGGGGGGGGCCTGCCCTGCCCACAGCCCCCGGTCCTGCTGGCCGGGCTCTACTCCAGGGTGTGCGTGCCTCAGTTTCCCCACCTGACCCACGCAGCCAGCCGCCGCCACGTAGCCAGGCGAGCTCCCGGGATACAGCAGGCTGCCGTCGGGGGGGGGGGCTTGGGGGGGGCTCTCCTCTCCAGCCAAACTGCCCCACTATCCCAGCATGGCACCACCACAGTGTTTCCCAGCCAGTGCGCCGTGGCACACACGCGTGCCTTCAGGAGTGAGCAGGTGTGCCACAAAAATTTTTTAAAAACTACTCAAAGAGTTCTGGATTGGCTCATAGTCTCATGAATATTCATCAGTTTATTTGGAAACTATATTGTGGGGTGCGTCAAATGAATTAAAGGTAGCAAGGTGTGCCACGGCAGAGAAAATGTTGGGAACCACTGCTCTATGGGGCACTGAGTGCACAGAGGAAGCAGGCTGTGTGGGGGGCACTGTCTTGGGGTCAGCCCAGGTCCCAATGCCCTGGCAGGGGGCAGGGAGGGACATTGGTGGCTAAGTCAGATGGGGTCTCCCCACGCAGTCAGTGCTGATCCTAGTGCCCTACACAGTGCTGGGGGTAGGGGCATCGCTGGCACCTTGCACACAGGGCACGTGCCTCAAGTCCCAGCACCAGTGCCCTGAATGCACGGCAGCCCCTTCCTTTCCTGTCCCCATCACCAGCTGGAGATCTGGGGCCCAGCCGCCTGCCACTCTGAGCCTGTTCCCCGGCTGGCAATTCAGGCCAGGCTGCCCACAGCTGTGCCCACCTCTCCTGGCCTTGGTGCTGGCTGGGGATCCAGGGCCAGGCTGGCAGCGGCGGGAGCCTGAGGCCGGATTGGGCCTGGGGCAGAGAAGTGGGGCCATGGCGGGTAGGGCCCATGGCTAGGGGGCAGGCCCACACCCCAGGTCTTAACCCAGGGCAGCGATGCTCCCGGCTGCGGGTGCTGAGTTCTCAGGCATGCCTGCCCCATGGGGCTATCCTGACTCCAGAGTGGTGCTGGGGGTGCTGTGAGAGGACGCACCGACCCACAGAAGCTGAGGGTTGGAAGGAATCTCAGAAGGTATTTAGTCCAACCCCTGAGCACAACAGGACCAGCCCCCACTAAATCATCCCAGCCAGGGCTTTTCGAGTCAGCCCTTAGAAACCTCTAAGGATGGAGAGTCCACCCCCCCCCCAGGGAACCCATCCCAGTGCATCACCAGCCCCCTGACCCAGTCTGCCCGGAAAGACACACCATAGAGACTGGCCTGACGCGTACCGCGTGCCAGCCAAGATCCAGCTAGTCTCCCCCCTCAGTTCCGCATGGCTAAGCTTCACGTCCTGTCCTGCATCGCAGCCTGCCTGTGGCTGTGGGCTGGTAGACAGCTGCTGTGCTCCACCCCAGAAGCAATACCAGGGGCCAATGTTGCCTCTAATTCTTCACAGGCTGTGTGTGCAAAAAATTTCTTTGGTGAAAATTTTCAGAACTAGTGGCCAAATTTGTGTACACTCCAGTTACTGTGGTCGAACTTGTGAGTGCAATGGAGCAAGTGTGTATGATGCAAATAATATTTAAATTTTATTTTGATATGGTGATAGAAATTATTTTATAAATTACAAAACCTTATTTGAAACAAGCTACTCTTAACTGCCTTCTTAAAATAGCATAAAAATATTAGCAGTGTTGAATTTTTTTGTGCATGCTTTATTTTGTTGTGTGCGTGGGTTTCACGACCTGCGTGCATCCGCACACATGCACAGCTTAGACAGAACATAGCCAGGGGCTCCTTCAACCGGGGCCATCTTGGAAGGAAAGAGGCTGCAGAGTGGAGACTTCTCTAGCCGCTCCAGTCCCAGGCTCCCTGAGAGTGTGCACCCAATAGTGACATCTGCCCCACAGCCTCTTGAGCGCCAGGCCAGGATCAGTGACCCTGGGAAAAGGGCTCTGGCCCCTAATCCACTGCATCTCTGAGCTTGCCAGTGTCCTGTCCTTCAGCAACAGCACATCGTCTCCTGGTCACTTGTCCTTGGGAGCTGGAGCCAGTTGGCTGGGGCTGCACCCTCCTAGCACTGGATCAGTCAGGACTCATGGATTGACGCCACACCACGTCTGCCATGGAGAGACCAGTGTTGGCAGCTCCTCTCCCCTGCATCGAAAAGTGGCTCAGCCACTGGATCTCACAGCATCAGGGGATGCAAATTATGCTAGTTCCATGATCTGTCCAGGGCTCCAGCATCTCTGCTATGGGTTGTACATGGGATTCTTGGGGAGGGAAAGGCCCCCAGAGACTGTTAATGCCTCCTCCCTGCCCCAGTTCTGCAAAATAACCCACCCAATTGTCTGCAGTGCCTCTGCACAAGGCTGCCCAAGGAGCACGTCCTGTGCTGAACAGCACCATAGCAAGAGCAACAATAGGGACAGCAGAAAACTCCTGGGCCTGGTTCTTGCTGCCTGGAGCCTGTCTGAGCCTTTACACCATGGGAAGCGTCCCTGCTCACACAGGGTGGGGCGTGCACCCATGCCACCTGCACAGAGATGGGGGGGGCCTCTGGAATGGTGTGGGAGACACATCCAGGAGTGTGCTCTGAGAGGCACGGGGAATAGAGGCACGTGCACAGTGTAGCACTACGGGACGTGTGTCAGGGCAGTGACGGATGGACACATGCCCACCATAGCACTATAGGATGTGTGTCAGTGCTCTGACAGGCAAATGCCCAGTGTAGCACGTTGGGAGGTGTGTCAGGGCTGTGACAGGTGCACACTCAGCTTAGCTCTAGGGGACACATGCCTAGCACTGTGATAAGGAACACAGCCAGTGTGGGATGTAGGATGCATGCCCTGGGCCATGAATCAGGATGGCACAATCTGATGCCTGCACTGAACCCCCGCCTCCACTGGCCCGCGTGGCTCTGGGGGTCAGCGGGTGGGGAGACGCAGGGGGGGCAGGGCCGTACAGGCCATCAGCCCCTCACAGCTGTGTTGGGAGCCGTCTGCCCACATGTCTGCACAACAAATACCATCATAGGTCCTAATCAAGTCTGCTACTCCATCAGAGGCTCATTTACCTGCTCATCTGCTAATGTGGTCTATGCCATCATGTGCAAGAAATGCCCCTACACCTTATATATTGGACAAACAGGAAGATCGCTGTGTAAGAGGCTGAATGAGCACAGAGCTATCAGAAGTCAAAGAACAAAGAAACCAGTTGCTGAGCACTTCCATCTTCCTAATCACTCGATGACTGATTTGTTAACAACTGTCGATAGAGATGTAGCTAGGACATCAAGACTTCAAAGAGAAACAGCTGAACTCGAATTAATATGCAAGCTAAATTCTGTGAAAGCAGGACTGAATTGAGACTATGGGCTCTTTTCCCATTACAAAAGGTAATCTGACTTCAGGCTTCCCATGGTTTGAACCTGAAAACTGCTCTGATTTGCTGTTACTGTATGACCTGATCCTATGTTTTACACCCCCTTGCATTTATTTTCACTCCTTTCTGTAAGTTCACCCGTCTTTGAAGCATCTGAGGAAGTGGGATCTTCTCCCACGAAAGCTCATGCAAAAAATAAATCTGTTAGTCTTAAAGTGCCACACAGCTCCTTGTGGTTTTATCCAGAGGGAAATCAGTTTAGGCGTGGGCACTGGCAGAGAGAAGAAAAACCAGGATGGCTGTAGATGTGACTGGACTTTAGACACGGCCTGTCCAGTCTGGTGCCAGGGTGTAGTGAGCCATGGCCCCAAACTGTGAGGGCCGTGAAGGCCTCACTAGGTAGGAATGGAGAGATGGCATCAGGGTCCTGGCACCTGCCACCTGCTTTCCTGGCCCTGCATTTATGCCTCACGTCCCTTTGTCTGTGCAAGGCTACCAACTCCGGACACAGCCCTGCACAAGGCAAACTGGGCATAGAGAGACTCAGTCCCCTGCACCCCAGTGGGGACACACCCCCAGACACTCCTCTCCAAAAGGACGCCACTGGGGACTAAGTGGGGGGAAGGTGCAGTGGGGCGGTTCCCTTCCTGCTCGTTCAGCCAGACCATATGGCCCCCAGCTCCATTTCTGTGGGGCAGGTCCAGCCCCACACAGGGGATCCCTCATGGGCTCCTGCTGGAGCCTCGCACAGGCCCCATCTCACCTCGAGTGCCCTGGGTCCTGACTCCAGCTCACCCTCTCAGCTCTCTGCTGCCCTGGGCTCCCCGGCTGTTCCATCATATCCCCCACGTTAGTGTCGGGACCCTTTGGCCATGAGGAATTTGATAGACAACCAGTCTAGGCCATAGCTGGTTATGGGGACGCTGTTCATTCCTCACCGGGCAATCCCCCACAGTTTTGCCAGTGCCCCTTGCCCCGGCCTGCAGAGCCCCCCTGTGCTAGCCCAGCCCTCAGCTTCCTTCTTCCCCCACCCACAGCTGTGCTAGTGCCGCCAGTCCTGACCTGTACCCCTTCCCCATTATCTCATCCCTCGGCTCCCCTCTTCCCCCACCCACAACTCTGCTGGTGCCCTCAGACTGTTTTACAGCATGAACCTGCATCCCCATATGGAGCTCCCCAGGCTGAGACCCCCCCAACTCATCTCACGTGAAAGGCAGGGAAGATTCCATCACATGACTGCTCCCCCGCTCGTGCCTTTTGTCAGCCCTGGCCCCAAGCCGCAGCCCAGCCTGTCGCAGCCCCCAGAGCCATGGGGGCACTGAGGTCTTGGCCCTGCCCCTGGGAAACCAAGCCCAGGAGCTTTCTAGCAGGAAAAGGCAACAGTTCACGGGTGTGGCATTAATGGGCCAGCCCCACACTGCCTCCATTCAGCGTGCCGCTGAGTGTCTCACCACTGAGCCCAGCAGGTGTTTGGGGGGGTGAGGGGAGCCGGAGCCTTTTCAATAACCGGCTGATTTGCTTGGAGAGGTTCATTGTCGGCTTAGCGCCACTCGTCCTTCGTGCCAGCCCGCGGTGCCGGAGCCTCCCTCCACCTGCTCCCGCCGCACAAGCCGCTCATTAGTGCTGAGTGCCGCCAGCCAGGAGAGGGCCCTTTGTTGGCATGGGGGTGGGGGCCGGATGCCGGAGCTTCCTGGCCGCTGATGGTGGCTGTGGGGGCAGAGGGGAGGGGGACAGGGCAGCCAGCCTCTGCTCTCTGCCCCACCACATGGGACCTGGCCTAATGCCCTCCTTGCCAGGCTCTGCAGGACCTGGCGGCTGCCCTTGGCTCTCCCACTGGCCATGGGGCTGGACCCCCTGCCCGGTGTGGTCTCCTGTAGCCTAGCTGGGCATGGGCAGAAGGGCTGGATCCTCTCCCAGAGTCATGTGGGGTGGCAGGTGGCACTTGCCTGTTTGCTGAGGGACTTGCTTTATCATCCCTGCTCCTGCCTGTGGGGGCAAAGTAACCCTGAGTTGCAGGGGGGATGGCACCTTGCATTTGGGACTAAGCAGTCGGGCCATGGGGCTGCCCACTGGGAGAACCTGGCACTGGATTGGGAGCCTAGCATGTGGGGCCAGGAACCCAGCAATCAGCTCATCTCTGCAGAAGGGGGGCTCCCATGGGTTCCCCACACCAAGGTGGCCTGGGTGGAGATGGAGCCGAGACCCACTAAGGACCCTACCTGCGCCCACCATCCAGTCCAGAGCAGGGGCGGGGAGGGGGGAAGTGTGGGGAGATGCGGGGCTGGAGATGGAGGAGACTGAAGCCGGCACTGGGTGGGGCCTGGAGGGGGGTGTTGGGGGACAGGCAGGGGATGGGGGAGGCGCTGAGAGTGGAGGAAGCCGGAGACAGGCAGTGGGGAGATGGGCAGGGAGCAGGCAGGCAGTGGGGAGGAGGGTGATGGACAGGAATGATGGGGGGAGGGAAGGTGGGGGCAGACGGGGGGGCTGGCTTTTTCCCCCCGGCAAGGAGTTTGGTTCCAGGTTCCCCTATCAGCCCAACCAGGCTGGCGGCTCCCAGGCCTGCTGGCCCCAGATAAGGCCGCATGCTCCCTGCGTGAGCCTGATTAGCCAGTGCTGGGAATGGAGCCGGAATTACAGGGGGGCTTTGTTGGGAAAATTCCAGGGAGCGGGGCCTGGCCAGGGGCTGATAGCAGCGTGGGGCTACCCAGGCTGCTCGGTGCCACGTGGGGACAGGCCCTGGGGGAGCAGGGGTGGAGCTGGCTGATGGCAAAGAGCCTCCATCCAGCTGCGCTCGGTCCCCGGCCCCTGGGGTCATGGCGGTTTGTTCTGCAGCCCCAAAAGGCCCAAGGGAGGAAGAGACTAGCCCCATTTCATAGCCTGGTAATCTGGCCCTATATAGGGAAACTGAGGTACAGAGTGGTGTGAGAGACCTCTCAAGGCACCACATTGCGTCAGCATCACAGCCAGGAGTCCTGGCTCCCAGCCCCAGATCTAACCATTAGATCCTGCTCCCCTCCCAGAGCCCTGGATCCCAGGCCTCTGCTCTCACCACCCCACACAGCTGGGCAAACACCTAGTGCTGGGGAGCAGCTGCTGACAGGTGGTGGCAGCCAGGGATTCCCCTTGTAGAGCCACTCCTTGGCCGGGCACAGCCCTGGGGGGAAGAGGGGAAATCAGTGCCTGGGCCCCCTCCCTCCTGGTTCAGATTCTGCCTTGCTCACCCCCCTCCCCACCACGGACCGCCCGTGCCCCACTGGTGCTTGGTCTGGAAGTGGGGTTCCCCAGCTTGCCTGGTGAGCAGGGAGTGGGGGCAACACAGCACAGACCTGTGGGGCTAGGGGGCAAGCCAGCTCCCCAGCCAGACCCAGGCCTGCCATTAGCCCCTTGCCCATCCTGCCTCCTTCTTGTCACACCACCACCCCCTGTTTCCTCCCAGCAATGGCTGCATTGTCCCAGTCTCCCCCCAGAACAGCTCCCTGCCCTCCCACAGTGGGAGGGGTATCCCCAGAGGGCTGCACAGGGCTGCTCAGGTATTTCTCGCACTGAGATACTGAGCGCATGGCTTCACTCCCCCAATGGGAGAGCTCAGCCCCACAGCTGGTGTCAGGGTGTGAGCAGTGCTGCACCCATTGGTACCAGCTCTGAATGTGGTAAATGGGCAGCTCAGGGGATTCCAGGAGCTGAGCTTGGGAGTCCCAGCATTTCCGTGGGACAGAGTTAATGGGTATTCGGGGGTCTTGGCTGAGTGTGTCTGTACTTGCTGAGCGTTTCAGCTCCAACCAGTGCAGACCCTGTCCCTTAAGTGTTGTGCCTGCACCATCAGCCAGCCCTCGCTTACCTCACAGCTCAGTATGGATGCCCTGGTGTGCTGCTGTGAAATAACTGCAGGCTGCACCCCAGAGAAGGCTGCATTTCAGAGGCGATTTACAGGCATGGTAATAAACTGGCTAATGTGCATGTCCTCCACTGCCCTCTCCTGGGCAGAGCCAGAACTGCTCCCTGGTCATAGTCCCTATATTACCAACCAGTATGGGAAGCCACGAGGCAGGGCTGTACTTTGTGGGGCAGGAGGCTTGGGGCTGGGGCTGTGCTGCCTGTGCCATTCAGCACAGTGATGGCTACTGCTGGGCGCATAGCACAGGTGATTTCCAGGTTGCAGCGGTCTGAGTATTCTGGTGTTAGCTGCCCCATGGCAATGGCGTCTGACTGGGCTCAGCCAGGTTCTCAGCTGGTTTCTAGAGGCTCCTCGCAGTCCTGTGACTGGACAGCAGGGTGATGGGCACTTGGTGCGCCTGTGGCCAAATGTCCTTGGAAAATTCCCTACCCCGCACATCAGCCATGTCCTCTAAGGCCTTTCCCCAGCCTCCCTCTAGCTTCCTCCAGCGCCTGCTGCAGCCTCGTCACCCACTAGGCTGGGGAAACCAGCAGCAGATCCCTCTCCAAGCACCCCTGGGTGCTCAGGGGTATGGCCGTGTTCGGGGGAGGATAGGGGCTGCTGGGGGCGAGGGGAGGCACAGTAAAAGGCTCAAAGCCCTTTGGGGTGGCCATCTCCTGGTGAAGGCATGGCTCTGAGCACTGAAGGGTTAACTCCAAGGCTTTGCTGTGCCTGCACGGGGGGGGGGGAGTCCAGGTGCTGGTAATTAGCTGTCTTTGCTAATTGGCCCCTCAGAAGTCAGCCGCAGAGCAGGTCAGCTGGTGTGAGGCCTGCGCCGGCCGATTGCTCGTGGCAGCGCTAATGAGACGGAAAGTTCTACTGGCTGGCCTGGTGCAATGAACCCGGCCCTTCCCGGAGCCCATCTGCATGCTCCAGCAAGGCCACTGTCCTCGCCACGCTGCCAGCCGGGCACACAGGGCCCTCCCTAGCCCACCACAGCCAGTCACTGGTGGGGGGGAGGCAGCTGTCTGTGAGGACCCAGCGGACGGGCACAGTGGTGCCCAAGTGAAACCACAGCGCGGCTGGGGCCACAGAACAGAGTGAGAGCAGGCTGGCCCTGGCAGCTACACCCCAGTTCTTGCCGAGAGGGGTGTGGGTTAGAGAAGTACCCGGGGATCCTAGCACAGCAGTATTCAGCCCCTTCCCTGCTCGGGTACTGGGGTGCACACAGACTGGGTGAGAGCACCCTCTATTGAGCCCCCCATCCTGCTCCCTTTAGCAGGGAGCCCCTGGCATGGGAGCTGGGTATTGGGGTGCACACAGACTGGGTGAGAGTGCATGTCATTGAGCTGCACATGATCTGGTCGTGTCTCATGAGCTCTTTCCTTGTCCCAGGAGTGAGGCTAGCTGTGTCCTAGGTGGCATGTAAGCGCACAGACAAGGACCTGGGGAGGAGTATGGTTGGGCGATGCATTTCCCAGCCCCATGATGATAGTGAGGACTCAGCCAGACACGCAGTTGGATCCAGAGCCAGACTCTGGAGCAGACTGGGGCCAGCCTCCACAGTAGGCAACACTTGGGCGCTGGGGATGCAGGTCTGAGGTTCGAGGTATCCACGCACCTAGCTGCAGCCAACACTGTCCTCATGGGTTTCCAGGTGGGCTCTGCCTTTCCCCCACAACGACTCCTGGCAGTCATTCCCAGGCCCACATTCTGTGCAAGGACAAGCCCCTCAGCGCCACAGAGCTCAGCCTGGCCCTTCAGCGTTCTCATGTCAGCGGGTTTAGCCGTTGGCAGAGATGTCACCCCACGGGCAGCAATGCTGTGCTTGCAAAATGGCCGGTTCCCAGCCAGCTGGCGTTTACCGGAGCTGGAACCCAGGGTGGAAGGGGTGACCAGCTGGGGAGCCCAGGGTGAGATTCTCAGCTCTCCGGTGGTACGTGTCGCATTTCGAGGGGTATGTTGCCTCTTTACCCTCCCTGCTGCAATGAAAGTCGAATGGCTGGTGGTGCAGAGCAGACAATGGTGGGTCGTTGGCCATCCTCATGGTTCCCTGACTCTAGAACAGGCAGGTCCAGTTCAGCCCAGCTGGTCTGTAGGGGGCTAGCTGGCAAGTGGAAATGCCCCTGTCAGGACCAGTGACAGGTGCTCAAGGAAGGGTTCACAGGGGGAAGGCTCCAGGTCCAGGAGGCACACAGGAAGTTTTGGGCAGAGGGGAAGGGGGCAGAGAGGGGTGCCAGAAGCAAAGGGGAGGTCTCTGCATTTCAGCACACAGGCCCTGCATGGCTCAGGACATCCCTGGCAGGACCCTGAGCCCCACCCAGAGAGCGTTTTGGGTGCTGGGAAAAGTAATGCAGGAAACAGTCTGTCAGGTGGCCAAGAGGGGCACTGACTGCCACTAGGGCAGTGAATCCTTGGGGTAGAATGGGAACTTGAAGCCTCCTAGCATGACTGTCCTCCATGGCCAGCTGCTACTTTTCCAGCCAGGCCAGCCCGTCTACCCTGGGCAGGGCATCTGCTCCCTTCTCCCAGTGCCCCACGCCCCTCGGCTGCCAGTTGGTAACACCTGACGCATGGGTTGCTGCTCTCCACTGCATCTCTAAGGCAGCTCAGCTGGGGACAGTGATCTCAGCAGCCTGCAGCCCACCTCTTGGTCCCAGCTCCGAGGGGGGAATTAACCATTCACACCTTGTAGCGGAGCAATGCAAAGTGATGAGGGAAACTGAGTTGTCATATTTTTCTCCATTACAAAGCTACAGAAATGGGCACAGGCTCCACAACCGGACTCTGCTCATTTCTGTAACAGCCCCACATCAAGCTCATCCAACTCTCCAGCCAGAGCTCGTTTGCCTCATTCCTGTGGGAGCAAAGAAAGGCAGTTCTTGCCCAGGCTATAAACCTACTTCCAGAAAGGCCTTGGGTGGCCCAGAGCCTTCCTCCTCCTCACCAGTGTGCTGCCTGGTTATTAATTAGAGCAAGCCACAGCCACAAGCCAGAGCTGGGCGGAGCTGGCATCATGGCAAGCATGGGCACACTGGATGGTGGAAGGGCTGAGCCCAGGAGGCAAAACAGCAAAGCAAGCTAAGAAGTCTTGCCAAGTTCAGCATAGTCAGGCCAGCAGGGTCGCCTGAGGAAACCGTTAGTGATTCCCTTCAAGAAGTCACTGGAGTCAGCTTAGGTTGCTGAGGTGGAGCAAAGGACAAAGACACTGCGTAGCCTTAACAAGGTGAACAAAGAGGACTCGGGGAATTTTAGATCCATCAGCTGGACTGCAGGACCTGATTAGATACTGAACAAAGAGTTAAACAATCCACTTGACAGCACCCAGAGGATAATGGGGTTTAAGGACCAGCCAGCCTGGGTCTGCCAAGAGCAAATTGCCAAACGAGTCTAATTCCCTTCTTTGACATGGTTACAGGCCTAGCGGAAGGGGCAAGCTGTAGATGTGCTTGTTCTTGATTTCAGGAAGGCTTTTGACAGTCCCACACGACTTCCTCCCCCCAAATTTGGGAAACATGGATGAGATGAGGTATAAGGACTATAAGGGGGGTGCACAGCTAGGTGAAAGATGCAAAGAGAAATTACAATGGTTCACTATCAAAGCATGGGTACCTAGCGGGGTCCAGCAGGGTCAGCCCTGGGGCCAGTATGATTTAATGTTTCCTTTAACATTTGGACGATGGAGTGGAGAGTGTGCTTACACCAAACTGGGAGAGAGTTGCAAGCATGTTGCAGAGCTGGATTAGAATCCCAACATGACCTTGACAGAGTGGAGAAATGCTGTGAAATCCAGCAGATGGAATTCAGTGGAGACAAGCACAAAGTACTGCACTTAGAAAATAAAACTCAAACACTCAACTGCACCGTGGGGGGTAATTGGCAGGGGGACCTTGCTGCTACAAGGGATGCAGGGGCTGTAGTGGATCACAAACTGAGAATGGGTCATGGTGTGAAAAGGGCTAATATTGGGGTGTATGAAGAGGAGAGAAGTATGTAAGGCATGGGAGGACATTGTCCCACTGCAGTCCACGTTGGCAAGGTCCTGCTGTGGCCAGCTCTGGACACCGGACTTTAAGAAAGATGTGGATGAGTCTGAGACTCCAGAGGAAAGCAACTGAAAGGATCAAAGGTTTAGGAAACCAGTGAGGGAAGGTTAAAAGCTGGGCATGGTCAGTCTTGCGACGACAAGGCTGAGGGGAGGCTGGTACCAGTCTTCAAACATGGTAAGTAGGGGCTGTTCCAAAGCGATTGTTCTGCATGTCCGTGGGTGGTAGCGTGATGCAGCAAATCAGGTGCCCCCAAGTCATGTCAAGTCTCCTTGTCTCACGTGAACACCAATGAATCCTTGTCTGGTTCCTGTCTGACACGCCTGTGGATTTGCCATGTTAAAGCAATGCTGGCTAGCGCTGTGCCTGATCTCACACTGTGGAACAATCCCACCTTTTTCCCACTTGCTCACAGCAGAAATAGCAAACGCTGTGGATGTGTCGAGATAGTTCTTATGCAGCAGGCTCTGCACTATACTGCCTGCCACTCTGTTGCTCAGTCCCCCTGGCTGTCAAAGCAGGGAGGCTCAAACTCTTTTTGCTGGGGCGCCCTCTAAAATATTTCAGGCTGTGACATTCCTGGCCAGGCCATCTTTATTTCTGTGCTGCTGTTGACAGTGACTGAATCTCAGGAGAAACTTTGAGATGGGTCCAGCCAGGTGAACATTGCTCAGGGGAATGGTTGGGCCCCTTGCCCCTGGCAGAGGGATGAATCTGGGAGGGGCTGAGCTGTCTATCACTGGGGACCATGGCAGAGCCCTGGGAAATGGCCCAGCCTGCATGGATTGCCTGGCAGAACAGAGCTCCTTCGCCTCCACCATTTGCAGCTTCAAGGCAGGCTGAGACCAGCCCAGCGTCAGCAAGACTTGGACTCCAAGCAAACCCTTCCAGGCTGGTTCACCTGCAATGCCTGGCTCCCTGGAGACCCCCCTGGCTCATGATGCTTTGTGGGAGACGTGCCACTAAGAGCAGAAGGGCAGCTTGGCTCCGCCCCAGCTCCTGGGGACACACAGAAGCTCCCCTGGTAGCACCAGCTCCACTACCTGTGTGTAGACACACCTGCCGTGCTGTGGATGGCCATGGGAAGAGACCTGCTCCAGCCTCTGCCCCCTTCCTGCTCAACAAGAACCTCTCTCTGACCAGCTGCTTCCTGCCTGGTTTGAGGGATGAGCCCAGGAGGAAATGTCTTCTCCTTAGGGACTGGCAGAGAACAGGAGCTGAACCGGGTCTTCCCCTGACCTGGGAGTGACCCTTGGACAGCTTGGCTGCCAACGCATCCAAATCCAGGCTGGGTGGTGGGCAGGCCATCCTTATAGGGCTTCCGTCCGCCTCCAAAGGAGACCCTGGGAGGGGGTGTCCCTAGGCTGAGCAAGATCTTAGTATGTACATCTGATCCATCACAGACCATCCCCATTGTGCCAGGTGCTCACAGACACAGAACAGGGACAGTGGCTGCCACCAAGAGCCCCCAGCCTAGGACAAGGCAGCCAGATACAGCCCAACTGATGGCAGAATGCAGGAATTGGTCAGGATCTGGTGCTGGTCAGTAGCAAGCCTTGGGCTCAGCCCACACAGCAGTCAAATGTTGTGGAAGCTTAATGCCAAGAGTTTGCAAGTAGGGCTTGTGGGCGGGGGGCAGCTCAGTGGACGTTTACAGGGAAAGTGACCCAGGCAGGCAGCAGACAGGAAGACAGTCATGGGTCTGTGCTCAAGGTCTTGCCTAGACATGCTCAGATGGGCAGAGAATCAGAGTTGGAGGACTGGAAGGGACTTTGTATGGTCATCAAGTCCAGGTGCCTGCACTCCTGGCAGAACCGAGTGTTAGACCCTCCCTGACAGGTGTTTGGCTAACCTCCTATAAAAAACTTCTAGTGATGGGGATGCCACAACCTCCCCAGCCAATTTTTTCCAGTGTTTAACTGCCCTGACAGTTAGGAAGTTTTTCCCTAATATCCAATCTAAACTGCCCTTGCTGCAATTCAAACCCATTTCTTCTTGTCCTGTCCTCAGAAGTTAACAAGAACATTTTTTTCTCCCTCCTACTTGTCACAACGTTTTAGGTACTTGAAACGTGTTAACAGGTCCCCCTCAGTCTTCTCCAGACAAAACAAACCCAGTGTTTTTCAGTCTTCTCTCACAGGTCATGTTTTCTGTCCCTTTACTCATTTTTGTAACTCTTCTCTGGACTTCCTCCAATTTATTCATGTTTTTCCTGAAATGGGCTCTCAGAACTGGCCACAATACTCCAGTGAGGTTGTGATGCTGCCAGGGTCTAGGGGACTGTTATGATTATCTTTCATATTAAAATTTCATATTTGCAATAATCCACATGTGATATGCTGTGTTTGGTACCAGTAGAAAGGTTGTAATCTGCTAGGAATGATTATATGGTTTACATGTAGGTGTCAAATCTATATTAGAAGTTAGGAATATGTTTGGCCTATTTGTGTTCCAAGTTATTGGATTCTAAGGCATTTGCAGACAGGGTGGCTGTAAAACCATTGTCTTCTTAATGGCCCATTAAAGAAGCTCCCAGCTACAGTGGGATTAGGGCAGGGGTCTCAAACTCAAATCACCACACGGGCCGCATGAGGACTAGCAGAGGGCCGCATGAGGGCTAAAACAGTAGCCTGAGGGCTGCACCACTGCAACCTTTTCATACAACAATATTGCAATATTGGTGATTATAGGGTAATTGCAGGCCACAGGAAATAGCTTTAGGGGCCACATGTGGCCCCCAGGCCATGTGTTTGAGACCCCTGGATTAGGGGAAAAACCTGTTTGATGAGTCACCCAAACTGACCATGTGACTCAACTCCATTTTGATTTGGCAAGGACTCTGAGAGTGTGGCAAAAGCCAAGCATGATAAAATGCAGTGGACCCATCTCCATTTTGTCTTCAGTGTGCAGCCTGCAACCAGCACCCTTCTCTGGAACTATTCTTCTGGGACTAAATAAAGGAGTGAGACCCACCCAAGTGCTGCGTGCATACCCCAGGAATTGGACTAAACTGCAAACTGCAAATTCTGCAACAACTTGCTTTCTATGGACTCTAAATCATTTGTATGTGTGTGATTCACTTTGACTCCCTTTAACATCTCTCTTATTATTATGATTTTTTTTATATTAAACCTTCAGTTGTAGTTACTAAAGGATTGGCTGGCAGCATGGTATTTTGGGTAGGATCTAAGCCTATCTTGTTCTGGGTGATGTGGTTGGCCCCTTGGGATCAGCAGACTCTATTTCTTCTGGAGGAGCTGATGGGCAATAAAGGGGGCTGTTTCTGTTCTGTTATGCTTGGTGGTGACCACAGTGGAGAATCAGAAGCATGTTTTGTTACTGATTGGGAGACTGGTTTAAGTACCACCAGCCAGTGGTTTGGGGGTTTGGCCCCTGGTTTTGCAGCTTGCCCTGATTTTGGCACATTCAGAAAGTTATCCCAGGAGGCCCAGGTCACAGAGGTCTGATCAGCTTGGTTACAACACTGATCTTGCTCACAACACTGCTGCTAATACCTCCCAGACTCATGTTTGCTTTTTTGCATCAGTGTGATCCTGTTGGCAAAAGTCCGGTTTTGTTGCCAAAGCAGCAGAGGTGCACAGAGAAACCCTCTTCCCAATGATGTCCTCCCCTGCAAGGTTGACACAATGAAACCACCCTGACAAGCAGCGCAAGGATTTTTGTGATGTAGTTAAAGTGATGCAGCATCAGTGTAAACACCCTCTTTGTTTTGTGCCCTTAATTGGCATCCAGTTCACACAGCGTCTTCCCTGCTTCCCGTGGTGGCTGTATGCACCAGATGCTTCACTCCAGCCATAGGAACTTAGCTCCCTACAGGCTGATTGTTAGTGGCACGCCAGCAAAGGGGCATGGAAGGGACTCACAGTAGTGCCATGCAAAGAGCAAGGAGCGGAGGCAGGTGTACCAGAAGTTCAAGGGAGGCCAACTACGCTCTGGTGCAGCACTGAAAACCTGGTGCTTGTGGTGACTCCACCTCTGCCACCAAGAGCCCTGGGGATTCTTCAGGGGAACTAGAGTCAGAGTCCAGCAAACTCAACCCAGTGACAAGGCTGTGACGTGGAAGTGGAGCTGGAGGACAATGTGGCGCAGATGACAGGGTTGCCAGATGGCACGGTGAGTCTATTCTGCTCTGGATGGGTCTAGTCAGTCCCAGCACTCTGGTTTGAGCATGCAGGAGAATGTTGCTCCAGTAAGTCCTCATTTTCCTTTAATACTGCACAGTGCGAGGAGATGGAGCTCTCAAGTACTTTGCTATATGGCAAGGAGGGATAAGGGACAGAAACTAAGACCAGAGCCTGCCCATTTAGGCAGTGGGGCCATGGCAGAGAAGTTTGTTAATGCACAAGGCGATGTCCTGGAATCCTTCACAGAGATCTCTAGGAAACTTCCCTGGAGGCATTCTGCAATCCTTTGCCGAAGTTTCTTGGCAGAGCAGCCTTGTTTCTCCCCCTACTGTTAAGAAACTTTGCCAGGCACTCGACAATTATTTCATCAGGGACCAGGGCGATGCATGGGTGAGCAGCACATGGAGCTGGTCAGAAGTCACAGGCTTGCAGGAGATGGCCCTTGTGTCCTCGTTTCCCTTAGGAATGAGATATTGGGTTCAGTGCCTCCAGCTGGTGAAAAAGGGAACCAACATTCAGAATAGTCTCCTTAGCCACTTGTAGTAATCCCCTTCGCAAGCCACCCTTTGTCTCCTATTCTCCCTTGTTGCCACTGGAGAGCTCACTGGACTCACACTGAGCTGTCTGCTAACCAAGGGCCAGTATGGAAGAGATGTGTGTCGCCAATTCACGGCTGGGAGAGCACTCACAGTATGGTCTTTGTTGAGGACGTCCTCCCCTGCACCGCAGAGCACCCCTGTCAGAGAAGGCAGCGACTCAGGAGAAGTAAGGAGAGCATGTTTCAGGAAGCACTGCAGTCAACTGATGTATCATGTAACAAAAGAAAAGCATAGAGGGAAGACTGTGGCTGGAGAGCCGGGAAAGGATATGGGCAGGAGCAGACGATGAAGACAGAGATGGTGATGTCCCTCATTATTACCCTGCAATCTGAGAACATCCAAGCCCAGCTCCATCAGCAGCCATGGCAGATCTCCTGTCCATGCCCTCCCCACACTTGCCCACTGCAGTCCTTGCATGTTCCAGCTGGCTCACAGCACCCCGTCCATGCCCAAGGACTGACCTCCCAGCCACCACTACAGTCACACACAGCTCTGAGCTCCTGTCGCTTGCTGTCATGTCCCATTTGGCCAAAACCTTGTGTCTGTTCCTGTTATTAAACTGGAGCCTTTGAAATAAAATGAGTCTTTATTGGTGTCTCACAGTCAAACCCTGTGGCTAAAGGGGGGATATTTGCTTCCTACATTTAACACTCAGGTAGCAACCACTGCTGGGGTGATGAAAGGTGGCAAGTAAACATTGCCTAGCCAAGCGCATCACACAGAGACACATGACTGGAAATCAATGTCAAAATGTTCCTTCAAAGCCTCTCTGATTTAAATAGCCTCCCCTGGCGCCCCTCTGATTGCGCCTTAGAACCCTAAAAGATGAGGGTAGAATGGGACCTCAGGACTCATTGGCTATATCTATACTGCCAAACTTGTCCAAACTAAGAAAGCTTAGTCCGGACTAATTTGGCCCATGGCCACACTAGTCTTTGCTTAGTCCAAACTAAGAATTTAAGAAAAAGTTTAGTCCAGACTAGCAAGACTCCTTGGTTAGTCTGGACTAGCAGGCTCAGTTCAAACTAAAGATCGAACTAAGAACATGCAATATGCAACATAATGGCTAGTTTGAACTTTAAAAGTCTGAACTAAGCCATTAGGTCGAACTAGCCGTTCTTGCTAGTTTGAACTAAAACTTTAGTTTGAACTAGAACACACGGCTAGTTTGAAATAAAAAGCCATGTGTCACGGAGACCCAGAAAAGCCTCTTGGATCCCCTCTGTTCACAGCCCACCAGGGATTCTGCTACGGTGGAGCTTTCTCCCATTCACCAGGGTCTCCACGCTACCTGTAGCCAGCTTCCCAAATCCAGGCCCAGAGAGTCCGCTCCTTGCTCTGTCTGGTCTCCCTTGGGGGGGGTTCCTCCCTCCACGAGGGTCCCAGCCGTCCCAATCAGCAGTGACACTCAGCCAGTGTAGCAGTCAGAGGGTTTATTAGCAATCCACTTTGCACAGCAGCTAGGACAGTTGGCTCTCAGATCACCTAGGAGGGCAGATAGTAAACCCCCAGGACGAGCCCCGGAGGTCCTGCCTCTCTGACCTCCATCTTCCTTCTTCCCTTAGTGGTACCTATAGTTATCACACCCCTGTGTCCCATCACCAGAATACCATCACCAAAGAACAGGAACAGAAAAGAAGAACCACAGTAGCCCAAGAGGTTTTTCTTACTTCATCACACCATTGTTAGTCCTAACTAGCCCAAGATTAGTTTGGACTAACCTTGGACTTATTTCATTCAGACTAGCAAGTCTGAACTAAATTTTTAGATGTAGACATAGCCATCTAGTCCAACCTCTGCTCAAAGCAGAACCAATCCCCACTAATGCATCCCAGCCAGGGCTTTGTCAAGTAAGGCCTTAAAAACCTCCAGTGCTGGAGAGTCCCCCACCCCCTAGGGAACTCATTCCAGTGCTTCACCACCCTCCTTGGGAAAAAGTTTTTCCTAATATTTAACTTAGACCTTCCCCACTGCAACTTTAGACCCTTGCTCCTAGTTCTGTCATCTGCCACCACTGAGAACAGCCTAGCTTCATCCTCCCTGGACCCCCCCTTCAGGTAGCTAAAGGCTGCTACCAAATCCCCCCTCATTCTTCTCATTTGCAGACTAAACAAGTCCAGTTTCCTCAACCCCTCCTCATCAGTCATATGCTCCGATCAGCTAATAATTCTCATTGTCCCTCCTCTGGCCTCTCTCCAGTTCTCCACATTCTTTCTGTAGTGGGAGCCCAAAACTGGATGTAATGCTCCAGATGTGGCCTCACCAGAGCCGAATAGAGGGAATAATCCCTTCCCTCCACCTGCTGGGCACACTCCCACTAATGCAGCCCAACATGCTATCAGCCTTCTTGGCAACAAGGACACACCATTAACTCCTGTCCAGCTTCTTGTCCATTGTAACCCCCAGCTCCTTTCCTGAAAACTGCTGCCTGGCCAGTCAGTCCCCAGTCTGTGGCAGGGCCTAAGTGCAGGACTCTGGATTTGGCCTTGACGAACCTCATCACATTTCTTTTGGCCCAGTCCTTCAATCTGTCTCAGTCACTGTGACTTGGACTCCTTGAGGACCTGCTCTGCTCCATCTATGATTTTTCCAGGGACTGAGGTGAGGCTGAGCAGTATGTAGTTCCCCAAACCCTCCTTCCCTTTTTTGTAGATAGCCACCATATTTGTCTTTTTCCTGTCATCCAGGACAACCCCCAATTGAATTTTCAAAGATAACAGCCTGTGGTTGTGCAATCACACTGGCCAACTCCCTCAGCACCATCAGATGCATTGCATCCAGCCCCTGGACTTGTGCATGTCCAGCCTTTCTAAATGGTCCTGGACCTCCTTCACCACTGAGTGCCGCTCACCTCCTCCCCATGCTGTGCTCCCTGTATTTATCATCCTCCCCAGCTCAGTGTCATCTGCAGACTTGTTGAGGGTGCTTCTGCCCCATCCTCCAGGTCATTAATGAAGATGTTGAACAAAACCAGCCCCAGCACTGACCTTAGGGCACTCTGCTTGATACCAGCTGCCAACTGGACATGTAGCCATTGATCACTGTCTCTTGAGCCTAATGATTTGGCAAGTTAACTTCTTTAGCTTGCTGGCAAGAATATGGTGGGAGACGGTATCAAAATCTCTCCTAACATTTAGGCATATCACATCCACCTCTTTCCCCACATCCACAGAGCTGGTCACCGCATCCTAGAAGGCAATCAGGTTGGTCAAACTTGACTAGCCCTTGGTAAATCCATGATGATGGTTCCTGATCATCTTTTTCTCTTCCAAGTGTCTCAAAATGGATTCCTTGAGGACCTGCTGTGACCCGGGCCTCCTGGGATAGCCACCTGAATATGCAAATGTCAGGGCAAGTTGCAAAAATGAGACACAGCCAGACTGTTCAAACCCTGATGGGTGCCATTGAAGCCAGACTCCCAACAGACACAAACCATGCTTTTGATGCCCTACGCTGGTTATCAGGTAGCACCAACAGAATACACAGCCCCCTTCACTGCATTTCACCCCTGGTTTCCAAATAGCCACTCGGTCTAATACAGAGAAAAGCTGCTTAAAACTCCAGCCTCTTTACTCAAAAAGGTTTCTCCTGACCCCAGAGGGTCAACCACATCACACAGAACAATACTGGTGGCCAGCCAATCCTTTAGTAACTAGAACTAAAGGTTTAATATAAAATGAAAAGAAACAAAATATGAGATGTTAAAGGGTTAAAGCAAATCACATACATACAAATGATTTAGAGTCCATAGAAAGCAAGACCTTGAAGAATTTGTAGTTTGCAGGTTAGTCCAATTCAGCTGGTAGACACCCAGCACCTGGGTGGGTCTCAGTCCAGTTCCCGTTGCAAATGAATAGATGCAGCTGTGGGTGTTGACTGATGACCAAATGGAGTTGGGCCCAGCTGCTTTTGTCACCTCTGGTCTTCCCCATGCATTATGTTTTTACAAATCAAAATGGAGTTAAACGAGCAAGGAGTCCTGTGGCACTTTAAAAGCTTAATAAATGTATTTATCACAAGGTTCCATGGCAGAAAATCCTGCTTCATCAGAGGCTTTGAAGAGGGGGAAAAAGCATTGTGTACTGTACTTCAGATTTTTCCGTATCATCCATCACCAGTTTGTCTCCCCCATTTTATAAGGGGCCCTGCTTTCCCTGACCTTCTTGTTACTAGCCTACCTGTAGAGACCCTTCTTGTTACTCGTCATGTCCCTTGCTAGCTGAAACTCCAGCTGTGCTTTGGCCTTCCTGATTTCATTCCCACACGCTCAAGCAATATTTTTATATCCTCCCTACACATCTGTCCAAGCTTCCACTTCTAGTAAACTTCCTATCTGTGTTTAAGCTCACCAGAGATTTCTCTGTCAAGCCAAGCTGGTCTCCTGCCATATTTGCTCTTCTTGCTGCACATCCGGATGGTTTGTTCCTGAATAAGGAGGGTTTCATTAAAATGTGGCCAGCCCTCCTGCTGCTGTTTCCAGCCGCACACCTTAACACACAGTGATACCAACACCAGCACACTCTGAGCCTGCACACCCCCCTCCACTGGCACCTGTGCACGTGTGTCCCAAGATCCGTACCCAGCGGTGCTGCCCATGACACCTGCACTCACTGCCGCGGCTGCCTGCGCACATTCGGATGCCAGTGACACTGGCCACCCACACACATCGACACAGCTGGCACCAGCCCCACCACCCACTCACACTGACGCCCACCTGCCCTTCTGCCAGGGTTCACATCCCCGGCCCCATCCCCATAGTGCTGGTGCATGGTGACCCCAACACTGCCAGCCACACTGAAACGGAGCAGCCCCATGCTCAGGCGGCCCACGGCGACCGGCCCAGACGAGCTGCTCCTGTTCTGTCCTCTGCCCTGACGGTTCTGCCCCCAATTCATGGCCAGATGCAGAGCAGCCGACAGGGCCCTTCCACGGGTGTTAGTGGGCAGCCCCCATCTCTCCCTCCTGCATATCCCTTCATGCATTCCCTCCATTGTGTGGCCCTGATTATCCTAACGAGGGGCTGCAGCACTAATGAGGCAGCTGTGGCAGAGGCTGAAGGAACTCTTGGCCAGGTGGCTGCAGCGGGGAAGGCGCTGCTGGGCGGCTGCGCAGGAATCTGCCCCCACCCGCCCATCCGTGGCTGGCAGGGGGAGCAGATGCTCTGGCAGCTCATTAGCTGCTCCTTTGCAATGCCTGGCTGCCAGCTCCCATCTTCATCACCTCTCCCCAGCTCTTTTGTCCCCCCGGCCTGGTGTGTGTGTGTCTGGGAGGGAGTGAGGCCTTGTGGTTAGAGTGGGGGGGCAGGACTTCTGAGTTCTAGCCCTGTTCTGGTCGGCAGTAGAGCCTAGTGGTTAGAGCAGGAGACTTCTTGGTTCTATCCCCACCCTGGGAGGGGGTGGAGCCTAGCGGTTAGTGTGTGGGTGGGTGACAACAGCAGGCTCCTGGGTTCTTCCCTGGATCTGGAAGGAAGTACTTCATGTTTTCCCTGTCTCTTGGGGCTAAGAGCCAGGACTGGCTGGTAGCCTGGCCCAGTGGCCTCTGAACTCTACGTGAGGGAATGGCTGGTCCCAGTCCCACAGCCCAGGCTGGGTCTGCTCATCCCCACATCATCTGAGAGGAGCTGGGCAGCCAGGCTGTACACTGCAATGCCCAAGGCAGATGACACTGCTGCAGGGCTGTGGTGCCCCATCAGGAAGAGCGGAGGTGTCCGTCTGCCCAGCCTGCATCACATGGAGCTCTGTGGGGTGGACTGTCCCTTCCACCATCCAGGACCAGAAGGGCTCGCGCCATCCACCCTGAGCATCCTTCGCTGTGCTCTGCATACGGAGCAGCCCTGAGGAAACGGCTGCTAAGGAGCAGCCAAGGCCTGTTAACCCTTCTCCACCCAGCCTCCCTCATGCTTCCCATCCAGGGGGAGGTGTTGTGGTGGATTCCCCATCACTTGCAATGTTGAACCCACGATTGGCTGCTTTGCCTGCGAGCAATGCTTTGGAAATGACCAGGGGTAGGTCTCTGACCTGCCTTAGCCAGGGTCACATGGTCCTTTCTGGCTTCAGAAGCCAAAGATCTCTGCCTGCCAGGCAATGCGGGAGGGGCTGGTACCTGCCCCAGGACCCAAGATCACTGCAGAATCAGGGACTGGTGGACACCTTTGCTCTAGTCTTGAGCTCCAGCATCTTGGCGTTGGGCACATGGATGCCACAGTACTGTTCCCAGTAGAGACAGGGAGGGGATGGTGATGACTGTGCGTGGAGAGGATGGGGGGCACATTGGGCATAGGTGGCAGCCCCTTCTTCATGCATGCCTTGGGCATGGCAGTACCCATGGCCCAGCCTGGCCAGCTCTGCTACCTGACTGCACCAGCCTAGCCCCACCATGCTCCATGCCCTGGGCAGGTCCAAGCACCAGTCTGGAAAGAGGGGCCCTGGTATTCACCTTCCTCTCATCAGCAAATCTCACTTGTGCCTTGTGGGGAGGGTTCCCCACTGACTGCCTTCAGGACCCACGTGCTCTGGAGGTGGGGGGATGTTTCACAAGGGTGTCCCCCTGGATCCCAGCTGCCATGCAGGGGGACTCACTTCTGAGTCTTCCTCACTGGTCCCCACTTAGACAGCAGCATCCCAGCCCCCAACACCATAGGCCCCAAGCTCCAGCCCCACAATCCAGGGGGCAGGTGTCCCCCATATGCCGATGGATCCAGCACTGTGTACCTCCTGTAGGGCACTAGCACAGGGAATGCAGTCTGGGAAGGAGCAGACAGACCTTGGCTGCAGTGAGCAATCTGTTCTCTGTGCCACTCCCAGGGACTCTCATGGGCTGTAGGGCTTCTCAGTTTCTCAGAGCCAGGCCGCATGACCGGGTGCCAGTCAAGCTCCTTCCTGACACCAGCCCAAGCCCCTGAACAAGGGACACCAAGCTCAGCCCAGCTAGAGCAGAGCAGGTAGAAAGAGTTACAACAGTCCCCTGTATGGCGTGATTAACACATGCACCATACCCCACAGATGGCCTGGGACAGAAATTGGCAGGCAGGCCTGTCCCAGACTAAGGAATGTGTGCTTGCCTTACTTTGCTTTTAAGCAGCAGAGGCAGAGAAACAAAGGGAGCTCAAATAGGTAAGAAAAAGCCAGCAGGGAACATCCTCCCACACAGACTCTCTGTTGCTGAGTGCCCCACTGGAAAGGGTTTTCTCGAGGGGGACTCAAACTACAACAAAGGGACAAATGCCCCAAGGCCCTTCTCACTCTCCACCTGCCCATCTCCTTCACCATACCTGGACAGACAAAGGAAGCATATGCTGGGCTCTGGAGGAGGGGCCCTGACCTGTGCATTTTGTCAGCAAGCCCACGGAAAGCATGTGGTGAGAAAACTGCTTTGAATCAACGAATGGGCACCAGGAAGTGTTTTCTCTTAATTTTTCTTGCAACCATTTCTGACTTTTTATGCCTCATTACTCGAACTCATTGAACAGCTCTCTCTTAGTCAGTAACACACAGGTTTTATTGTTACAGCTAATCCAGTGTGTTTCCGCTGCATCATCAGGATCCCTCCACCGAAGATAACTCCTAGCGTATGTTCGTTCAGTGAAGGAGCAATGGATTTAACTGAGTTGGGCTGGCGAAGAGAGGGCTGGGCAATCCAGGCTGTACCTTTCAGGGGAGGGAGGGATGCTGGGGTAGCCCTGCAGTGTACCTCACACTGGTGAGAACCAGTGTGGAACTGGCAGACTATGACTGCATGAATACCTCAGGAATGACCTGAAAACTGGTATTGAGTCATCCAAGTGAGAGGCTACATAAGCAAAACATTGCAGGGACCAGGGTTACAGGGCAGGGGTGACACTGCCCCCCCCCAGTGCTCTGGCTTGTACTCAGCTTCGTCACACCCAACCACCCAGGAGCTGCTTAGCTGCTACTGTGGTGAGGCTGTGAGAAAGCCAAGATGGTTAATTGGATCCTTCAAATCAAGGGAGTAGACACAGAGGAACTCCAGAGGACATTGCAGGGTAGCTGTGTTTCAGCAAACTGCATGGCAATGTGTGTGCCCACATGGTGTCTCAGCTCTGCACCCCATCCCACCCCATGCACCAGTATTGCACACACAGAAACTTGATGTTTTTGCAAACAACAGGAGGAGGGAATTTTCTTCAATGAATTGAAGGACAAACAGCTCCAAAATCCCCTGGGAATGTGGCCAACCCCAGCAAAGGTACCCCAAATTTACACTTTTAGAGAAAGCTTTGGAATTGGCTTAGTTTACCTGATGTGTGCTGGGGGGGCAGGGAAGAAGGAGACAAGAGTACATGGTTGTGCATATGTTCAGGCGTGTGTGCGAGAGGCAGGAAGAGCATATCACAGCTCCTGTCTTTTAAAAATAGCCCTTTGGCCTTGGAATGGCTCAGGTAGTATTTGGTCCCTCTCCCCGTGACTGAGCAGTGTTGGGGGTGTTGGGGAGGAGACGCTGCGACATGTTCCTGTGACAGTCCTTAGCACGTAGCAGGCCTGGGTGCAAGAGACATATAATTGCTGCTTCGCTGTGTATCATTTGTGGTTCCTGATGCTACACATTTTTTCACACATTTGTGTGTGTGGGGTGACCCTGCTGTGTTGCACTAGGGCGCATGTGACTGGTGTGTGTGTGCACTTTGATACATATGTGTGACTGGGCATGAGCATGTCATTGTGCACTTTGATGGTCAAGTGCACTAACAACACTTGCATAGTCTGCTGTGTCATTAAAATCTCATTGGCTTGAAAGTGTGTGTGTGTTTGATAGTTTCATGGATAGCTGTGGGTGAGTGTGTTATTGTGTGTCTTGTTGTCATGGGTGGTTGTGTGAGAATGTGTTACTGTGTGTGTTATCGTGGATGATTATGAGTGTGTTACTGTGTTTGTGTGGTGTCACCAATGCTTGTGTGTGTTACTGTGTTTCTTGTCAAAGATGGTTGTGTGCGAGTGTGTTACTGTGTTAGTGTGTGTTGTCAGGGGTGTGTGAGTCTGTTACTGTGTGTGTTGCCATTCATGGTTGTATGTGGTTACTATGTTACTGTGTGTCTTGTTGTCATGGATGGCTGTGTGTGAGTGTTGTACTCTGTTAGTGTGTGTTGGCATGTAGGGTTACATGTGACTGTGTTATTGTGTGTCTTATTACCATGGATAGAATCATAGAATATTAGGGCTGGAAGGGACCCCCTGAAGTCATCTAGTCCAACTCCCTGCTAAAAGCAGAGCCATTCCCACTAAATCATCCCAGCCAGGGTTTTGTTTAACCTGGCCTTAAATGTTTCTAAAGATGGCGATTCCACCACCTCCCTGGGTCACCCACTCCAATGCTTCCCCACCCTCCTAGTGAGACAGATTTTCCTAATATCCAACCTCAACAGCTCCAGCTGCATCTTGAAACCATTGCTCCTTGTTCTGTCCTCTGTTACTACTAACAGCCGAGCTCCCTCCTCTTTAGAGCACCCCTTCAAGTAACTGAAGGCTGCTATCAAATGCCCCCTCAAGTCTTCCCTTCTGAAGGCTAAATAAGCCTAGTTCCTTCAGTCTCTCCTTGTAAGTCCTGTGTGACCCAGACCTCCTGGGATAATCTTCTGAATGTGCCAAAATCAGGGCAAGCTGCAAAACCAGGGGCTAAACCCCCAAACCACTGGTGGCTGGTACTTAAACCAGTCTCCCAGTCAGTAACAAAACATGCTTCTGACTCCCCACCCTGGTCATCACCAAGCATAACAAAATAGAAACAGCCCCCTTACTGCACATCAGCTCCTCTGGTCCCCACCTAGCCACTGGGTCTCTTAAGAAACAGGTTCTCCTGACCCCAAAGGGCCAGCCACTTCACCCAGAACAAAACAGGCTTGGATCTTACCCAAAATACCAGGCTGCAGCCAATCCTTTAGTAACTACAACTAAAGGTTTAATATAAAAAGAAAAGAAAAAACATGAGAGCTGTTGAAGGGTCAGATTGAATCACATACATACAAATGATTTAGAGTCCATAGAAAGCCAGTCCTTAAAGAATTTGGAGTTTGCAGATTAGTCCAATTCCTCAAGTGGACACCCAGCAGCACCTGGGTGGATCTCAGTCCTTTTGTCTGTTGTAGCAGAACAGTTTGAGAGAGGGGTGTTGGTTGTAGATTGGAAATTGATGACTGAAGACAAAATGGAGATGGAGCCACTGCCTTTTATTACCTCTGGCCTTACCCCCTGTCTGCAGCTTTTTGCAGTTCAAAAGTGGGATGTTCTCCCACGAAAGCTCATGCGATAAATAAATCCGTTAGTCTTTAAGTGCCACAAGGCTCCTTGCTTTTTTTGCTTTAGTAGACTAACACGGCTGCCCCTTTGGAACATGTTCAATCTGGGTGATTCATCAAGCCAGGTTTCTTCCTAGGCTCACTGTAGCTGGGAACTTCCTTAATGGGCCATCAAGAGGACACTAGTTTTGCAGACACCCAGTCTGCGAGAGCCTTAGAATCAAATAACTTGGAAAACAAATGGAACAACCATATCCCCTAACTTCTAATACAGATATGACACCTACATATAAAGCATATAATCATTCCTAGAAGATCACAACTTTTCTACAGGCACCAAACATGGCATATCACATATGGATTATTGAAAATATGAAATATTAACGTGCCAGATTGTGGAGAAGTGGGAACCCTCTGCTAGGTTAGTAAGGGAAGACACAGGTATTGATCCTCTATCTTTTGTATTCGGGTGATGGAACACAGGTGGGTGATATGAGGTAGAACCACTAGGGGGCAGGGGGTAGAGTTTAGGGAGCCTGTACCTGGGACCCCCCCGCTGGTCACACTGGATTCAGCTGGTTGGACCAGGGGGCGGAGAGGTGGGCAGAGTGAGGAGGGGAACAAAGGACCAAGGGGAAGGAGGGTAGGAGGGAAATGGAGGGTCCAAGAGACAGGACCCTGCCCTGGGGTGTAGCCCTAATCCCCTGGGGGTTTCACTTCTGGTTGTTCTGATGATGCTGATACCAACTGTCTTTGCTGCTGTATGAACTGGTTTGCTAATAAACCCTCTGACTGCTCTACTGGCTGAGAGTCGCTGCTGATTGGGATGATTGGGACCCTCCTGGGGGGAGGAAATCCCCTCCAAGGGAGACCAGACAGAGCAAGGATCTGACCCTCTGAGCCTGGAGTTGGGGGCTGGCTGCACGGAGCGTGGCGACCCGGGTGCTGGACGGGAGGAGACTCCAACTTAGCAGAGTCCTGACTGGCTGTGGACAGGGGGGATCCAAGAGGCTTGTCTGGGGTCTCCGTCACACAGATAATCATAAACAATCCTCTAAACCCAGACAGCATCACATCCCATGCCCCAACCCCCTAATCATTTTCATTGCCCTCTGCTGGAATTTCTAGTTTGTCAACATCCTTCCTGTAGTGTGGAGTCCAGTGGTGTTGCTGGTGCTGGGCCTAGGAGGCTCAAGCCACGAGTCCCCACACCAATGCCCCCAGTCCACTGCTGGGCCTCCCACCTTCACAGACCTCGGCCCTGGCCGGGGGTCTGGGATCAGGCAGACCACTGCAGGAGCCCAATCTGGGCTGGGCAGGATCAGGACCAGGCCCCAAATTAGGACCAAGGGGGTGCTGGGCCACAGGTCCTAGGCCCCGGGCCTTTTCCTGGGCCCGCATTGCCACTGCTAGAGCCCAAAACTGGACACAACTGTCCAGATGTGGCCTCACCAGTGCTGAATAGAGGAGAATAATCACATCCCTCAATCTGCTGGCAACACTCCTATTGATCCAGCCCAGTATGCCATTGGCCTTTTTGGCCACAAGAGCACATTGTTGACTCATGTCTGGCTCCTCGTCCACCATAACCCCCAGGTCCTTGTCTACAGAGCTGTTACTGTTGCTGTGTGAATGTGTTACTGGGTTTTTACAAGCAAGAGTGCTGTAGCATTTTTAAAGACTAACAAATTTATTTATTGCATGAACTTTTGAGGGAGAAAAAGCCCACTTTGCGAGATGGCTTTGCAGATTTTCTCCCACCAAAGCTCATGCAATAAATAAATTGGTAGTTTTTAGAAGTGCCACAGGGCTCTTTGTTTGTTTTGCTGAACTAGGCTGTCATGGCTGCCCCTTTGCACCTGGGCATCTTACTGTATTACTGTGCATGTTGTCAAGGATGGTTGTGTATGAGTGTTACTGTGTGTGTGCTGCCAGTGGAAGGGATTGGTGTGGGGCAGGGGAGGGGCAAGAGGGGTCTCACCTGGCAGCCCCTGGACTGGGAATGACCCCAGGCAGGGAGCTCTCTGCCTCAGCCATGCTGGGGTGGGTGCAGACCCCTCTTCACTGCACTCACAAAGCTGGGGCTGCCAGTGCCCACAAATGCACCCAGGCCTGCAGGTCCACCAGCAGCTCTAGCCGCCACAGCCCCACAGATTGACTCACACTGCCAGCTACATGAGGGACAAGCCATCACCCAGCCACTAGCAGTGCACTAAGACTCTGTGTGTGTGTGTGTGTGTGTGTGTGTGTGTGTGTGTGTGTGTGTGT
>ML682003.1:5613233-5648936 GCA_007922195.1 Podocnemis expansa | reverse complement strand
TGTGTGTGTGTGTGTGTGTGTGTGTGTGTGTGTGTGTGTGTGTGTGTGTGTGTGTGTGTGTGTGAGTGAGTGCACGCGCGCGCGCATTATAACAGGATAGTCAAGTCTAGTAGTCATTCAAAGGTGGCGTCAGGGCTGCAGACCAGCCCAAAGCCCCAAGGGTCAGTGCTAGGCTCAGAGATGGTAACCACTGTGATGCTGGCAGAGGGGGCAGCTCATGCCAAGCTCCCGCATCTCCAGTGAACACTGGCAAACCAGTGGCTGGACTTCATCCACTCCCTGTGTGTCAGTATTGCTCAGATCCAGAGTAGAACAGCTTGTGAGTTGCTGCCGGCATTAATCTCACCCAGAACAGCTGGATCCCGTGTTGTAAGGGAATATTGAATTGTGGGAGACTCTGTGACTGTGTAAATCACCAGGCAGGAGAAAGACACTAACTAGTGTGAAGTGCTGCTCTCCAATGGAAGGGGGGGGTGTCCTGCTCATGCCCTAAAAGGGAGGCCCATGAATACCACACGACTATTGTGGAGCATTAAAGAGAACAAAGGGCTTTGCAGTTTACTCTTCCTTCACTCCCATGGTCCCACCCGTGATGATGAGTCAGGTAAGTGAAATGTGTTCTTCCCATCAACTGAGTTTGCAGATCAGAGGACACGAGGGGAAGAAGAAAGAACATGACAGGAAGAAACTGGATCTCACTGCTGCTTGGACCTCGCAGGACAGGTCTCCAGGCAGAAGCAAGAGATCCCATGGGTTCAGCCTGGGTTAATCCTACAAGACAGCAAGACCTGGCTTATCACAGAAGCTACTTTCGAAATTTAAGATTGTAGCTCATTTATGTGTGTTTTCCTGCTTTGACCTTGAAATACCTCTCTAGTTTTCTTTTCCTATAAATCTGTAGATAGTTTATTATAGGACAGGCCACAAGGGCTGTCTCTGGCGTGAGATCTAAGGTGCAGCTGATCTGAGGTTAATGCCTGGTCCCTGGGGACTGGCCATGACACTAACGGTCATCTTTGGTGTAAGAGACCCACCATCATGGAGGTGGGCTCACCAGGGTGGTGAGATGAAAGAGAGTATCCACACAACAGTTTGTGACTCCCTGGCCAGGCTGTTGTCGCACCCAAGGAGTTTACTTGATAACTGGCTGGGGAAATGCAAGGACAAAGCTCAGCCAGGTGGGGGTTTGTGCCATTTCACAGCCTGCCCTGAGGCTGGCACACGCACTCTGCAGTCACTGCCTGTGACTTGGTGGCCGCACCAAGGATCCAGCTGGCATCAGAACCAGACGTCACGCCAAAGGCCGCGCCCAGGCCAGCCCCTGGAATTAGAGCCCAGCCAGAGGCAGGAACCTGCTCTGCACAGTCGGGATCAAAGCCGGCTGGGGTGGGTTGGGGGCAGGAACTGAGAGCTTTATGCCTGGTGGTGTCCAATCAGCCACCTGCTGCTAGTCACCTGATCCAGATGAGTCAGTGGGCGGGGCCTCTGGCAGTCAGCTGTTAGCTGCAGAGGTTCCCTTGGCTGGCCTTACTGGCAGTGACGCAGTGGGAAAGGCCAGCGTTTGGTGGCTCTGGGTTCAAGACTCCTGGTGTCTGCCTGCAGGAGGGGGTTTGTGCATGCACTACTGGAGGTCCCACCACTCTGGGGTGAGTGAGCGTGGCCCAGAAACGTGAGGGGAAGAGTAGCCAGCAGAACCCCCAGTGTCCAAGGCTGGACTCCAGGAGCTAACACTTCAGAGACATGCGAGGTGGCTACATTGCTAGCTCGTGGGCACAGAGAGCTGATAACCTGCCAGGACCTCTTGCCCACCTTGGACTCTTACTGCTGCTGTCAGGTCTCAGCACCGGCTGCTGGATGGGGTGATGATACCCGGCTGCATCTCTGGCCCCTGTGGACCCTGTCATCCCATCCCGTGCAGCAGTCTGGGAGGGATCCAGGCCACCTGGTCCTTGTCCCCAGCTGGCTTTGCCTCGTCTGTTGATGCAGTGGGCTGATGCCAAGGTAGACCTGCAGGACAGCCAGAGGGCCTCTGTCCCTGGGAGGGAAGACCCTGGATTTGGGGAAACAGGCTTTGACCTCGATGTCCCAACAGGGCTCAGTGCTAAGCAGGCTGGCTCTGCCCCCTGCCCCTGTATTCCCCACAGGGGCTGCTTGGCTGCCCCTATTTCGGGGGCACGTGGCAGGGTCAGACCCACCTCCAGTCCCTTCTGCTCTGTGCCAGACAAGGCCCATCAGCCTCCAGTGCCCCCAGTTACAGCCCCACTTGGTGCCACCCAGGAGCGCCCCTGGCCCAGAAAAAGACCCAGGGCTCGTGCACTTTAAGCTTGCTGCCACCATGGCAGAGCTGAGGATCTGGCACTGCGACCCGGGGCTCGAGCCTGGTAAGCCTGGTGCCAGCGACACCCTTGGTGCCACCCCAGCCAGCCAGTGCAACAGCCCTGGACACCAAGCAGATGTGGGGCTGCCAAGGGCACCTGGCTCCATCAGGATTAGCAGCTTGTCCTCCACCTGCCTTCTGGTTGTGTGTCCAGGGCAGGGCCCTATGGCCCCCTGCACTTTAAAGCATCAGCCCCCTGGCAGCCCCCTCTTCCAAAGCAGGTTGGCAGTAGGACCCAACCTGGTTCCCCTGCCATCTGGGCAGCCCCTTGGTCTCCTTGGCCAGCCCCTTTGTGTCTGTGCAGGGCGCCCGCCTTGTGGCTCTGTCACCGTGCACAAATGAAGCGGTAAATAAAGAAACAGATCACCCCTCCTCTGGGGAGTGCCACAGGCAGCCGGAGCTGTGCGGGCGGAGGGGGGGACAGGGTCATTAGCTTCAGATGGAGTCTGTTGCCATTGTGCACTTTATAAAAGCAATTAAAGGGCTCCGCGAAGGGGGAGGGGCCTGCTGTGCGGGCTGGGGGCTTGGAGACATTCCCGGGAAGGCTGCAGGACACGTCTGGGCTCAGCAGCTGACCACGGGCCAGTCACCGGGCCCCTGGAAGGCTCCCATCCAGGCCCAGCAGTGAGGAGGTACCACCCTGCTCAGGCCCAGGGCCGGCCCGACCATATAGGTGAACTAGGCGGTCACCTAGGGCTCCAGGCTTTAAGGGGCACCAGATGAGATGGAAGTGGAGGGTTTTCTATTTAAAATAATATATCTATATGTTCTCTTTCATAAATGAAACAATTGTCCCTTGATGGGGGCACTGAAATCACAGTTGACCTAGGGCACCAGAAACCCTTGGGCCAGCCCTGCTCTGGTGGGATGGGCTGGGAATCCCCCTAAACTAGGTGCCTGCTCCCCTTGCAGTGCCCAACTGCACTTTGCAGGCAGAATCCTTTCCCAGGCCCCTGCTGTCTTTGCTCTTGGGGGCCTCCAACAGGCATGGAGCGCTGGCTCTGTTGAGCCCGCTGGATTGCCATGCTCAGGCATCTGTAAGGACCAGCTTTAGGGGCCCTTCCACCCAAGGCTCTCAGAGAGCAGGCTCCAGGGTCCCATGCTTCCTGCTCGGGTCTCGAGTAAGTCATGTACATGTTCTGAGCCTCCGTTTCCCATCTGGGCAATGGGGCTGACAGAACTGGCCAGTCTCCTGAGGGAGGAGAGAGGGGAGGAAGAAGGCCTGAAGGATGACAAGGTGCCCAGAGTCTATGGTGAGGGGCAGGCAAATGCCACAGACTGGGAACTAGCTCCCTCCAGTGGGGCAGGGTTGCTGGCCCCTCTCCGAGCCATGGAGTCACAGGGTCTTGCAGCACTGGATGCAGGTCGGCCCCTGGCTGGTGCTGGAGGTGGGAGCTGGGTTGCAAGGCTAACAATGGGCCTGATGCAGAGCCACATCAGGACAAGGTGTGGCTCAGGGGCCAGGCGGGTGGAGGCAGCTGCCCAGCAGGTCCCTGGGGAAGGGCCCAGCCCAGCGCTAGCAGCGGCCCTCAGGCCCCCCCCCCAAGGAGGAGGTACAGCCGAACCCAGCCGGACCTGGCAGAAAGCCTTTTCTGAGGAATAGCAATGAGCCAGCCGGTTCCACCACAAGTGCACAGACACATACGGGCTTGGTCTGTGCCAGTGTGGGACCCAGGGGCCCTGGCAGCTGTGATGGATGCCCCAGGCCCGCCCAGGAAGGCAGGCAAATTTTGGCAGAAGGACGATAAGACTCCTGAAGGTGAAACCCTGATACTCCTCCTTGTGAAGGCACATCCGTGAGTCGCTGGAGGGCGTCTGGCTGGGTCTGTGGGCTGCCATGGTGGCCCCCAGCCTGAGAACTGCCCAGCTGGGAACCAAAGGCAAGGAGCCAGGGCACCAGGAGGCCGAAAGGCACTAAAACCACCTGTGCACCCATGGCGAGGGATGGTGCCCTAAAGGGCACACCTGGAAGGCTGGGACAATTGCATAGGAAGGAAGGGGACACATGGCCAGCTAGCTAGATGCTCAGTGCCATGGGGGGGAGGACCAGGCATTCCCTTTTTGCTCCCCACTACCAGCTGGACCCACCACTTGGTTGTGCCTGTGCAGGTTCGAATCTCACTGATGAGATGTGCTGAGGCCTGGCCAGACTGGGAAAGGGGCTGTCACGCCTGCCCTGTAACCTCAGGGGCCACCCCTCTGTCAGTCTCTGGCCCCCACCACCTGGTCACGAGTCCCATGTCTGACCCTGACTCTCACCAGTCGGGTTACTCCTGGCCACGGGCTACCAACAGGCAGCCTTCCTGAGGCTGGGCCTCCCAAATCCATGCTCTCCAACTGCTCAATGACCAGGCCCTTGGACAGCTCCCCTCTGGTTCACCACCCCTAGGGTAGTGGCATGAAATCAGTCCCCCCCCCCCCCCTCCAGGTTCCCCTTCCCTAGACTAGGACCCAGAGGGGAGGTGCCTTGGGCTTGGTCCTTCCCAGAGGGTGACAGACACTGGCCAAGGGAAGCTGTTTGCATATGGGGAAAGGAGCTGACAGTGAAGGCCAAATGAAAGGCACAGACAAGAAAGGACACGGGGAGTGTGGGGGGCATGTTTGGGAATAAGGCCGGTGGATGGTTCTGTTACACCTGGAGGCGCAGACACCTGGGGTCCCTCCCAGGAACAGTTACCTGTGGAGGTTGCTTGTCCAGACTGAAGCGGTGGCTTTAACTCTTGTACTGGGGAGACAGACTAGACAGCACGAAGGACACTCAGCATTTCCCACATCTCTTCTAGGCCCTTTCCACATCCAGCCAGCCCGCTTGGCTTGGCTCTGCCTTGGCCAGATCTATGAAGTGCCCTGGCCCAGGGAGGCATCAGAGAGCTTCTGTGTAGTGGGGCTTCCTGCCCAGGCATCCCTAGTGAAAGCTGGGCAGCAGCAGGGCTGGGTGAGCAGCACCAGTGAGTGGCTGACGGGGCGGTGGCGAGGGATGGATGGCAGCGAAGGCTGGATGAGGAGGTGGGCAACGGCAGTGCGGGCAAGGCTGGGTGGCGTGAGGGGTAGGCAGCAGCAATGGGATGGGTGAGGAAGTGGGCAGCGCTAAGGAATGGGCTCAGCCTTGACTGATCCAAATGTCCTTCATGCAAGCTGCCCGGGGCAGCACGTGGATGTGGGATCACGCACCCCCAATGCCAGACCCAGCATCTCATCTCTCACCAGCATAGGGCACTGCTAAGCACGTACCCTGGTGGTGGCAACAAGCACCAGCATCCTCCACGCACCCCTGCCCACTCAGCCTCCCATATCCATGCTGTGGTCTCCCTGTCAAACAGGAAAACTGAGGCACAGCCAGGGACAGGCCCTGCCCAGCAGATTCGGGAACCAAATCTCCGCATCTCCCCAGAGGAGCCACTACCCTGGCCCCAGTGTTGCAGGGGCCCCTTTCAGCCAGCACGGCTGGGCATGGGGCTTCCACATCCCCCAACACCCACACCCCCCACCAGCCCGGCTAGGAGCCTTGGAGCCGTCTGGAGAGGACCAGGCTCCATCTAGTGGCAAAAGTTGGCACCGCTGCCCCTGGCTAGCCGGAGCAGGGATGGACTGTTTCGGTCCAGCCCAGGAGATTGGGGCCAGCCATGGTCTCGGAGACACAGGCGTAGCCTGAGCATCAGGGCCAGGGACCCCCCTGTCACCCAGGGACACCCCCCAGCAAGGCACGGGCACCCCAGACAGCTAACATGCCCCCCCCCCAGAAATGATGCCCAGGTGTCCCCCGCCAACCATGGAGGGCCTTACTCAGCCCTGTGTCTGCCTGGCAGGACAAGGGACCCACCCTCCAGGGTGGGGGTCACCAGCCAAGGAGGGCAGCACTCTGGGGGTGCCCAGGCCATGGTCTCCCTTGTCTTTGGCAGCCAAAAGGGCTCCTGCCCCTGGGACAGCTGCCCATGAGCATGCTGCATCGGGCCCTCTGCCATCCTTGCCCCGGGTCAGCTGCCCAGCGCTGCCCTGCAGGGCTGCACCGGTCACACAGCTTTAGGATGGGTGGGAGGTGATCCCCAGGGGTCATGTCCCCACAGACAGCAGGAATCTCCCCTGACCCTGGGCAAATCTGGTTGGTTCCCAAGAAGCCAGCCTTGGATGGGGTCAGTCTCATCAGCCACTCACTGCCCGCCCCCAGCCTCCAGCGGCAAGCGTGCCCACAGCCTGGTCAGCCTTGCCCAGCCCCCCGACTGTGCCAGCACTGCAGGCCTGGGCTACCTGGGGGGGGAGGAACCAGGGCGGAGGCCTGGTGCTCTGAACAGGCAGAGCCAGGGGGAGTCTGGAGCACCAGTGAAGGAGAGACGTGGGAGTGCTGCCCACCTCACCCCGACACCGCCAGAGGGCTCGACCCCAGGCCAGCTGTTGCCCAGGGAATGCCATGGGAGGTGCCCAAGGAGCCACCATGAGACACAGCCACCAGGCATGGTCCTGCTGGCTGGAAGAGTGTCCCAGGCTGCCTCGGTGCCCCCGAGTCCCGACATGGTGCCACATCCCACTGACTGTCCTGCACTCAGAGCTTTGGGAGCCCAGACGGTCCTGCGCCTGCCAAGGAGGGGCAGGAGGGAAGCACCAGCTGGCTGGGGGGGCCTGGGGGTAGACACCATCACCAGGGTGTGGGAAGGATTGGGGGGGGGGCGCTCTGCAGGCTGGAGACCAAGGCTAAGGACAGGGCTAACCCCCAGTGGATGCACTGCAGGGGCCTGGTCCCTGGTCCAGAGTGGGTGGATGGGTCCAACAGGGCCTGCCAGCGACAAAGCTGTGAGCAGAGAGGGAGGCCGGCCTTTACTGACCCGCCACCCGCTCACACGTCCAGCTCACTGTCCTTCTCTGGTGGGGGCCAGTGCCGGATGACGTGGCGCCCGGACACATCCAAGTAGTCGAAGTAGTTGAGGTTCAGCTTGCGTGCGATCCGCCTGCCCAGGAACTCCATTTGCTGGGGGGCAATTCGTAGGACGGGGACATGAGGCCAGGGCGGACTCTGAGGGGCATGGGGCTGTGATGGCAGGGGGGTTGGTGACTGTGGGGCAGGACAGGAGCCCAAGTCAGGTGAAGGGGTCAAGACGGGCATACTGGAGATGGGCAACTTCCGGCAGCACCTGCTCCAGCACATCTCCCCTCATCTTGGAGGGGGGCGCGCGGCATCCATGGCCCCTTTACTCCCTGGCCTTGCTGTGGGGCCTGGGAATGTGAGCTCCCCCAAGCACCCCACAAACACTTGTCCTCAGAGGGCCCTATGCTCCACTGTGCCCCCCCAAGCCTGCCCACACCCTGTGCAAACTCCCAGCGAAGGGGCTGGGCCGGGATCATGGGGGGCCTGCAGTTTGGGGTTGAGGGGCATCACCAGAGCTGGGAGATGGAGGGGGGAAGCCCAGGGCTGGACTGGCAGGGTGTGGGGCAGAACTGACTTTCTCTGGGGGGTCACATGGGCCCATGCCAGCAACGACGGCAAGCTCCAGCGTGGCTGCAAAGTGCATCTCCTAGCAGAGCCCCTGCCTGGCGTGGAGGAGCAGGCTGGGCTGAGCCGGCCCTGAGTTGGCTGCTCACCTCGTGCTTGTCCGACAGGCTGGCCAGGACCAGCACCTCCAGGCCATAGCCATTGATGATGAGGCTGTAGAAGAGCTTCCCGTAGGCTGCAAGACAGGCCAGTGGCACTGGGTAAGGAGTGAGAATTGGGGGGGGGTCAGATCCATGGCCCTAGGCCCTCCTTGCACCCCTCATCCCAGGGCAGGGGCCGTACCATCCTGCTGGGCCCTCAGCCGCACGTAGATCTGGTGCAGGGGCCCCTCCTCCCACAGCCGCCTCTTGATGTAGATCTGGTAGCAGCCGCGGTTGTGGTTGATGACCAGGAGCCGCTTGTGCAGGGAGCTGAGCAGCAGCCAGAAGCCGCCCAGGCTGCCATAGACAAAGAAGCCAGAGTAATCCTGGGAGCTCTGCAGGGGACAGAGGCAGTGGGGATGGAGCCCGGGACACAAGACCCAGAGCAGGGGAGCCAGGTGGACTGGCTGGTCCCCACCTGGGACAGGAGCTGAAAGACTTTGGGCAGGGGAGGGGGCTGTCCCAGGGAGCCAGGCTGGACCCATGTATCAGGGGCTCCAGTAGCCCCACATTAGACAGAACCCACAGAGGGAGGGATGGAAGGGATCCCAGTCATCAGCCCCTGCTGACCAGCACAGGCCCCGTAAGGGGCCCAGCCAGGCTGTGAAGACAAGGAGTTGGCAGAGCCCCCAGGTTGTGGGCAGGGCATGGAGACCCACCATCTCCAAAGCAGCCAAGTGAGAGACTCTCCTACCTTCTCAGTCTTGAAGTAGAAGATCCCACCCAGGACACAGAGCAGGAAGATCAGGGCCCCCTTCCATAGTGTGTCCTTGTAATACTCCATGACGTACACTGGGGAGGATGCAGAGAGCTCAGAGTGGGGCTCGGACCCACAGCCACCCTGCCCTGGGCCTGTCAGTGAGGCCTAATGTGACCACTGCACTGGGGGAATGAGCCAGGGACTGCCCAGATAGGCCAACTGTGAGGATCAAACCTGGGTCCTTAAGTATCAAGCCCACCCCCTTGGTCCCCTGAACCACGGGGGTAAACGTGCCACAGAAGCACACAGTCGGCATGTACCAGCCAGTGATGGGACTTGCAGGTCCCCAAGCGCAGCCAGCAAGTTGCACGGAGCTGGCAGGTGCAGCAGGTTCTGCAGCAACAGATGCAAACTTTGGTGCAGTGAAGGCAGAGCCCTTGAAGGTTCTAGGTCATGTTCTGAAGCAGGGAAGACAGCGCAAGCAGAGGCTCCAGAACGGGTGCTGCAGCACAGCCTGCAGAATGTTTGCTGGTTCTGGAGCAGGGAGCCAGAAAAATGGTGGGCTCTGGAGTGGGACAGAAAGTGTGGCTGCAAGCTCTAGGATGTGGAGGGCAGACAGCTGCTGTTCCAGACATGGAGAAGTAGAGCATCTGCAAGCTACAGTGTAGTCTGGGGCGGGGGAGACCGACTGGCTGTGGAGCAGGGCTGGTGACCCTTGCTGGTTTGGGAGTGGGTTCTAGAGCAGGGAAAGCAGAACACTGCTGGGTTTTGGAGCAGGGATGTGCAGAATGGTGGTTCCAGAGCAGGCTCTGGAGCTGGACAGGTAGAATGCTATTGGGCTCCAAAGTGCATTAGGAAAAAGTCCTAGTGGGGGGACACGAGACCAGTGGTTCTGGCGTGGGTTCTAGAGTGACAAGGGGGCTTGTGGCCCCTTCCCACCATGGCGACATCCTCCAGGGAAGGCTCAAATACCTCCTGGAGCTTCAGGTGAAGTGACCGATACCAGCTTCCTCACCCTTGGGCTGCTGCACCTGGAAGGGGTAATGTGGGTTCTCCTGCAGCTTGTGGGCCAGGCCTTTCTCCACATTGAAGAAGTTGATGTTCCACAGCGCGAAGGCACCTCGTGGCATCGCTGCTCCCGGGAGAGGTCATCCACCCACACAGACTAGGGCTGGCGAGAGGAGGGAGGAGCCTGTCAGCCAGCAGGGAAACACATCCTGCACCCCACACAGGGAACAGCAGCGACCACTGGAACTCAGCAGGCCCATTTCAGCATGGGGGAAACTGAGGCTTGGAGTCGGGATGTACCCCGACCAAGATCACCCAGTGTGAATGGTGGCACTGGCAGCAGAACCCAAGTCAAACCCCACATTAGCGTCTCACATTGCCGTACCAGAGGATCCCAGAGGGCTCGCCCCACAGCCACTGCTTTCTCAGCCACTGAAGTGCAACCACCTCTGCAATGGGGTGCAGAGGCTGCTTAACAGCCACTGTAACGCCACTCAGCAGGATAAGCCCTGATCTGAAAATACAGGGGGAATTGAAAAGCAGACTGGAATCATGGAGCTGGGTTTGGCCATGACAAAGGGTCACATAGGATCTTAAAAATCCACAAGCAGTTAGGAGCTGGGATTCACTCTTGGTCAAGAGAGCACATCCAGCAGCAAGCACCCCTGCTCCTGACCACAGTCCTCCGGTCCTTGCACTATGGCACCCCCAGAATTGTTCTGGGGCCAGCACCCTGGAACTGCCCCTCTCCCACAGCACAGCACCCCACGGGCCTGGGGGTCAGCCTTAATTCTGCAGCAGCTGCATCCACAGAAGCCTCCAATTCCCCAACCCCACTGAGCTGCTCCTACTGTGGTACCCACACACCCACACAGGCCCTGCCGTTATGAGCCAATGGCCAGTGCCCCACACCTGCAAGGGATCAGTGGGTCAGCGCAGACTGAGTCTAGAGCCCAGCCCACTTGTATGGCGAGGGATGCTGTATGGCAGGGCACCTGTCTGAGCACGGCACAGAGCGCGCAGCAGCCCCGTGGCAACTGGCTCCCGTGTTCTAGAAGGGGCGGCCAGCGTTCTAGACAAGCCAGGCCCGCTTCTCTGGCAGTGGCACTCAGGGAAGGATGGAGCCAACACAAGCTATGCCCCAAGCTCCTGTGCACTCAGCCAAGCACCAGCATGGCTCCTGTGCACTGCTCAGCTGGGAAGGCTCCTGCAGCTCCTGCAACTACGCCCAGCTAGGAGGGCACATGCAGCCCCACAGCACTGATTCAGTCTTCAGCGATGGAAGGTGCTTTCCCATGGCCAGAAGAACACCCCTCCCTGACCAGCACAGCTGATGGGTGGCAGCTTTCTTCCTGGCTGTGCCCACTGGGGACTAGGTGTGAGCTTTCATAACTCCTCAAGGATCGCTACTGACCAGCCATGCCCAGGAGCACCCAAGATATAAACCCAGGGTCCAACCAGCTTCTCAGTATTTCACTGAAGGGGTGGGGGGCTGGGGAGGGTCTCAGCCAATCATTGTGGTTACTGCAAGAGGTTTGGAGGGAAACAACTGGGGAGGGAGGTGAGGTGGGATGCTGGCTTTCCAAACTGCTCAAGTGAAACTTGGCACCTGGGGAAGCAGGTCTGAGCTCCCGCAGGCCCATGGAGAGCCAGGGACAGCTGTGGCTCCTGGCTGGAGAGTTACGAAGTCAAAGGAACTCCAGACAAGGTCCTTGAAGGGAAGGCCTTGGTCTCAGAGCCAACAGCCTGTGACTGTGTAAGCAGAAGTGGTTATCCATCACTCATGAGGGGTGGGGAGATGTGTCAGCTTCTTATTGCCTCTACTTTTCCCTTAACTGTCAGCAAACCCTTCTGTTGCTGAAGGTGAACAGCTGGCTGCAGTTGTGTTAAATAAACTCATTTGGTTTCATTAAAAACCCGGCTCAGTGCCCAATGCTATGAAGTTTGAGGAGCTAAGGGGAGCCCTGTGACCGGGTGCTTCCATGCAAGCAGCAGAACGGTGGGCCCTGCAGGTGCCTGGAAGGCAGGGAAAGGGGCACTGGGCGATAACAGGTCAGGTATGCAGGTGTGTATTTTTGTGATGTGCCCTGTGGGTGCCCAGAAGGCAGGTGATGCGGTAATGGGGGACAACAGGTGGTGTGTGTAAATTGTGGTGGGCCCTGTGGGTGTACGGCATACGTGCTTGGCTGAGGGGCCAATGGGGTGAAGCTATTATCTATGGCATTATGACTGAATGCTTCTAAGCTAGAATGCCCCATGAACATAACAATACAGCAGCACCATGGAGCGTCAGTTGGCCCCGGATAGCTTGCCCCTCCCTCTAGGCAGGTGGCTCAGGGCTCAGTGAGGAGAGCTGTTGGTGTTGGGACTGGAGAGTTACAAAGGGGCACTGGGGAATGACAGGCAGGTTGTATAAACTGTGATGTATCCTGCAGGTGTCTGGAAGGCAGGCAACAGGGCACTGGGAGACAACAGGCAGGGTGTGTACACCACTAGCCTGTATAAAGATGGAATGGGGCTTCCAAGGCCTGGAGCAGGGAGCTGGGTCACCAGTAGCTAGGCGCAGTTCACCCGAGTGGATGCAGACTGCACTCCCTTCTGCCAGGAGCAGGGGGAAGCAATTCATCCAAAAACCACAACCAGGCCTAAGAATTCAGCCCAACTCAACCCTGGTTTCAGGAGACCTAGGCCACAGTGTTCAGCGTCCTGGGCTCTCTGACAAAGAAATGCCTCTTCCCTGTACCCAAGATGGCAGGGGAGCTGGGTCCCAAGAGCTATGTGGTTCCCGGAAGCTATTGGACATGGTGGGCTGCAGCTCCCCCCTTCCCTCGGGCTCTGACTCCCTGACCCTCCCCGCCGAGTGAGCCAGGGCCAGGACAGATCCAAAATTTCCTTTAGGAACAGCCCTTTATTCTACAGCATCAGGTGCTGCACTGGACAGTAAAAACATACAAAAGAGGGGGTGCTGTTAAAAAGGGGAGTGGGGAAATCAGGCATGGGGAACAGGCTGTTTGCTGCTGCAGCACCAGGTGGATGCCCAGGTGCCAGGGGCTGGCTGCAAGCTGCCACTCACACTACCAGTAGTGGGTACATCCCAAAGAAGCACCAAATGCCGGTACTCAGCTAGCATGGGGGGATGCTCCCGGTGCAGGAGCGGACCTGGGGCCCAGAGCGTAACTGGCCATGGACCAGCCGTCTCTGAAGAGGTGAAGTGGCTGGTGTCGTTATATGACTGGTGCCGGCTCCTCAGCACTGGCCAACAGCTTGTGCAGACACTGGCGGATGTCATCCTGGCCCCGATACACCTTCTTCATGCCCCGGGGCAGGTAGCGGCAGGAAGACAGGTTGAGGTAGCTCAGGGCAGGGCAGCTGATGATCATGGCACTGTTGGGGAAGCAGAAATGCCTTGACTTGTATCCCTGAGCTATGTGGTGCTTCCCCCCCACAGCAGATGCAGCATGGAGCAGAGCCACTAGCATCAGAGGGGGTGGAAGGCCACGTGGGAGCTGAGCAAAAGGGCCCTGCAGCAGGATGGAAGCTGAGCTGCACACGGCGAAGGAACCACACAGAGAAGGTGGAACAGTGAAGGACTCAGGGTGCAGAGGCCCACACGGGAGGCTGAATTTCAGGGGAACATCTGACAGAGAGCCAGACACTGTGGCCCTGCTGGCGAAACCATCTGATCTGGGAGCGTGACCGGGAGGGCAATGGCCAGGGTTGGGGTCCCTGGGGTGAACACAACCGCAGCTGGCAGGCCCCCAGCCTGGAAGTGCAGAAGGCTCCTGGCTGGCTGTGTGCAGTGAAGAGCTTCCTTTGTATACTGCCCTCCCAGCCCCTTGGCCAGCACTCACCTGACAGTGCTCACGGTGACCTTGGTCCCGCTCAGGCTGAGGGATCGCAGGGCCGCCTTGCTGCTGCCCTGCCCGAAGGCAGCCATGGCGTGCTCCAGATCACGCTCACTGAAGTTCTGCCCAGCCAGATCGAGCTCCTGCAGGCTGTGGTGCCACTTCCAGGTGAGCAGATGGCTGCCTTCGGAGGGCAGGAGCAGGTGGTTAGCACTGCAGTACAGGCCCAGGTACAGCTGCTCGAGATCTGTGATGCAGAGAGATGGAAAGGGTCAGGAAGATGGGGCCTGGGGCCAGGCTGTGAAGCACAGCCCTGAGCAGTCAGGGTGCACTGGCACCTTCAGCCAGCGCTCCCGCACATGACTCCCAGACACCCTCGGAGCAGGGTCTTCTGGGGGTGCTGCTGCACATGAGCAGGTGGGGAGATGAGTCAGTCCTAAGTGGCTCTGAGCATCTGGTCCAAAAAGTGAATGCAGCTGAACCATTCAGTACTAGCGACCGTAACAATTGCATTTTGCATTCTCTTAGGGGAGGGAAATACCTCTGCAGCCCACCACAATGACACAGAACTTCACAGGAAGAACACCACAAAAATGAGGAGTCTAGGTAAACAGAAATTGAAAACAGTCATAGGAGTAAAATGCCTGCAAACTGTACTGACGAGATGGGATCCACCCCATAGTTCTGAAGAAATTCAAATACAAAATTGCAGAACTGCCAACTGTGGGATGTTACTTACTATTTCAACCAGTATCTTTAGGAGATGACTGGCAGAGAGCTAATGTAATACCAATTTTTAAAGAAGGCTCCTGAGGCAATCCTGGCAATTATAGGCTGGCAGGTCTAATTTCAGTACCAGGTTACACTGGTTAAAACCATAGTAAAGAACAGAATTATGAGACACACAGATGAACACAGTTTGTTGGGTAAGAGTCAACATAGCTTTTCTATTGGAAATCACACCTCACCAATCAATTAAAATTCATGAGAGGGTCAGCAAACATATGCACCAGGGTGATTGAGCACAAAGAGAGTACTTGGATTTTCATAAAGGTTTAGAGAATGTCCCTCACCAAAGTAAGCTGTTATGGGAAAAGAGGGAAGGTCCTTGCCTGGATCAGTAACTGGTTAAATGACAGCAAAGGCTAGGAATAAAGAGTCAGTTATCAGAATGGAGAGAAATAAATAGGAGGGTCCCCCAAAAATCTGTACTAGTCAACATATTCATAAATGATCTGGAAAAAGGGGTAAACAATAGGTGGCAAAACTTGCAGATGTCATAGAAGAACTCAAGACAGTTAAGTCCAAAGCAGACTGAAGAGTTACAAAAGGATCACACCAAACTGGATGACTGGGTAATAGAATGGCAGATGAGATTCATAAACATAATTCCAACTACACCTACAAAATGACCAGCTTTAAAATTAGCTTTAAATTCCCATCTAAGAAAGAGGTCTTGGTGTCACTGTGGAAAGTTCTCTGGCAACAGCTGCTCAGTGCGCAGCAGCAGTTGAACAAGCTACTGAACGCTAGGAACCATTAGGAAAGGGATAGATAAGACAACAGTAAATATCATAATGCATCAACAAATCCATGCCTCACCCACTCCTCAAATATGGCATGTAGTTCTGGTCACCTCATCTCAAAAAATATACACTGACAATGGCAAAGGTACAGAGGAAGAGAACAAAACTGATCAAGGGAACAGAACAGCTTCCACATGGGAAACTAAGACACTGGAACTTAGAAAGAGATGACTAAGGGGAAGGGGGGATATGACAGAGCCATAAAATCATGGCTGATGTGGAGAAGGGGAATTAAGCAGGGTTATTTCTCCCTTCATGTAACACAGGAACCAGGGGTCACCCAAGGAAATGAATAGGCAGCAGGCTTGAAAAACAAAAGTCAGTACGTCTTCCTACAATGCACAGTCAATCTAAGGAGCTTGCTGGCAGGGTGCTCCATGAAGGAACTGGCTTCAGAAAAGAATTAGCTAAGTTCCGGAGGACAGATCCATCAGCAGCTGTCAGCCAAGATGGTCAGAGATGCCACACCCTGCCCTTGGGGGTCCCTTAACCTCTGTCTTCCAGAAGCTGGCACTGGATAACAGGAGATGGGTCACTCGATAGTTGCCCAATTCTGTCCATTCCCTCTGAAACACTTAAGTTGGGACTGGCCACTCTCAGAATACAAGATACTGGACTGGAGGGACCATTGCTCTGAATGCAAGGTGGCTGTTCCTATGTTAAAATGGGGACTCCTTTAGAAAAACTATATCCTCTCATGCTTCCACGACACCAGACACCTGGGACCTTGCCATATTTATAATGAGGTCAGCTGTGCTTAGGACACAGGGCTGGGGCTCCTGGGTTCCAAACCCACCTGTGCCTCAGTTTCCCCATCTGCATGATGGCGCTAATGATGCCACCTCCCATTCACAGAGCTCTGTGAGCACCACAGGCCACCAGTTCTCTCCACACATGAAGTATTCGCTAGCTGGCACTCACCAGTGCCCCTAATCCACCACTGGATCTAGGCCCCAATGACGTTATTCACAATTTCCTCAACTTCCAAAGGGGTAGCCATGTTAGGCGAGTTCAGTAAAACAAAGGAGTCTTGTGGCATTTTTAAAGGCTAACAAATTTATTTATTGCATGAGATTTTGTGGTAGAAGATCCTAATTCATCAGATTCTTTGAAGATGGGGAAACTTACAGAATGGGAGCCAAATAAATACCGGGACATCTAAATCATGGGATCAGGTCACATTGTGAAAGCAAATCAAAGCAGTTGTTCAGATTCAAACACTGGGGAACAGCATATAGAGGGAGGTGAGGTCAAATCACCTGTTGTAATGAGAAAAAAATTCAGGGTCCTTATTTATCCGGGAAGAAAGACTGTTAAATCTGCAAATTCTGTAGTTTCTCTTTGAAGCCTTGAGCTGCATTTGTTTTCCTCCCATTCTGTAAGTTTCCCCTTCTTCAAAGCATGTGACAAAGTAGGATTTTCTCCCACAAAAGCTCATCTGATAAATAAATTAGTTAGTCTTTAAAAGTACCACAGGACTCGTTCGTTTTGCTGAACTAGACTAACATGACTACCACTTTGGAACTTGCTTTACATGGACTCTAAATCATTTATATGTATGTGATTCACTTTGACCGTTTCACATCTCTCGTATTTTGTTTCTTTTCTTGTTACAGTAAACTTTTACTTACTAAAGGACTGGTTGGCAGCACGTTATTTTGGGTAAGATCTAAACGTATGTTGTTCTGTGTAATGTGGCTGGCCCTCCGGAGTCAAGAGCAGAGCTGTAATGCTCTGTTTTGTCACCCGGGGCGCGTTCTGATTGGAACTCATCCCTTGCAATTAGCAGCACTTGAAGCTGGTGCCACGAAAACCACCCTTTAAGAGAGTGGCTCCACTGAGCTGCTCCAGCAAGCCCAGGGCAAAGCCCTGTTGGCCCCACCTTAGTTACAGCTCTGGTCAGGAGAACCTATTTCTTTAAGAGACCCAGTGGCTAGCTGGGGATGAGAGGAGCTGATGTGCAATAAAAGAGGCTGTTTCTATTTTGTTATGTTTTATGATGACTGGTGTGGGGGATCAGAAGCATGTTTTGTGACTGATTGGGAGATTGGTTTAAGTACCACTCAGCAGTGTTTGGAGAGTCTGGCTCTCAGTTTTGCAGCTTGCCCTGATTTTTGCATATTTGGGTGGTTATCCCAGGGGGCCTGGGCGACAGTCATGTCCCTCAAAGCAGGGGGCGCTGGGGCAGTAACCCTGATTTACCATACCCTAGAGACAGCTTAGCTCTGGTGGTTCCTCTCTGGAGTGCTGCGCAGAGGGGCCAGCCAAGGACCTGGAACAAACCCAAAGCTCTGTGGCCTCCAAACTGTGCTATGCATGAGGGATGGGGCCTCACCGAAAGGGCAGAAAGACTGTCCCTAACTGCACCAACTGCATCTGGCCTGAGCCTTCTAATGAGACCCCTGCTGCTCCTGGGGCCAGGGACTCCACAGCTCACCAGGGCACGGCAGCTCTTGCAGCCCCTTGGGTGTCACACGGAAGCAGCCACGCAGGTCCAGCACCCGCAGCTTGGTGGAGGCCTGCAGGAGCTTCTGCAGAATGCTGTCATTGACGAAGGAATAGGAGGTAGTGGCCAGGCACAGCTCCTGCAGCTGGGGAAAGCCCAGGGAGGTGGGCGCGGACCGGGGGCTGGGCTTTGGGGACCATATCACATTGAGAAGACGCAGCACCTGGAAGAGAAACACATGGGGGTGTTGGGGCAGGATGACCCGCTGACTCCGAGACAACAAACCCCAGCCAGCAGGTCATCTAAAAGTGATGGCTATGGCAAGAACAAGCCTGTACAGAGCTGCTTTAAAATGTGAGGCTCCTCAGGATCTCCAGTGCAGCCCAGTTAATATGGGTTTGTGGCCCATGGAAACTATACACCCCAGCATGCAATGTAACCACACGCACAGCACGCTGGAAAGAACAGTCCCTTTAGACTACAGCCCCATAACAGACTGTTCCCTGTGCACCCCATCCATCACAGGTTATCAGGAAACGTGAATATTAAAACAACCAGTGCAAATCACGCCACCCTCCTACCTCTCACGGGGGTGACAGGCCCCCTGCTCCAGGCACTGGCATACTAGACTTGGCCTGGACAGGCTCTAGCAGTGGGAAAAAAGGGCTTCCCCTAAGAACACCCTGAAATCCTGTCTCATATGGGGGCTGCAATGGACACAGTGGGAGAGGTGACCCCTGAGACAGGCAGGCTGCTCAGGGCCTCGTTGAAACTAGCCAAGGCCCTGGCTGTGCACCAAGAATACAGGTGTCAGGCTCCAGTGTTTAGAAATCAAGAGCTGGGCAAGGTGCCGATTCAGCTGTCTGTGTCACAAAGCTGGGTGTGCCTGGGATCTAAGTGGCGAGGCCCAGCACCACAGCCAGTAGCATTAACAAGAACCATGCCTGAATAGTTCCCTTCTGCTCCATCCCCCGGCTCGCATTAGCCATGGCAGCACTGTGCACAGCCCTGACCCAAGCAGCTTACACCATAATTCTCTGATGTGTCTGCCGAGATGCCCGCAGAATCTAGAGGAGGGGTGAGCTACAGACATTTGCTTGCTAACATGCACTGCTACGGTAGGCAGGGGGCAGTGTGAAGGTACGCAGCTGCCTGACTGGGAATCCTGTGGATGGACAGACCCTCCACTCTCCTCCTCCAGTGCCTGCCGGCACCTGAGAGAGAAAACACCCAGCGGCTGGGATCCCTCAGGGGTGACAGGGGCTCTCCCGGCTGCAGAGGCACACAGAGTGAATGCACTGCACTGGAGCAAACAAAAGCCATTTGGAGTCGGAGGGGGCCTGCACAGCCTACAGACATGGTGGGGGCATGCACTGAAGAGGGAAAGGACCGGGGAAGGAGCTGACCTGGCACAGGATCTATGTTGAACCGGAACTGCCAGGTGTCCAAGAGCAGGAAGCATGGCACTGCTGGAACCGCACAGTAGGTAAAGAAACAAGCTAGCTGGAGGCACAGGATGGCCCAGAGGGGAGGGAGGAGACTGGAGAAGGCGCAGGTAGAGGATGGAATGAGAGCTAACAGGTACCTGCAGCTGTTGGCAGGCCACTTGCAGCTGTTCAACAGGGAGCTGGAAATGTTGGCTGCTCTGCTTGATCTCTGTGTTCACCTCCAGGAGTTGCAGACCAGGGCAGCAACGGCTCTGCAGAGGGGGCGACAGGTTCAGAAAGCAACATGCTCCCTGCTGATCCATCAGGCCCCCGCCCAGTGCCTGAGACTCCAGACAGCCTGGCACAAAAGCCCTAGGAGGAAGGATCTGCTCTGTTCATTGCAGCAGAGTGTTGACTCTAGAGCCAATGGTGCCATGTGACATGAACCATTTTGCAGCTGATCAGAGCTGCCAGCAAATGGAAGGATGGCGATCTGAAACTGACTCAGTGGCATCTCACATTAGTGACGCCAGTGGGGAGGGCCCACAAAACACCACTCTTCTCCCAGTTCACCCCCTGCCTTCTCCTGCTCTTCCACGCTCAGCAGATGTAACCCTGGTTCAAAGCAGGCTCCAAAAACTGTCCCATCCCAGGTACGCATGATGCTGTCAAACTATGACAGAAAGCACTAAGGCAAAGCCAGCCTCTCCAGAATCTGCCCTGCTCTCCCCCAGAGACCTTTGCCAGCCTTACCGACAGCATTGTGACAATGGCATTCATTCGGCTGCTGTACGTCAGCCACAGCTGCCGGATCCGAGAGCCAGCGACCTCCAGGAAACTCACCACAGCTGAGGAGTCAACCTGGGAACCAAACAGTGGCAGCCACCCAGCGACGGGTCATTAACCAGTACTTGGCACGCACCACAGATGGCATGTGCTGCACCCCAAGCCATTGGAGGAAAAGCTAGTGAATTAGCCCCAGGACAAGGTCCAGTGCTGTACATAGCATCTGGCTGCAGCAGATTGGGAAGATTCCATCTGTGTGGGCAATACTGGGACTGGATAAGGAGCTTGTCAGGTCACATCTGGGAGGGGCTGGACACTATCCGAGTAGGTTTAAATGGCTAATCTAAGAATCTGACGTTCCTGGCAGGCAGCTCCTCTGTTCTCTGAAAGGGCGCACACCACTCCACAGGGGGAGGCACTGTACAGGATGGGGTTTACAACATATTTTTCTAGCCTCCATGCCACACCTGGAAACAATGGGGATGTGACCAGCATCCTTATATTTCTGGGTGGGTCTCAGGGGATCCCTGGAAAACTGAGCCCACCTGTCACTCAGCCCAGCACAGCTCCACACAACCCTACCTGGGAATTCTGCAGGTTTAAGTTTTCCAGCCGGGGACAGCGTTTGGCCAGCATGCTCAGAGATTCAGTGGTCACCCCACTACAGTGGGCCAGCTTGAGGGATCCAAGAAGGGGGCAGGATTCCCCAAGGGACTGCAATGAGAGAGGGCGGTTAGCCAGCAGAGCCCTTTAAAAGGGGTTCACAGGCTGGAGATTTCCATTCTCCTCCTCACTCCAATTCAGTTCCTCATGAAGAAGACGATTCTGATCTTGGTTCTTCCAGTCTGACAGAAGCTGTGTCCTGCTTTCAGCAAGGGGATGGCTTAGACAACTACTTGGGGTCCCGTCCAACCCTGCCCTTATGTGATTCTGTGACAGCAGAGAGGGCCCCAAACTCTGGCTCAGATTTCCTTTATGACACTGGCTCTTAATGACAGAAAGGCTCCTGTTCCTAGAGCCATGGCTACCTCCATCCAAGACCAGGGCTAGGAACAGACTGGCTGGCGTCCTAGGGCACAAGGGCATTGCCTATGGGGAGCAGCTACAAAAGATGCATATCATGTCAACCTGATCCTTTGCTTCTCACCTTCAGGACGAAGGGCACATGGCTCTTCCAGTGGCAAAGAGCAAAATCCCGGAGAAGGGAAAACCTGCATGGAGGAAATGGATAGTTAATCCAGCTGCCAAGCCTGCGTGTACACATCCAGCTGTACTGGGGAGCACAGTATAAAAGCAAAGAGTGGAGAGAAGGGGCACCCCAAGGGGAGGCAAGGTAGGAAGAGCAGCCAAGGAAGGAAAGTGGGGTTGGGGTGACTTGAGAGGAGAGAGCCAAGGCATGTGTCATGCACAGCAGATAGATCCCTCCATCCCGTTCGTAACGCAGCTCCCACCTGTTTGGGACCAGCCACTCCAGCGTACTGAGGATTCTCCTCTCTGTCTGGGGAGGCTGCTTTTTGCCAGGCTCCACCCAGCAGAAGCTGATTGACACCTTCTGCCACAGCACCGGATTGGAGGCTGCACCGTACCACAGCCGGCACACACGGGCCGCCCTTGGGGAGAGAGACACCAGTTTAGACATGGGGCTCGGGGAATGGAGCCATCCAGTAGAGCAGGCCATGGGAGGCCCACCTCAGCTAACTGTCAGGCAGTGCTTTCCAGGGAGTCAGACCCTTCCTCCCAAGCAACTCTGGGAAACCCTCTCAGGCTGGAGTGGTGACAGAGCAGGCTGCACAGGTGTGCCAGTGCCGCACATGCTCCTTGAGCGTCATTGGCCACCCATTAGCCCCCAGGTCCTCTTCAAGACTTTGCTATTAGGATTTCACACCTTACGGCCAAGATCAAACTGCTGGGTCAAATTCAGCCCTGGAGTAGGTGGCAGCAACACCTAGAGACTTCAGCAGGGAGCTCCATGTGCTTGTACCAGGACTGACTTTGGTCCCAGATGTGGTCCTGGTCTGTTGGTTTACAGGAGAGCTCTGGGGACTGACATGGGTTGCTCCAGTGACAATCTGGACTTGTAAGCCATGCCCTGCTCTAGGAGTTTACACTTTGGGTGGGCAGAATTTCTTTCTTTCTTCTTTTTTGTTTAAAATAATTCTGATAATTTAAAGCCTTTTTTACATTTTCACCCTTAATGTTTTCAGGGCAGTCAGACACTCTGGGGGAGGAGTCAGGCCATAGCCTCCTAATGAACACAGATTTTGAGATTCAAAAACTAAAGTTATACAGTGCTGCCTCTGCTCCAGCTCCACCAACACCACATCACAACCCATTTGTGATACCCGCAGCATTTCCCACGTGTTGCCCATCTGTAGACTTGAAGTATTAGTGAGAGAAATGCCTTTGTCAGCTTGTGTGGGTGTTTGCTGAAACTGCCGTTTACCAATGAAAACCAAACCCTTCCAAGCCCGTTTATATTGCTTGTCTGGGCAGAGCATCAATGTAAGACTCCCCTGGGGATACAAGAGTCACATAATGCAAGGTCTGCAGGCCGACTCCCCCAAGCCTTGGGCTGCATCACAACTGATCTGGGTAAGCCCCTCAGGTGGGACACTGGAAAGTGGTGGGACACAAGAGGAGATCACTGGCCGACACGCTGCATGCAGCTAAAACGGCAGGTTGAGTGCCACGGGAGCGTGGTGAAAGGAGTCCCAGAAATACCTTAGAGATGTAGTGGAGAGAGAGAACATCTAAGAACAAATGTGGGTGGGAAAAAGGGGGATGTCACAGCAGCGGCTGATGGAAAGGAGGGGATGTTAACACCAGCTGGCTGAATGATGGAGAAGGAGCAACCTTCACCATTTTGACTGCCAGCCCACTGTCTCCAGGATACCGCTGTGCCTTCTGCTTCTTCCAAAAGCATCTAGTACCTCACCCCCATGGATTTCACAAGCTCCCAGAACCCCTCTCCCATCCACTCAGATCCCTGCACAGCAGGAGAAAGGGAAGGTGGAACTAGCCCAAACGAAGAAAGGGAAACTGAAGGAAGCTTGTTCCCATGAGCACAGAGTGACCAAGCCATATTGACTGCACAGTCCCCACTAACGTCCACATACCTACAGAGGAAGGGCACGGCCCCCTCAGATGCCACCAAAGGCTGGAAGATCCGCACCAGGATTTCCACTGGGAGGTGTTCTCCCCAGGAGGACCCAGCAGCTGCCCTGCCCCTCACAGTAGACGCCCTGCTTTCCTCTATCTGGCCACCAAGCACAGGCTCCTTTGCAGTCGCAGCCCCTCCTTTCTCTCTCTTTCTCCCTCTTACTACACTGTTCCTTTGGACACGCAGCTGCTTCTTTGCTGGCATTTGGTGCTTTCTGTTTGCCGCTTTCCTGGGTGGACGCTCTTGCCCACCGCCTATGTTGGAAATGATCAGCAGCATGTCATTGTCTGTCTCGTGAACAAAGTAGTCCGGGGCCACTCTCCTGGGGGCCTTGAAAGCCTTCTTCTTTTTAGGACCTTTGCTGGCATCCTGTGGTCGTGCTCTTCCACTTGCCTTGGCGCTCCGCTTCCTGGAAGCACTCTGCCCTGTGCGGGATGGTTCTGAAGAAGTCCCAGCCTCTCTCATGCCCTCTGCTGTCCTTGGCTCTTCCATGGCAGCCTGTGTAGGCTGAGTTAATCAGCACAGACAATCTGGCAGCATATTTCTGACAAAAGAGACAGATGCCAATCACTGCTGGGAGCTTTAGGGTACTTGCAGCATGTTCCCACCAAGTCACTCCTTCATCTAAGTGACAAGGACAAAAGCAGAATCTCCTCATCATTCCTGCCACCACGCGTTCACTGGTGGACAGGGCATGGTGCTAGAAATGGTGGTGATGTGTATTCTGTTTCCAGAGCAGAGGGTGATGTTTGACCCCAGGTGACACATATCCCTCTGTGCAACTCAGTCCCCCTGCTGTAAACTGGGAATGACAATGAATGGATTTTACAGCCAGAAGGGACCACTCTGATCTGATCTCCTCAATAGCCCAGGCCAGAGATCCCCACGCTGTGAGATCCTGGATCCAGCCCAGAATCTCTGGCTGACATATGGCATGTCTTTAGAAAGACATTGACTGTGACACCCAGTACTTCACGATCCACAGGGGCAATAACATGACAACCAGCCATCTCTCTGTTACGCTCGTTTACATGTGTGACCCTAGTTTCCCTCTCCTTCCTCACAGCTCCAAATGCGAGCTGGTCAGTGCCCCAGGAGACACCTGCTGATCTTCAGGCCTTCTCAACTGGGGGTCATGCCTGGTCCTCTGCCCCATTTCTGATCTCCTGTGGAGAAGGATTTACTGAGTTGCTCTGGGCAGGAGGCTCTGTGGGAGAGGTGAGCCTGCCAGTAGCCAGTGTACTGGGGTGAAGGGGGATAGAAGGGCCCTTTCCTTGACCTGCCCCACCCATAAGACAGCACATGGGGGGGGGAATCATTTCATGGAGCCCTGCTGGGAGCTCAGCACTGTGGGGCCTGCCCTGACCCCTAGGCAGAAAGGGTGAGAGGATGGGGGAGGGCTGACAGGACTCAGGGGTCAGAGGCAGAGCTGGCTCGACCTGTAAGCAAATGAGGCCCTGGTTTGGGGCACCATTTGCTTACGGGTGGCTGCAGCACTGTCCCAGTGGTGGGGTGGGCCGGCCCAAAAGCTGGACCCTGCTCTCCTGCCCCTCCCCAAACCAGTCACTCCGCCCCCAGTGGTGGAGCAGGCTGGCTCATGGGTTGGGCTCCGCTTTCCTGCCCTGCCTCCGGGCCGGCCTGGCCCAATCCTAGGGAGGAACAGCCGGCCCAGGGGAGGGGTGGGAGAGCAGAGCTCAGCTTCTGGGCCGGCCTGCTCCGCCCTGGGCTGGCTGCTCCCTGCCCTAGGGGTGGGGTGAGCTAGCCCCGGGCAGAGGCCGGGTTTCCACCCCCTGCCCCCCATGCAGGGGAGGGGTGCAAAACTGAAAGCTGGCTTGGGGCGCTGAAGGCCCTGGAGCTGGCTCTGGCCACAGGTTAGGGACGGTGGAGGGGTGACAGGACTGGGGGGGGTCACTAGTTAGCAAGGGGGAGGGGCATGGGGAAGAGGGGTGACAGGAGCCAGGATCAGAGGCTGGGGGGAAGAGAGGAGGGGGAGGGGTGACAGGACTTTGGGGTCAGAGGCGGGGGAGGGAGGGGTAAGAGGGGTGGGGGAGGGGTGACGGGACTTGGGGGGGTCAGAGGTTAGGGATGGGGGAGGGGTGACAGGACTTTGGGGTCAGGAGTTGGGGGGCACAGGAGGGGTGAGAGGAGTCAGAGGCCAGAGGAGGGGGAGGGAGGGGTAAGAGGGGTGACGGGACTTGGGGTCAGAGGTTAGGGATGGGGGAGGGGTGACAGGACTCGGGGTGAAAGGGGGAGGGGCTCCGGGAGGTGGGGGAGGGGAGAGGAGCCGGGGTCAGAGGTCAGGCAGGGGCGGGGCTGTCGGGGGACGCGGTACCGGGGACCCGCCAGGGGGCAGCCGCGAGGGGGCGAGGCCGCGGGCCGCTAACCGGGATCCCCGCCGCGCCGCCTCCCTTCAGCGGCGCGGGCCGGAAGCGACGCCATCTTGTTCTCGTCACTTCCGGGGCGGGGCAGCGCGGGGCGGGAAGCGGAAGCCGGGCGGCGGAGCCGCGTGAGGTGAGACCCGGGACCGGGCCGGGGCCCCCAGCCGGCAGCGGGAGCCCGCCCGGTGTCCGTCCCTCCTGGGGCTGGATCCGGATCCGGCCCGCTGCCCCCTCGGGGCTCGGCAGCGGCAGCCGCCGCCCGACTGAGGCTCCCGGGAAACGCCCGCGGCTGCCGCCGAGCAGCTGAGCCCGTCGGGCCGCGCGGTAGCCGGGGCCGGGGGCGTCCTCGCAGGGGGCCCTGACTTGACCCCCCCTGGCTGTGGGGGCAGCGGCGGGGCAGAGGAGGCCTCCCGGGGTGTCTGGGGCAGAGATTTGCGGGGGGGAGCCGAGCCCAGCCCAGCCCCACAGGCCTGGGGCGGGCGAAGGCGCTGCCAGCTGGGGGCTGGAGCCGGGACCGGGCACTGCCTGGGGGCGGCTAAAGGCCGCTTGGGGCACGGGGCGTCGGCTAAGCTGTACCCCCAAGGGACGGTCGTCTTCGGAAGCGGTCCGGTGACTAGCGAATTAATTTATCGCATGAGCTTCTGTGAGAGAAAATCCCACTTCCTCAGCCGCGCTGAAGATGGGGAGGTTACACAATGGGAGGAAAACACATGCAGGGACGTGTAAGTCGTGGGATCAGGTCAGACTGCAGCAGCAAGTCCAAGCAGTTGCTAAGATTCAAGCACGGGGAGCAGCGCATGGAGGAAGTTGAGGTCAAACGGCCTGTTGCAATAGGAGAGGAATCTGTCGTCATGATTGAATCCTGCTTTCCTCACAGTTGAATTTGCATCTCGGTTCCAATTCTGCTGTTTCTCTTCAAAGTCTCCATGTCCTGCTGAATTGCTTGAGTGCAGTTGTTTACGATCAACAGTGCAATTAGAAAGATGGAAGTGCTCAGCAACTGGTTTTTGCTGCAATTTTTGATGTTGGTTTTGTGTCCATGTATTCTTTGGTGCAGGGATTTTCCTGTTTCTCCAATGGGTAAAGTGTGGAGGCATTTCTGGTGCTGACAGCATAAATCACGTTGGTAGATGAGCAGGTGAATGAACCCTTGATAAAACAGCTGATTTGCTTAGGTCCCATGATGGTGTCTTTTGTGTAGATATGTGGGCAAAGTTGGCAGCATGGTTTCTTGCAGGGGTGCGTGCCTGCTTTAATGACTCTGTTATTAGCTCTGTAGTTGCTGGTGAGTATCTGCTGAAGGTTGGGGGGCTGTCTGTAAGCAAGGAGAGGTCTGTCTCCCAAGGCTTGAGAGAGTGAGGGGTCATCTTGTAGAATAGGCTGTCGATCGCTGAGGATGTGCTGTACAGGTCTGACTTCAGGGTTGTAGCTGATGACTAGAGGCCTCCTGTTGTTTTCTGACTTGGGCTTCTCCTGTAGTAGTTGACTTTGGGGTACCCTCTGGCCCAGTCAGTCTGTTTCTTCAGTTCACGTGGGTACCATAGTTTTAAGAATGCTTGATAGAGATCCTGAAGGTGTCTGTCTCTGTCTCTGAGGGATTGGAGGAAGTACGCTTATATCTTAGGACTTGTCTGTAGAAATGGATTATGTAGTGCGTCCTAGATGAAAGCTCAAAGGATGAAGGTAACTACAGAGGCCAATAGGTTTACAGTATAGGGTGGTTTTTGTGTGTCCATCAGTAAGTTGTACAGTAGTGTCCAGAATGTGGATCTCCTGTACAAAGTGTTCCAGGCTAAGGTTGAACTGTGTGTGGAAATCTTCAAGGGCATACTTTCTGCGGGTCCAGATGATGAAGATGTCATCACTGTAGTGTAAACAGAGGACTGGTACTTTGGATGAGACCAGAGGAAGCGTTGTTCCAAATTGGCTATAAAAATGTTGGCGTATTGTGGGGCCGTGCGGGTCCCCATAGCAGTGCTGTTGACTCAAAGCTATAAATTGTTTTCAGATCAGCAATGGTTGCAGGTGAGTACAAAGTCACAAAGTTCAGCTGCGAGGTGTGCTGTGGCGTCATCTGGAATGGTTCTAATGGCTTGTAATCCATCCTTATGTGGGATATTGGTGTAAAGAGCTTCTGCGTCCACAGTGGCCAGGATGGTGTTTTCTGGAAGCTCGCCATTGGACTGGATTTTTCTCAAGAAGTCTCTGGTGTCTCAAAGGTAGCTAGGAGTGTTGATAGTATAGGGTCTGAGGAGGGAGTCCGCATAGGCAGGTACATCTGCGGTAAGAATGCCAGCACCTACAATGATAGGGCATCTGGGGTTTCCTTTTTTTTTTTTTTTAATAGATTTTAGGTAGTAGATAGACTATCCCAGGCTGGGATTCAGGTGGTGTGTCTGTCTTTATTTGCTTCTGTGCTGCCTTGGAGAGTTTCCTGAGTGGGTGGTGTATTTCCTTCTGGTATTCCTCAGGGGGGTCAGAGGAAAGTGGTTTGTAGAACATTGTGTTGGAGAGTTGTTTATAAGCCTCATGATCATAATCCGATTTATTCATGATGACGACATTTGTCAGCCTCTTTAATAACGTCAGAGTTGTTTCTGAGGCCATGGATGACATTACGTTCTGTGTGGCTGAGATTGTGGTGAAAGGGATGTTGTTTGTCCACGATTTCAGTCTTTGCATGGTGGTGGAAACAATCGATGTAGAAGTCTAGTGTGGTGTTCTGACTTTCTGTACTAATTATGTAAGAAACCAGGCCAAGCAGCAGGGCCTCTGTGCCCAACCAGGCACCTGATGAGCTGTTCCCCTGCCCTTGGGTTCTGCTGTTTGTAAAACCTGCACATTTGGTCAATGGTCCCTTTTCATTCTTTCTCCAGCCTCTCCTGCTGCTGGTTTATGCCCCCTTTTTGTTGTCATTTGTGTTGGGGAAATCTACCCCACTGACCTCTGAGTGGAGTCAGGACCAATGTTCCCTCTAATTACTCGTAGACTGTGTGCGCAAACACATTTCTTTGTGAGCACCAATATTAGCACTACTGAATTTTTTTGTGCGCACTTTATTTTGTTGTGTGCGCAGGTTTCATGACCTGTGTGCGTGTGCACACGCGCACAGCTTAGAGGGAACAGTGATCAGGACTTTCCAGGCTTTCCAGTGGCACCTAATCAAGCAGCCTCCAACAGCTGCCTGCTGCATGACAGACTCGCCACCTTCTGTAAGGGAAATTATGGAAGATCATTGTACGGTATAGAGTGGCACCTCACTTGGACCAAAGAGTGCCCTGTCCCTGAACCAGGTGCCTGCAAACATGCTCGTTGACCTGTTTATTGCCTTGTTTGTGAGTGCACTGATCACCTGAGAACATGGGCATCTATTTGTTTACAAATATGTCGATCCTGTGACCCCTCTAAGGCATGCAATGTCAGCAAACCCTATGTGCTTACATGAGCACATCCTGTAGTTAACCAGTAGCTCCCTACCCCCAATTAATCCTATATAATTGTGGGGAAGTCCAATGCATGGTGGACTTCACCCACTGACTGTGAAGCTGCAGCCGGTGCCTCGGAAGCAACGCCCAGGAGCCCGTCAGCTACCGTATTGGGGTCCTTGGTTGCAGGAGGAACGTAAGCATTCTGCCTCTTTAATAAAGCAATCTTTTATTCTATCACTTGTGATCACGTTGTCAGTGCCCAATCCAGATCCTGTGTACAGTGCCCCCTTTGGACTACACCTTCCTCACCTGGGTTTGTGTGTGTGATTTGTGGACATGTAAGTTGTGCAGTCTGTGCTCTTGGGGACTCTGCCCGAGAGCAGGTCTGATCAGAATTGATATCGGGCACAGAGAGGTGCAGTGAGAGTCTGAAGATATTCTACCACGGTCCCTCTGACATGACAACTGCAGGGCTGGAGGACCCCCACCTTAGGACCTTCCACAGCTGTCAGTGCCTGGATCCTGCCCTCAGCTTGTGTCTTGCTAACTGTCCTGTGAGCCTGATCAGGCTTTGGATGAGTGTGTTTGACTATGTGCAATGACAGCGCATTGTCCCACTGCGCCCTCCCTGCTCAAACCCTGAGCACTGGTTTTTGGTGTGCTGGGCCCTGGCAGGACAGTTCCATGCCCAACATATCGAGGCATTGGCCGTCTGGTAAAGGGAGTTGTCTCTTTCAGGGATGGCTGGTTGCGGGGATCCGTGCTCCATCCACCTTGGACTCATCATCGCCCTTCACCTGGCATAGCTTGGGCTGCTGGGAGCAATTCAGTTTTGGATCCACCAGCCCGCTGGGTAACCAGAGGTACAATCCCCCTGTTCTCTCCACACCTCCACTTTCCACCTGCCCAGCAAGAGGGAGCCTGGGGAGTAGGGAGACAGGTCCTGTGGCTTCACAGGAGTCCTGACTGGGAGATGCAGAATCTTCCCTTAGTCACAGAGATTCTGCCTCGGGTGCTTGTGCCTTCTTCCAAGTGGCCATGTGCTCAGACCAGAGATGGCTACAGAGACTGACTCCCCTGCCACTCTACAGCCGAATGTTGGGGGCAGGAGTGAGGCAGGCTGGATGGATGGGGCTGTGCATGGCAAGCCTGCCATGCTCTGCGCATGCACAAAGGAATCACACTGCCAGCTGCCTCCCTCACTGGGAGGGGGCTTCCCTGATTTCTCTCCTGGAGCTCCTTCCTGGCCAGTTCCTTTTGGGTCTGAGCCTTCTCCTCTACAGTTTGCCTGCCCTGGGAACCCATCTTGAGTCTCAGGAGAGCTGGCACTGTTCTGATGCAAACCCTGATGGATTAATTGAAACCGCATGTGACCTGTCTGGGCATAGCATGGCAGCCCAGCTGAAAATCCCAGGGGCAGGGCTGGTTGCAAATGGAGCAGATTCTTCCAAAGGGGCAACAAATGCTGCAACTGGTTCCCAGCCACCCACAAACAGGCCACATTATTGCCTAAATATATGCTTGGCTCCTACACAAAATCCCACACTGCCAGCCAATCATAGAATCATAGGGTTGGAAGGGACCTCATAGGTCATCTAGTCCAACCCCCTGCCAGAGGCAGGACCACTCCCACTTAAACCATCCCAGTCAGGGTTTTGTCCAGCCGGGCCTTAAACACCTCCAAAGATGGAGACTCCACCACATCCCTCGGCAGCTCATTCCAAGACTTCACCACTCTCCTGGTAAAAAAGTTTTTCCTAATATCCAGCCTCGACCTCCCTAACCGCAACTTGAGACCATTGCTCCTTGTTCTGTCCTCCGTTACTACCGAGAACAGTCGAGCTCCATCTTCCTTAGAGCATCCCTTCAAGTAGTTGAAGGTTGCTATCAAATCCCCCCTCAATCTTCTCTTCTGCAGACTAAATAAACCTAATGCTTCCAGTCTTTCCTCACAGGGCTTCTGCTCTAGCCCTTTAATCATTTTGGTTGCCCTCCTCTGAACTCTCTCTCTAGCATATCCCTGTCCTTTTTGTAGTGGGGAGCCCAAAACTGAACACAGTATTCTAGATGTGGCCTCACCAGTGCAGAATAGAGGGGAAGGATCACATCCCTTGATCTGCTGGTAATACTTCTTTTGATGCAGCCCAGTATGCCATTGGCCTTTTTGGCAGCAAGAGCACACTGCTGACTCATATCCAGCTTCCCATCCACCATGACCCCCAGGTCCTTTTCTACACTGCTGCTACTTAGCTGAATGTTTCCCAGCCTGTAGCAGTGCATGGGTTTTTTTTGTCCCAAATGCAAGATTTTACACTTATCCTTATTGAATCTCATAAGATTTCTATTGGCCCACTGTTCCAATTTATCTAGGTCTCCCTGCATCCTGTCCTTGCCCTCCAACGTGTCTACTGTTCCCCCCAGCTTGGTGTCATCCGCAAACTTACTGAGAATGCAGTCTATTCCATCATCCAGATCATTGATGAAAATGTTGAACGGAACCAGCCCCAGGACCGACCCCTGGGGCACACCACTCATGACCGGTTGCCAGCTAGACATGGAACCATTGATTCCTACGCGCTGAAACTGTTGATCTAGCCAGTTTTCTATCCACCTTATAGTCCACCTATCCAGCCCATAATTCCTTAATTTGCCAATGAGAATGCTGTGGGAAACTGTATCAAAAGCCTTGCTAAAATCAAGGTATAGCACATCAGCGGTGCTTCCCGCATCCAGAAAACCAGTCATCTGCTCATAGAAGGAAATGAGATTGGTCAGGCATGATTTACCCTTGGTAAATCCATGCTGACTGTTCCTGATCACTTTATTTTCCTCTAAGTGTGTGAGGATGGATTCTTTGAGAATCTGCTCCATAATTTTTCCAAGGATTGAGGTGAGGCTGACTGGTCTGTAATTCCCTGGATCCTCCTTTTTCCCTTTCTTGAAAATAGGCACTACATTTGCTTTTTTCCAGTCCTCTGGCACCTCCCCCGTTCTCCATGAGTTTTGAAAGATAACGGCCAGCAGTGCGGCTATTTCGTCAGCCAATTCCCTTAGCACCCTTGGATGCAGTTCGTCCGGCCCCATGGACTTGTGCACATCCAGCTTCTTTAAGCAGTCCCTAACCTGACCTTCCGTCACCAAGGGCCTGTCGTCTTCTCTCCCATCTGCCACACCCATGGTAGTGGGCTGGGAGCTGACCCTGCCTGTGAAAACTGAAGCAAAAAAATGCATTGAGCACTTCAGCTTTTTCCTTATCCTCTGTCACAAGGATGCCTGCCCTATTCAGCAAGGGGCCTACACCATCCCTGATCCTCTTTTTGTTACTAATATACTTGTGGAACCCCTTCTTGTTATCTTTTACATCCTTCACTGGCCGCAACTCCATTTGTCCTTTGGCCTTTCTGATTTTATCCCTGCAGTCCCTAGCAATATCTTTATATGCCTTTTTGGACATCTGACCAAGCTTCCACTTCCTATAAGCTTCCTTTTTATGTTTAAGCTCAGAGCAGAGTTCTCTGCTAAGCCATTCTGGCTGCCTCACATGTTTGTTCTTTCTCCTAATTGGAATGGCAACTTCCTGTGCCCTTAGCAGAGTTTTTTTAAAATATAGCCAACTCTCTTGGACTCCTTTCCCCTTCAGATTAGCTTCCCAAGGGATCCTGCCCATCAGTTCCCTGAGGGAGCCAAAATCTGCTTTTTTGAAGTCCAGGGTTTTTGTTTTGCTTCTTTCCTTCCTTTAATCAGCATCCTGAACTCAACCATGTCATGGTCACTACTGCCTAGCTTGCCATTTACCTCTATGTCCCTGATCAATTCTTCCCTGTTTGTGAGCAGCAAGTCGAGCAGTGCAAGGCCCCTAGTTGGTTCCTCTAGCATTTGTACTAGAAAGTTGTCCCCAACACTCTCTAACAATCTCCTGGATTGCCCATGCACTGCTGTATTGGCCTCCCAGCAGATGTCAGGGTAATTGAAGTCCCCCATGAGCACCAGGGCCTGTGATCTAGAAGCTTCTGCTAGTTGTCCATAGAACACCTCATCCACCTCCTGCTTCTGGTCTGGTGGTCTATAGCAGACCCCCACCACAACATCCCCCTTGTTGCTTTCCCCTCTCAATGTAACCCACAGACTTTCTATTGGCACGCTTCCCCTTCCATAATGGAGCTCTGAGCAGTCACAGAGCTCTTTTACATATAACGCTACTCCTCCCCCTCTTCTTCCCTGCCTGTCTTTCCTGAACAGTTTATACCCATCCATGGCAGAGCTCCACTCGTGCAGACTATCCCACCATGTCTCTGTTATTCCTATGATATCATAGTTCCGTGTCTGTGCTAGTATTACCAATTCTTCTTGCTTATTTCCCAGGCTCCTCGCATTAGTGTATAGGCACCTAAGATACCCGGCTGATTGCCCTATTTTGTCATGTTGATTTCCAATTCTATTACATAAACCTCCTTGCATTTTTTCTAGGAGTTCTCCTCCCCCACTCTCCTCGCGTACTGGGGCTTCAGTAGAGCCCTTAAGACATTTGTTTGATTCCCCCCCATGTTCCAACTACCTTCTCTTTTATTGCTGGTGCTACAGTCCCAGCACCCGCCAAGTTCCATCCCTCCCCCCAGATCACCCACATTCTCACTTACCTGTGGGCTTTTGGTCTCCTTCCCCCGTTGAACCTAGTTTAAAGCCCTCCTCACTAGGTCAGCCAGTCGGTGCCCAAATATGCTCTTCCCCTTCTTGGACAGGTGAAGGCCGTCTCTGCCTATCAGTCCTCTGTCCTGAAACAGGACTCCATGATCAAGGAAGCCAAATCCTTCCTGACGACACCATCTTCACAGCCAGGCATTCACCTCCAGGATACATCTCTCTCTCCTCAGGCCTCTAGCCTTGACTGGAAGGATCGAGGAGAACACCACCTGTGCTCCAAACTCCTTCACCCTCGCTCCCAGAGCCCTGAAGTCACCTTTGATCTGCTGAGGATCACCTCTCGCAGTATCATTGGTACCCACATGAATAAGCAGCATGGGGTAGTAGTCTGAGGGGCGGATGATTTTTGTCAATCCCTCCATTACATCACAGATACGGGCACCTGGCAGGCAGCATACCTCTCTAGAGGCCTTGTCAGGGCGACAGATGGGTGCCTCCGTTCCTCTCAGGAGGGAGTCCCCAATCACCACAACCCTACGCCTCCTCTTAGGTGAGGTGGCTGTGATCTGACCAGCCTTTGGGGTGGATGGCATCTCCTCTACCTCCTGCATCGTGTCCAGCACCGCATAACAGTTCCTCACCACAAGGGATGGTGGGATGTGAGCAGGCGTGGAGCACCGTCTACTGCCAGAGGTGACCAGCTGCCACTGTCCTCCCTCTGCCATAGGCATCCCATCCATTTCCAGAGCTGTGGCAGTAGCCCTTGGTACTGGGATAGGGACCTCCTCCTTGCAGGTCTCATCGTGGACACTGTCAAGGAACTTTTCTAGGGCATAGATACCTCTGAGGCGTGATACCTCCTCCTGTAGCTCTCCTACCTGTTTCCAGAGAGATGCCACCAGAAGGCACCTATCACATAGGCTCATCTCCCTAGCCTGATCATCAATGGCAGGAAAATGAAGGCCACAGTCCTTGCAAATCCACACCAGGATCTGGGTGGAGATATCCATCGTCAGACACTCTGTCTGGGTAGAAACAGAGCTAAAGGAAATAGCAGGGGCACTGGCTCCAGCAGTACGGCTCCTCTTCACCATCTTGGCCTCCCCAAACTCCTCCGCAAACTCCCCTGTTTGCTGTCCCCTGTTCGCAAGCCCCCTCTGGTCGCTCTAGCAGTGGCTTTTAAAGGCCTTCTCTGCCTAGGTCAGCCCTTGCCCCTTGCTAATCACACAGGGGCAGGCCAATCACAAGGCTGCTAGAAGCTGGTGATTAAAGGGGATCAGGGAACAATGGTGCAAACAGCCCCCACCCAATCACACAAGCACAGTCCCACAACTAACAGCAATCACCTGGAGGGAAAAAGACGCAAACACACAGTCAGCAAATCAGCTGGAGGGAAAAAGACACAATCCAATCACTTACCTAGGACGCACCTGGCACCAACTCCTTCCCTTGCAGACTCCCCTGCCTGCAGTCCTTCTCAGAGGAAGGCGAAGAGGAAGGTGCCTAGCTTGACCAGCTCCTAGACCTGCTCCTGCTCCCCCACTACCACTACCACCTCTACTGCTGTTCCTGCTCCCTCCTCCCTTGCTCCTGCTGCTGCTGCTGCTGTGGCTGGCTGGCCGGCCTCTCTCCCTCCCACTCCCCTGTTCTGTGGGGAAGCGGGGGGAGAGCTGGACAAGAAGAAGAAGATCCACCAATACCATCTGGAGAAGACCAGCTCTCCTGCCAGCCAGCCAGCCAGCCAGCTAGTCCCTGCTGCTGCTGCTGCTGCTGCTACAACTGGAGCCTGCTGCCTCTCCAAGGAGAAGAGAACACCACCACCACTGAGGAGAGGCCTCCAAAGACTCAGACTGTGCTGTTTGCAGCTGGGGGTAAGCTACCAAGAGACTCTTGACTTAGTTACCACCATCACCACCCCCAGCTGCTGCTTCCCTGGCCTCCCCTCTCACCACCAAGAAGGCAGCAGGCTCCCACCATTTCACCACCTTTGGACTTTTCTTAGCAGCAGGGACTATAGAACCACCTCTCCCCCAGCAGTAGCAGGTTCCCCTCCCTATAGTTTAGTCCCCTCCCCTTTTTTTCTTTTTTCCCCCCTCATCCCCCAGTGGCTGGAGGGCCTCCCACCCTTTTCCTTGCCCTCCAGCTGGCTCAGTGCTCCCTACCCCTCCCTATCCCTCACAGACCCCTCCCTAAACCTAGAGTTTGGTTTATTTTTTACCCCACCCCAGCCCTGAGAGTTTGTTCTTTTTCTTTGATTCCCCTGTCCCACCCTTCAGCCCCTATTGTTTTTTTCTGGCCC
>ML682003.1:5556574-5613133 GCA_007922195.1 Podocnemis expansa | reverse complement strand
CCCCCCCTTTTTTTTGTTCCTTCCCCCAGTCTACCCCCCACCCAGGTATCCCCTCCTGTTCTTGCCACTCTGAGAACATGGAGACCTCCTGTGCTCCCTCTGAACCTCTCCCAGAGCCTGCTCCCCCCTCTCTCCCTGCGGCTGTCCCCTTGACCACTGCTGCCACTCCTTCCACCTCTGGTGCTGCTACTAGGGCACCTGAGGCAGCGGGCACGGGAGGGGCCTCCGCTACTGCCGCTCCGACCCCCTCAGCCGGGAAAAAGAGCAAGGGGAAAAAGGCGAGCAAGGGCCCCGCTGCTCCCGCAGCCCCACCACCGGCTGCGGCCCCTTCTTCCCTTGCCATTCCCTCCACCAGTTCTGGGGGTCTTTCTGCCCCCAGAACGTACGCCCAGGCGGCTGCCACCCCTCCACCCACCGCCACAACATCAGCCCGCACCGCCTCGTCGAATTCGATCTCGGGGGGCCGGGGCCCCTTCCCCTCTTTGACCAGGAGGCACAGTGTCCGTTGCCTCCTGGTGGCTGCCTCGTCCCACGTCGAAACCTACGTGCGGGCGATGGCGAGGGTGGTGGGGCCCTCGGCCATTGTGGCGGCCTCCAAGATGTTCAGGAAGATGGTATTCTTCCTGGCATCGGAGGCCGCCGCACAGGAGGCGGTGGTCAGGGGCTTGGCGGTGGGGGGTGTCCACGTGCCGGTGGAACCCCTGGAGGACCTGGGCATACAGGTGGTTCTCACCTCCGTTCCTCCCTTCCTTCCCAATGCCGCCCTGCTTCCCCTCCTCTCCACCCTGGGGAAGCCGATATCCATCATCAGCCCTCTCCCACTGGGCTGCAAGGACCCCGCCCTCCGTCACGTTCTGTCCTTCCGCCGGCAGGTGCAAATCCAACTGCCGCTGGCGGGGGTGCGTGACGGGGTGGCACTGGAGGGGTCCTTCATAGTGCCCCATCAAGGGGCCCATTACAAGATCTTTTATTCTTCAGGGGAGGCCCGGTGCTTCCTCTGTAGGGCCACGGGGCACGTCCGGAGGGACTGCCCCTTGGCCCAGCATGATGAGGGAGCAACTGGGCCCCCCGGAGCTGACACGGGCGACGGCCACACCACCGCCGGCGACCCCGCCCACCCGGCCACTCAAGCTGCCTCTCCTCCATCGAGGGACACAGCTGCCACTGCCTCTCGGGACGTGGGGTTGACAGCCCCACCATGCCCGGAGGAGCGGCCGGGCCCCGTCACCTCCGCCACTGAACCATCTGGGACGGGGCCCAGAGAGGAGAGAGCAGCGGCCGTGGTGGAGGCCCCAGATACGGGAGAGGGCGCACCCCAGGGGGAGGGTTCCCGTCCCCTTGATGTCCCTCCCCCGGTTCCTTCTCCCCACGAGCCTTCGCCCTTGCCGCCTGTTCCCACCCCTGCTGGCCGGCCCTCAGATACCATCTTAGAGGGCCAAGTTCTCCCCCAGAGGATGCGCAGCAAGAGAAAGAAGGCTCTGTCCCTCCCCAGCGTACCAGATGGGGAGGAGGCCCTCCGGAAGTCTTGGCGGGGGGCTGAGGGTGACACCCTTAATGATGAGCCACTTGCTGCGCCCTCTGGGGAGGTCCAGCAGGAGGCCCCGGCTGAGGAGATGGAAGCAGTAGAGGAGGGGAGCAGCACTGCCCCCTCCCAGGAGGCCCCTATTGATCCCTCTCCTGGGGAGGCTGCAGATGGAGCCACTTCTGCCCCCCTGGAATCTCTTATCACATCTACGGCTGAGGCAGAGGGGGGCTTAGGCTCCATCTACGCAGAGATCGAGGCCCTGGGTCTGACCTTGGCAGCCGCAAGGGAGGACGACCCTCTGCCAGCGGGCCTTGATCTGGGTGGCAATAACGTTTCGCCACCCCCTCCTTTATCCCAGACCCAACCCGAATCCCAACCTCTATCTGCTGTCCCTACTCCTATCCCGGGGACACCCCCGGGGCTTCACCTGCCCGGCTGCTCTGTCTAATTCAACGGCGGCCGCCAAGCCTCTTGAGGCCATGGCAGGCACTGAGCAGCTGGGTCCCGGGGTATTGTCCCTGGAGGGACAGCTGCCCTTACCCTCACTTGTTTATTCCCCCGTATCTGACGCTGAGGATGTGGGGGACCAACCTGCGCCCAGCGTCAGTGCGGATCCCGTTCCTCACTCCCTTGTAGAAAATCCCGTGCCTGGTCAAGGGGAGCCGCACCCCGGCGGCTTGACCACCGGGGCCCCTGTTCCCACCACCACTCCTCCCCCTCTTGCCATCACGTCTATTCCTGCCCCTAACCCCACCCTTCCCTTTACCGCCCCCCCGCTTCCTAACCTAGCCCCATCCCATTTTGTTACCACCCCCGGGATGGTGGCTCTCCCGATGCCACCAGCCACGTCCCGGGAGGTGGTATTTGTGGTTCCCCCTGTCCCTGGGGCTGCTGTCCTCCCTCCACCGCCGCCCTTCCTTGTACCGGGGGTTCAGCCGGGAGATATGGTGCCTGTAACATCGGCACCGAGACGGGGCTCTGCGCCCTGTCTTTTACTCCCGGCTGGCTGTGGGGCCACTTCCGAGGCCCGACCGGAGGACGGCCGGGAACCTCCGATCCCGGGCACCCTGGTGCCGCTGGGGGAGCTGCGCGCGTTCCTGGCTGACACTCGTGGGGCCAGGAACCGGGTGCGGCTCGCCCTGCAGCGCTGGGGGGACTTCCACCTCGTCCTCCAAGCTGTGAGGGCCCTGCTGAAGGAGGGTAAAGGGACCGGGAAGCGGGATGCCACGGACTACCAGAGGGCCCGCACCTTCCGTGACTCCCTTATCACCTACGGGGTCAGTCACGGATTGTTGCGTGGCCTGACGGAGCCCGCTGGCACTCCCGCTACCTCCGAGGATCCCCCCCAGCCACCCTCATGGCACCAATCATCTTTGCAACGTTAAACACCAATGGCTGCAGGTGGGGTCTCCGCAGGACCCAGGTGCTCTCCTTCCTTCGGGAGGGGGGGTACTCGGTGGTTTTCCTGCGGGAGACCCACATGGATCCAGCCGCCGAGCCCAGTTGGCGGCTGGAGTGGGGGAACGGGGTGTACTTTAGCCATCTGGCCACCCACTCCGGTGGCGTGGCCACCCTGTTCTCCCCCAGCCTGCAGCCTGAGGTGCTGGGGGTCGCCGAGGTTGTGCCGGGCCGCCTGCTGCACCTCCGGGTCTGGATGGAGGGGCTGACGTTGAATCTGGTCAACGTCTACGCCCCGACATCGGGCCCGGAGCGGGTGCAATTCTACCGTCAGGCGGCCGCCTTCCTCGGCACCTTGGATCCTCGAGAGTGCCTGGTCCTCGGCGGGGATTTTAACACCACCCTTGAGGAACGGGACCGCACGGGGACCGAGCAGTGTCCGGCCGCCGCAGACGTCCTCAGGGAGGTGATTGACCATCACTCCCTGGTGGACGTCTGGCGCGACCACCACCCGGACGACGGGGTGACCTTCACCTTTGTCCGGGTGGGGCACCATCGGTCGTGCCACTCCCGGTTGGACTGCATTTACCTGTCCCGACATCATCTTGCACGGGCCCACTCCTCCAGCATTCGGCCGGCCCCTTTCTCGGATCACCATCTGGCGACCGTGACGGCCTCTCTCTCGGCGGAGAGGCCGGGGCCGGCCTATTGGCACTTTAACAACAGCCTGCTGGAGGATGTGGGCTTCGTGGCGTCCTTCCAGGAGTTTTGGCTGGCCTGGAGGAGGCAGAGGTCCGCCTTTCCCTCAGCGCGGCGTTGGTGGGATGTGGGGAAAGTGCGTGCCCGGCTCTTCTGCTGTGACTACACCCGGGGGGCCAGCCGGCGGAGGGATGTTAAGATAGAGCAGCTGGAGCGGGAGGTTTTGGAGCTTGAGAGGCGTCTGGTCATCAGTCCTGAGGATCCATCCCTCCGCAAGGCGTACCAGGAGAAGCAGGAGGAGCTGCGGGCCCTCGAGGACCTTCGAGCCCGGGGTGCCTTCGTTCGATCCCGCATCCATCTCCTTCGGGAGATGGATCGCGGCTCCCGCTTCTTCTATGCCCTGGAGAAACGTAGGGGGGCTAAAAAGCACGTCACCTGCCTCTTGGCGGAGGACGGCACCCCCCTCACGGATCCGGTGGAGATGCGTGGAAGGGCCAGGGCCTTCTACACCGGTCTTTTCTCCCCGGATCCGACCGACCCTAACGCCTGCAGGGTGCTCTGGAATGAACTTCCCACGGTCGGCGAGGGTGCCCGGGACCGGCTGGAGCTGCCTCTCACTCTAGCCGAGTTCTCGGAAGCCCTACGTCTCATGCCCAATAACAAATCTCCGGGCATGGACGGGCTGACTGTGGAGTTCTACCGTGCGTTCTGGGACGCCCTCAGCCCGGACCTTGCCACAGTCTGGGCCGAGTCCGAGGAGAGCGGAGAGCTCCCCCTTTCTTGCCGGCGGGCGGTGCTGGCCCTGCTGCCCAAGAAGGGGGACCTCCGCGATCTTCGGAACTGGCGTCCCGTCTCACTCCTCAGCACGGACTACAAAATAGTAGCCAAGGCCATTTCGCTGCGCCTTGGGTCCGTGCTGCAGGACGTGATCCATCCTGACCAGACCTACACCGTCCCGGGCCGTTCCATCTTTAGTAACCTCTATCTGGTCCGGGATCTCCTAGAGCTCGGGTGTAGGGATGGTCTGTCGTTCGCCCTCCTGGCCCTGGACCAGGAGAAAGCGTTCGACAGGATGGACCACGGGTATCTCCTGGGCACCCTGCGGGCGTTTGGCTTCGGGCCCCGGTTTGTGGGGTTTCTCCAGGTGCTGTACGCCTCCGCGGAGTGTCTGGTCAAGTTCAACTGGACCCTGACCGAGCCTGTCAGCTTCGGGCGAGGAGTGCGTCAAGGCTGTCCACTGTCGGGCCAGCTGTACGCTCTGGCCATCGAGCCCTTCCTCTGTCTCCTCCGTCGGAGGTTGACAGGGTTGGTGCTCCCTGAGTCAGAGCTGCGGCTGGTCTTGTCGGCGTACGCCGATGACGTACTCCTCGTGGTCCAGGACCCGGGCGACCTGGTGCGGTTGGAGGCTTGTCAGGCCATCTACTCGGCAGCCTCCTCCGCCCGGGTCAACTGGGTCAAGAGCTCTGGCCTGATGGTAGGGGCCGGGTGGCCGGTCGGCTCCCTCCCACCCGCGCTTCAGGCCATCCGGTGGAGCGCGGGTCCGCTGCTCTATCTGGGCGTTTACCTTTCTGCCACCCATCCCTCCCCGGGGGAGAACTGGCATGAATTAGAGGGCAGGGTTGCTGACCGGCTCCGGAGCTGGACAGGACTGCTGCGGTGCCTCTCCCTTCGGGGACGGGCACTGGTCATCAACCAGCTCGTCCTGTCCATGCTCTGGCACCGGCTCAACACCCTGAGCCCACCCCCGGGCTTCCTGGACAGCCTCCAGAAGACAATTCTGGAGTTCTTCTGGCCAGGACTGCACTGGGTCTCTGCAGGGACTCTGAGCCTCCCCCTGGAGGAAGGGGGGCAGGGCCTGTGCTGCGTCTGCAGCCAGGTCCACACCTTCCGCCTCCAGGCCCTGCAGAGACTCCTTTATGGTGCAGGTAGTCTGGCATGGAGCCACTTGGCACGTACCTTCCTCCGCCGCTACCGAGGGCTCCGATACGACCGGCAGCTCTTTTATCTCGACCTGAGACGTTCTCCGCGAGACGTCTCTGAGCTGCCGGCCTTCTACCATGACCTCATCCGGACCTGGAGGCTCTTTGCAGCCTCCAGGTCAGTTATACCCACCGAGGGGGAGGACCTCCTCGCGGAGCCCCTGCTACACAACCTCCATCTCGGTGTGCAGGTGGCGGAGGCCCCCTCCGTGAGGCAGAGGTTGGTCATGGCAGGCGTCACCCAGGTCGGAGATCTCCTGGACTATGCCCGGGGGGACTGGGTGGATCCCTATGAGCTGGCTCGGCGCATGGGGCTCTCCACCCCTCGTACCCCCCGGCGCCTACTCCAGGAGGTGAGGGCTGCTTTGCCTCCCGCTTCTCGGGCTTACCTCGGGCGGGTCCTGCGAGAGGGTACTCCCCGCCCCCCTCTCAGCCCTGGCCCTCCAGAACTCTTGATCGGGCCTCGGCCCCATTAGCCCCCCCCAGCCATCCCCGCCCCATACCCCGAGCCGGCTGCTAACCCTGCAGCCGGCCTCTTTCCGAACCGCGCCCCGTAAACATCTCTACACGCTCGTGCTCCATACCATCCATTTCCTCGCCCTAGCGTCCCGCCCTGACACAAAGTGGCGGGACCTGATTCCACCCGCGGTGGGCGAGGAACCCCGGTGGGCCAGTCTGTATACCACCCTCACTCCAAGGCCCGCCGGGGACATCAGTTGGCGGCTCCTCCATGGAGCCATGAGCACGGGCGTGTTCTTGGCGCGGTTCACCCCTCGCCCCGACACCTGCCCCTTTTGCGGTGTAAGGGAGACCCTAGCGCACGTCTATTTAGACTGCGCCAGGTTGCAGCCCCTTTTCCGGCTCCTCCAGAACCTCCTCTTGAGGTTCTGGCTGCACTTTTCCCCACACATGTACCTTTATGCACTCCCCATCCGTGGCCCCACCAAGTCGCGGGACCTCCTCGCCAACCTCCTCTTGGCTTACGCGAAAGTGGCCACCTATAAAACTCGGGAGAGGAGGTTGGCAGAGGGAGGGGCCTGCGACTGTGGGGCTTATTTCCGCTCCCTCGTCCGTGCACGTCTCCGGGCAGAGTTCCTCTGGGCGGCGTCCGCTGGCTCCCTTGACACCTTTCTGGAGCAGTGGGCGCTGTCCGCGGTTCTCTGCTCGGTATCCCCTTCCGAAACCCTAGTTTTGAACCTGTGACCTTCACACCCGTCCCTGTTTTCTATTTCATTGTCCCCCGGACTTTTTTGAAGCCCTGCCTTGTGCCGCTTCCCCTTAGGCTGGGGGAAGGGTTTTAGAAGTGGGTGGGCTTGCGCCCACCCACTCCTCAGGTCACTTCAATAGGACGCACCTGGCACCAACTCCTTCCCTCGCAAACTCCCCTGTTTGCTGTCCCCTGTTCGCAAGCTCCCTCTGGTCGCTCTAGCAGTGGCTTTTAAAGGCCTTCTCTGCCTAGGTCAGCCCTTGCCCCTTGCTAATCACACAGGGGCAGGCCAATCACAAGGCTGTTAGAGGCTGCTAGAAGCTGGTGATTAAAGGGGATCAGGGAACAATGGTGCAAACAGCCCCCACCCAATCACACAAGCACAGTCCCACAACTAACAGCAATCACCTGGAGAGAAAAAGACACAAGCAAATCACCTGGAGGGAAAAAGACACAAACACACAGTCAGCAAATCACCTGGAGGGAAAAAGACACAATCCAATCACTTACCTAGGATGCACCTGGCACCAACTCCTTCCCTCGCAGACTCCCCTGTTTGCTGTCCCCTGTTCGCTTAGAAGTCACCAGTGCATGTAAGAACATGCCGAGGGATAGGGACTCAGACCTTTTCATGCCATGTGCTGTGTGGCTGTTTGTGACAAGACATGGCAAACAGACACACAAGGCAGCCACATTAACCTTGTCTCATCTTCACTCCTGCTTTCCACCTCTGATCCACTCTTCTACAACCGGAACTGTGAAACAAAGGGTTGAGACCTATCCAAGTAGTAGGTGTACACCAGAGGGAATGTACAAGCCTGCAAACTGCACAACTCTGCTGCGAAGCTGATAGATATGGACTTTACAGTCACCCCTCTGTATCCAATTGATATAATCATTAACAACTCTCCCCTTTATAACAGCTCTTAATACAGAGGGATGACTGAAAAGTCCATATCTATCAGGTTCGCAGCAGAGTTGTGCAGTTTGCAGGCTTGTACATTCCCTCTGGTGTACACCTACTACTTGGATAGGTCTCAACCCTTTGTTTCACAGCTCCGGTTGTAGAAGAGTGGATCAGAGGTGGGAAGCAGGAGTGAAGATGAGACAAGGTTAATGTGGCTGCCTTGTGTGTCTGTTTGCCATGTCTTGTCCCAAACAGCCACACAGCACATGGCATGAAAAGGTCTGAGTCCCTATCCCTCGGCATGTGCTTACATGCACTGGTGACTTCTAAGATGCAGGCCCTGGGCTGTATCCCTGGCTCACTGTCCTTTTGGCTTCCCTTGATGGGCCATTGAACAAACTTAATGCTGCTGCTGTCCTGACTGGTGTGTTCCACACAGCCAGCACGTGTTTTGAAAGACAGCTACATCCTGCACATTTATAACTCGTAATACAAAACAGATGCACAACTATAAAGGGGCTTGTTAGTCATAGCGAGTGCTGACCTCCATTGGTGCCTTGCCAGACCCATCCTAATGGCACAGCTATAACACTGGTTCAGTGGCACTAATAGTCTCTGCGCATCCAGACAGCCTCACACAGGTCTTGTTCTCTCTGTTGCTAGGGCTGACAGGATGGCCACCTCCGTGATGGAACAAGCAGTGGTCACCCACCTGCTGGTGGCCCTATTCGGAATGGGCTCCTGGGTCTCCGTGAACTCCTTGTGGGTGGAGCTGCCCGTGGTGGTGAAGCAGCTTCCTGAAGGTGAGCCGTGATGATGTGCCATTGACTGATGGCTGGCGGCAAGCGGCCATGACATGGCTTCACCCAACATGTAGGAGCAGTTGCAGTGACCACTGGTCCAGTAAATTGCCTTTCTAACGGCTCTAGAGCCAAGCGAGAGGAGGACAGTGTTTAACAAGGAATTGCTGTCGTTATGGGGTGATGTCCCTATGAATGTCATAGGGTGGGGGACAGGGGTAAGACCAGGGGTGCCCAAAGTTTCTGTACATGGGGGCTGTAGACCCTGATGGGTGTGAGACCGTGGGCTGCAAAATTCCTGCTCCCTAACTGCAGTGGCTAGGGACGGATCTGGATCCCTGCCACCAGACAGTTCCAGTTCCCCCCAACCCTGCTGGCGCTTCTTGTGTGTCCTTAACCCCCTGCCCTGCGCTGCTGGCTTTCCTGAGTCCCCAAAAGCTTCCCTTACACCCCTGCCCTATGCTGCTGGCTTTCCCTGAGTCCCTGACACCTTCCCTAATCACCCCTGCCCTGCGTGGCTGCTTTCCTCAAGTCCCCCAACACCTTCCCTGACCCTCCTCATCCTGCGCTGCAATTTTCCCTGAGTCCCTGGCCCTGCACTATGGGCTTTTGCTGCTCCCCAACTCCTTCTCTTACATCCCCGCCCTTGCTGCTCCAGAGGCCATGCCACATGCTGGGGCTTCTGTCCTGAGCATGCCCAGAGTGGGAGGTTTCAAAACTTCCAGCCTGGGCTGGGGCTGCTCCCTGTCACAGTGACTGGATTTTTTCTATTTCCAGTGCTGCAGACTCCAGCTGACCCAAATACAATTTTTTATTTGGGGGCTGCAGAAAAGCCATTTGCAGGACGCATGTGGCCCAGGGGCTGCACTATGGGCACCTTTGGACAAGACAGTCCCTACTAGAGACCTGTGAGAACCCCTGCTTCACAGCAAGGGAAGGTTAGATTCCCACAGCGCACCTAGCAGTGGTGCAGTTTAATGGGCAGGGAAGAATCCTGGTGTAACCCCCACATATTAGGTGCTCCCTGGAAGTTTAAGCCCTCTGAATGCCACATACACTTGCATGACTGCAAGGGCTCTGACTGCCCTGATTATGAAGGGTCAGAATGGGAGCCAAGGTGGGCACGTTTTGGGGGCATCCTCCATGTTATGAACAACCCAGCTTCAGGTCTCGGGTGAAGTCTGCCACTCAAGAAAAGCAGCTGGAGCCAAGTGCGAGAGATGTCCTGGGATCCCTGCTGGAGTTCCTGACAGACGGCGATCTTGGGGCTGTGAACTGGATCTGACCCTGACAGATGTGCTGCCTTGGAAGCGCGTAGTACGTGCCACACCAGCTGAGTGCAGGGTGGTGCTAACTCCAGTTCACCGCCCCAGCAGCAACATGCCAGCCAACTGGGTGGAGGACAAAGGCAGGAAGGGAGGTGCTCTTCTGGCTTCCAAAGAGTTTCCCAGCCATGGAGGAAGAGTCATGAGAGAGTCTTTGGCAGACAGGGTGGGAGGGAAAGACAGTGTGAGTCCATTTGTCCACGTGTACGTCCATACGCACAGGCAGCTACTTTCTGGCGTCTGGGCTCCTAGCCAGGGAGCAAGGTGTTAGCTTAGAAACTAGAACAACAGGCCAGCTGAGCAAGTGTTGTCCTTCCCATTTGATGCCCCTGGCCTGCTGGAGTGATGTGAAGGGCTGAGGCGGCCTAGAGAAGGAGAGGAGCTGTGGGCCCCAGTATCCAGTAGAATGTGTAATCATCAGCAGTCCTGTTGGAGGTGATGGTTGGCTGGTCCTGATCTCTGGCCCTGGGGACCAGTAATTGGCCCTGATGCTGGGAGCCAGGCTTGCTGCGTGGCCTTTGCCAGGTCACCTTCCACCCTCCACTTGCATTTCACAGAGGAGAACAGCCCTTCACCAAGGCATGAGAGTGATGCGGGCTGGGCAAAGGCGGGCAGCCATTAGGGCAGGGTAAGAGTAGTAGGCAGCTGTCACAGCATGCTTCTCCTGGGCCAAGGGCAGGCGCTAGGACTATCCCAGTGACTGCCCCCTGCTTCCCCCCAACCAGCCATGCTTTGTTCATGCTTCCAAGGGGTTCTGCTGGGAGCCTTTAGCGCAGCAATGATGTGCCTCAACTTCTTTGCTCTGAGTCACTGTGCAGTGCAAGAGAACTTGCTAGTCCAACTGCAGTATCAGATCCTCAGGCAGAGAGGAGCCAGCCCTGATGGCCATCTGACCTGGGGGTTTCCAAATATTCCCATGGGATGGGCCGTACCATGGCAATTCTGGCAGCCCCAGGGCCAGTCCTTCCATAGAGGTGACCTAGGCGGTCACCTAGAATACCAACTATTAGGTGGTGCCAAAGGCTGGGCTGGGGATGGACCCATGCCTGTGACTGGCCCCGGGGAGGAGAAGGAGGCAGCAAAAAACCTTGGGCTGGCCCTGGGAAACCCACTCCCTTCACCCCACCAGCAATGCCTGCTGGCGGGGGCCTGTGGGTGAGCCAGGGGATTTCCTGGCTGATGCCCTTGGTGCTTTGGGAAGTTACTTGCTGTCTCCTTTTGTTCCTCATTTCAGCTCCCTTTTAGTCTGCTCTTTTCTGACACCTGCATGCCCTTACCACCCTCCAGCGATCCCTTTCCCTTCCTCGCATGTACTCCCATCCTCCTGGGGGCCCTCTTCTCCAATCCCCTCTGGCCTGGCACCTCCACCCCTTGGGGAAGCTGTTTCCTCCTTTGTCTGGAGGTGCCTGGCAGTGGCAGCTCATCCTGATTGCAGCTGCTCCGGTCTGTCTCCGTGCAGGATCTGCCCAGCCTGGCTGCAGCATGGGAAACCTGGGGTGGAGGCCCGCTATTCCCTAGTCATGGTGTCAGGCCTGTCCTGCAACTGGCACAGGCAACATCCTTGGGGGGGAGGCTGGCGAGCTTCCATGAGGGCTGTAAGAGCTACTGCAGGCATTGTTCCCTAGCTGTGTCCATCTCGCCAGTCTGCCAGGGCTGCCTCCTTAAATGCTGCCTCTGTGTCTGCGTTGGGCATGCTGTGTTCCCAGTGAGGCTGCTACCAAGCCATGCCGGGGGAGAGTGGGTCACATTCCTGGCAGTGTCTGTCTGACTCACTGCTGGGGAAGGAATGTCCAGGGGCCTCCTGGAGTTTTGATTCCCTCGCTGGAATTCCCCCACAGCCCTCCCCGTATGCTGGCTCCTGTCTAACACCCCCACACACACACACCTCGCACGCAAACATCCCCTCCCGTGGCCCCTGCCACTCGCCACCTGAGCCAGCTGAGGCTCATCTGACAACAGCTGTGCACTCTCAGCACCTCCACTGGAGCGACCCAGTGCTGACGGGCTGTGGGTCAGGATTGTGGGGCAGCAGCTGCGCTGTAAAGGGATTGCTTTCCCAAGACCATTCCCTTAACAGTGGAAAGGTTGTTGCCTGCCCTGACTTCGGGCAGACCCCTGTGGCTACCAGTGGGAGATCAGCGGTGGAAAGGGGGCTTCAGCCTGAGTTGGAGCCTGGCCCCTGGGCACCTTCCTCCTCCGGTGGGGCCATGCAGTACTGGTCCCTTAGAATGCCTCAGCGACCCCACGCCGGACCCCCTCCGCAGCCAGGACAGGAGGCAGAACTCAGGCACTGGTCTGAAATCTGCCTCCAGCCTCTGCTTCCCTCCCTCTGTGAGGGGTGTCTCGGGGCCCAAGGAGGCTACAGTGGACGGGGGACAAACCAGAGCTGGCAGCACTGTGGAGCAGGCCCTTAGGCTCCTGGGTGCCCCGCATGTCTGGAGCGAGAGGCCTTTAGGCATACATGGGGCGCCTGGTGTCACTAGCCCTGAGTCTCTTCCCTTCCAGGCTGGAACCTCCCTGCCTACCTCTCGGTCCTCATCGCCCTGGGAAATGTCGGCCCCATCGCCATTACTGTGGTTCACAAGCTGGCCCCTGGGAAGCTGAAGGAGTGCTGGGTCATCCACGCCATCCAGGCCCTGGCCGTTGTGGCTGCCCTCTTCATGGCTCTCTTCTGGCAGCAGGTGGTGCTGGTGGCCGGAGAGCCCCACAGCCTGGCCTTCCTGCTCCTGGCCTTTGTCCTGGCCTTTGTCTGCTGTACCTCCAACGTCACATTTCTGCCCTTCATGTACCAGCTCCCCCAGCAGTTCATCCGCACCTTCTTTGTCGGCCAGGGCCTCAGCGCCCTCTTCCCTTGCGTGGTGGCGCTGGCTCAAGGGGTGGGCAAGCTGGAGTGTCGGAACGCCACCTCCGGGAATGGCTCTCAGCCCCACTACTTGGAGGAAAACTTCTCTGCTGACACCTACTTCTGGTTGATGTTTGTCCTGCTTGCAATTTCGGCACTCTCCTTCCTGGGGCTGACCTTCCAGCACAGCCAAGCCAACAGGTCCACTGGCTGCCCGGAGGCCTCATCAAAGGGCAGCGTGCAGACAGAGGAGTCCTTCCCACTGCAGGACAGCACTCCCTCCTCAGACAGTGCCACAGAGATCACCAAGGAGGCCAGCCCCCCAGCCCAGGCCTCCTTTTGGACAGGGAGCAACATCTACCTGCTAGTGCTGCTTGGCGTCTCCAACGCACTGACCAATGGCGTGCTGCCTTCGGTGCAAAGCTACTCCTGTCTGCCCTATGGGAGCATGGCCTACCACCTCTCCGTGGTGCTCTCCAACATCGCCAACCCTGTGGCCTGCTTCATGGCCATGTGTGTGCTGTGCAGGTAGGGCAGGGTGCCGTTCTCCCAGGGCACACCCCTTGTCAGCCCTGCCTTGAAAGGGCTCGTGGGGCAGGATCGAGAGGCATCAGGACAGCTGGGAGGACCTTGGGTTGGGAGTCAGGTGCCTGTCACATACCCGAGTTGCTCTCTATGAGGTCCCAAACAACCAGCTTGTGAACCTCACATGTCTGTGAAGAGTACTTCCCTGCCCACTTCGAGCCTGCCTGGTCTGTCTGTGCGTTGTGTGCTTCAAGCCCCTGCCTTCCAGCCCCTAGGAAGGGGTAGGAGCCAGCAAAGATATTTTCAGACAGGGTGGGCTGAGAGGAAGGCTGGCCCAGTGGTTAGATCATGGGAGTTGGGAGAGCTGAGTTTGGCTCCCCAGCACCCCCTTTGTATAGCTTTGGCCTTCCTTCCCACTCTGCTCTTCCTGCACTGGTCTCGCATCCTTCTCTGCTCAAACTCCCCCAGTGCTGCCGTTGCCTTCAGCCTCTGCTCCACTGTGCTACGCCAGGCCTGGGGGGAGTGTGGTGGGCTGTGAGGAGGGCTAGGAGCAGCCAAGCGCAGAAAGGGGCAGCATGTCTACCTCAAATTTGACCTAGCCCACGGGGAAGAGGCTGTACACAGAGCGGGCTCATTTGTCTCAATGAGGTGTTCTCAGCTGAAGGAGAAGGTGCCATGGGGTGAGAGCCTGATCCAGCAAGCTGGGAGGTGTGAACTGCAGCTGGGCAGGTGTTCTACCCCCAGTATTGGGTACATCTACAGTTAAACACAATGGCAGTGCTAGTGCGGCACATCCTGCTACAGCAGTGAGGGCAGGTGGACCTCCGCTGCTCCCCTGCAGCACTGCTTTGGACCCCAGCATGCACAAGGAAAGAGTGATGGCCCCGTTGATTTAGCATCATGGGGTTTGGTGGGAGGGGACTTAATCAGGGAAGCCCCTGGCTCAGATCAGCCCAAGTCTTGCTATGCACGCTCCCTAGTACCCCTGAGGCACAGCAGATTTGAAGATGCTTAGAGTGAGCCTGTAGCTTTCCAAGCACTTTGCCCAGCCACTCAGTTGAGTGTGGAGGAGAGCAGAGCTCTTGTCCTGCATCCCCATGTTAACCATTGACTCTGCACCCACATTTTGACTGTCAGGATCAGTGCCCAGCTCATCTGCAGCATGTTCCTGACCCTCTGCCTTCTCCCTGACAGGTCATTGGTGGGCTTGGGCGCCATCACTGTGCTGGGGTGTGGCTTCGGGGCCTACCTGATGGGGCTGGCAGCACTCAGCCCTTGCCCTCCCCTAGTGGGCAGTGCCGCAGGAGTAGCCCTGCTGGTGAGTATGGTGGAGGTGTACCATGGTCCCCATGGGGACTTCTGCACCTGCCTGGAGAGGATCAAACCAAGCAAGCAGCCACCAGCCCTGTGGAGGGTCCCTGTGTTTTGGGGTTGATGGGAGGGTTCCCAGCTGGTGTGCTGAGACTGTTCTCTGGGGGCACTATCCCCCTTGTGGGTGGCCTCTGTCCTCAGCCCAGGCCTGTTTGATCCCAGAAGATTTCTGCCCTCCATCTGCTCGGAGATGAGGGTGGCTGAGTCAGCACACCCCTGCACCCTGTCATCCTTGTGGGCTTGTGGCGTTCCCTTTGCTGTGGTTGGGTCCCCGGAGTGGGGAGGTGGCTGATGCTGTGTCTCTGCCCCACAGGTGGTGTCCTGGATCCTGTTCATGGGACTCTTATCATACCTCAAGGTGGTGATCGGCAGCCTGCTGCATGAGGCTGGCCACACAGCGCTGGTGTGGTGTGGCGCCACCATCCAGGCGGGCTCAGTGGTGGGGGCCCTGGCCATGTTCCCCATTGTCAGTATCTATCACCTCTTCCGGAGCGGGCAGGACTGTGTGAACAATTGCGCGGCATGAGTGGGCACCCAGCAGCCCTGCAGGGTCCGGCCAAGGTCCACCTGGTCTGGGCCTTAGCAGGAGCTGTAAAACTTGCTGCACAGGGTCAGCCCTAGACAATCTTCCACTGCTCATGTCCTGGTCTGGATGCTTCAGAGGAGAAGCCTGTGGTGCTCCTGCTTAACTGCAACTGCAGTGAAAATCTCTGCTCTCCAAGGAGGGGGCTGGCTCCTCTCCTGCGGCTTGGTGCCCTGAGGGCCGTAGGCCAGTCACTACCATACAGACTCAAGGGCTAAGACACCAGCCAGGCCCTGCTGCCTGGCTCGTGGGGTGGACGGCACTGCTGTGTGACCTGCTGGGGGCCGGGTAGCTACTGCACACTCTCTTCTTTAGACTGCACTGGAGTGGGGGGCGGGAGGGACCCCTGTGCTGCCATAGCGACATGCTCGAGTGACATCTGCTGGGTCTGCCTGCCACCCCCTTGCTGTACCAGTCACCCCCAGCACTCAGCACCTGGTAATCCACAACTGTCCCTGCTCTTCAAGGTGGGCTCCCCTGACCTCTCCCCTGCCCTTTCCCAGGAGCCTCTCCTTGGCACAGGCTGTTGCCAGGACCTAGCCTGAACTCACCCAAGTCATCCCACCTGGGACCAGCTCTGGTGCTGAGCCTGGGAGGCTGAGGAATGGGCTTGTGACTGGTGCATCAACAGCCCTGTGCTCACCTCTCTCCTGTCTTAGCTCCTGGGAGATCCAGTCCCTCTGTGCTGGGGAAGTAGCCCCTGTTCATGGACATGCCATACCTTACCAGTAGGGGGGACCAGGTAGCCTGCTCCCTGCACTCTGTCCTCTAGGGCTCTCAGTGCTCCAGAGCTGCTGGCCATGCCCGCTGCTTGCAGGTGGGGTCCCTGGCAGCCAGCCCTGTGCTTCGCTCTCTGCAGCCTCTTCTCCAGATGAGTTGAGCAGACCCAGGCCCCTGAGTTCCTCTGGGCAGGACAAGGAGTGTGCAGTTGACTGACCTTGAGGGAGGTGTGTTGCTCCTGCCCCACAAAAACTGGGTGAGCACAGCCTCGGGTGACACCGCCACAGCTGCCTTATGGGAGGGGGTGTTTCGTCCTTTGGGGTGCACGGAGAGGTGCCCCACTCCCTGCCTTACAGTAAAGTGCCTGTTGCTAGCACTGACTCCCCTCAGGGACCACAGGGTGGAGCAGGAATAAAGTTTCCTATCACAATCGGTGGGGCTTGGTGCAGGTGTCCCTGGGGAGGGCCTCTGGCCTGGGTGGTGTCTGGGACTGATCTGTCCCTGGGAGGGACTGAGCTGGTTGGTGGGAGATTGTGAGTGGAGAGGGGCACCCCATGTGTGCCAGCCCTGGGGAGGTGGCTCCCAGCCACAAGTGGCTGCTCCGTTCAGCCAGAGAAAGGCTCCTGGCCCCAGGTGGGCTGCAGTCCCCTGCAGGCTGGAAGGGAGCCTGGTCCAGGGGGCTCCCTGGTTAGTTGGTGCCCCAGGGTTTGGGGCCTCGTGCATCTGGCTGCTGAGAGGAAAGCAGCACAGAACAGCTCTCCCTTTGTATCGGCAAGGGACAGCGCCAGAGGCAGCATTAGACCATGCGGGCTGGCTCCTGGAACACCCCAACCTCCAGCTTGCTATGCCACTAGCATGTGATTGCCAGGCATGAGGGCCTGGAGCCAAGCAGCAGGGGCACCAGGAGGTCAGTGACTCCAGGGCTGCTGTGTGAGCTGAGGCTTTGGAGCTGAGCAGGCAGACGTGCTAGTGCTGGGGTCCCAGCCACTGGCCCAGTGGTGCTAACAAGCCAGCTGGGTAGTGTGGCCCAAGACTGAAGAGTCACGCAGAGTTGTGGGGTGCTGGGAAGCCAGGCATTGGTCCACAGCCACTGTGCTGGGTGAAGGCCTGTTGGGGTTGGCTGTGGGGTGGCTCAGGAAGTGCCGGCGTATGACGAGAACTGTGGTGGCGTCTGTCCTGCGTGTGCCATGCAGTGTTTATCCTGGGGGCCCTAGCTCTTCCCCCAGACAGTGGCCCTTTAATTGTAAATGCCAGGCTGCATCTGGCCCCTTGCTTTGCTGAGGACTGGGGGCCTGGATGGAGTGGGGGGAAGTCTCCTCTCTGGGGCTGGCTAGAAGACTGCTCCGTCTTGCAGGTCCAGAGCTGGCCATCTGCCTGACCCCAGTGTGGCTGCCAGGCTTGGTTCCCATCACCCCTTCCTGCTGTGGGAGCTGCCTTGTTCCCACCCAGGGGGTTGGACTAGATGATATCTCATGAGGTCCCTTCTGACCCTATGATTCCATTCTATTCTGTTCCCTCTGGCGTCAGCATAGGGACACAGGTCCCTATTGTACTTATCCACTGCTTGCAGAGGTGGCAAGAGAGCTGCTGTGACCCACCACTTCTAGCAGATGACATTCCCCTTTGTCAGTGACCCTGACCAACTAGTCCAGCTGCTGAGTGCAGGTGGTAGAACTTTTCCCCTTGCTGGAGCTGGCCTGTGGAACTCACTGCCACAGGAGGGAGGAGACCTCGAGGCTTTGCTAGGCTCAGCACTACAGGCAGGGTTTGACCTTGGGCCTTGGTGTGCTCTCTGCAAGCCCTTCAAGGCTAGCCCTTCCCTGCCCCCCAGTCATGCCCCCTCTGTTGGCTGGGCAGGAGGCAGTGACTGCGGGCATATTGTAAAGAAGTGGGTGGTATTTGCATCCCCTGCTGCTGGGCCTGAAAAGGAGCCAGCAGGGGGAGGGAGACATGCTGCCAGACAGGGCCTTGGCTCATGGGACCACTCCTGTGTGCGTCCTGGGAGTACCTGTGGTGTCAGCATCAGCCCAGTTCCCTAACTGCTGTAAAGTGACACACACGGCTACAGCTCAGCCCCCTTCACCTGCCTACTGCTCTTCCTGCTTACCCCCCAGGCTCTGGCCCTACTCCTCCTTGGCTGGCTCCAGTGACCTGGGAACACACGGGAAGGGGTCTCAGCCCTGGCTATGTGGTGCATCCAGCTGGGCTAGTGGCCCCCAGCAGGGAGGGAGCTGGGGCTGCCTTCTAGCCAAACAGGCTGTGGGACTGACACCCATGCAGCTCTGGGGAGGGGCATGGCAGGGCCACAGTGCTGGTGTAGAACAGGAGTCAAGGAAGGCTCCTTGGGGGCATTAAATAGGCCTAACAGGGAAACATCTGTAACTAGGCTGAAGCAGCAGCTGCTCACTGGTCACCCTCCTGGCCATGCTCTGGTCGCCCAGCCAGGGCCGAGCCAGCCCAAAGAGGCAGAGCTTGTGTGCTCAGGCTGCACACTCCCTGCCACGGAGACAATCACAGGCTGTGATGGCTGATGTGCCATGGGGGCAATGCCAGTTCCACTAGAAGAGGCTGGCAGGAGCCAGGCTGGCTGCCAGTGGTTCTCTGTGAGCCAGGCTCTTGCATCACTTATGTCCTGCTATTTTGGCTTCTCAGATGCCAGGTGTGCCCCATCCATAGAGGGAGGAGTTGGCCTGGGCCTGGTTGTGGACTCAGCCCTGGTGTGCCCATGCCTTGAATCCTGTGTGCAGCTCTGGTCAGCCACACTTGACCCAGGTGGTCAGGGGCACAATCGGACTGCCAGGAGTGGGGTATGGAGAATGGTGGATCATGCACTAACTGCTCCTGTTCTGTTCTGTTCCCTTTGATGCACCGGGCACCAACCTCCATCAACAGGCAGGACACTGGGTAGATGGACCATTGCTGTGAGCTCACCTGGCCCTTTGGTCTGGCTGGGCTCAGCAGAGGGTAACGGCCTGGGCAGAGCAGTGGAGGGTGGGCACAGCTTGGCAAGGAGCATCCGGCTAGCGAAGGTGGTGGTTGGGACAAAGAGTCCTGAGGACTCCTCCAGAGTCAGCTGTGTCCTCCATGACCTGATTTAGCTAACGAGCCCTCGGTGGAGCCCCTGGTGCCCTTTATGAAGATGAGTAAGCTGCACCAGCCGCTCCTGCCCAGGGTCCCACAGTGAGGGCTCAGGTTCTGGCTTTTGGCTGGCACCCTGAACCTCCTGCCCATGCTGCCTCTTGCTACCTGACTGGGTCCACCCAGGCGTCAGGCAGGGTTTTCACCTCTGGACAGGCCCATGGCATCTATTCTTGGCCTCTGCATGGAGATCTCCCTAGGCTGGTGCCATGCAATCCGCCCTGCAGGAGGGTGCTCACCGTATAACATCCTCCCACCCCATGGGATAAGTGGGCTCCTAGCATCTGGGCAACTCCTAGTGAGCTAAAGGGGGAGCCATGGCACTAGCGGATTCAGAGTGGAGTGCAGAGGGACTGGGAAAAGGATTGCCGGACACAGTGGGGAGATGGGCATAGGGCTGGGCCAGTGGGATGGGTCTGGGAGGGGATGTTGGGAATCAGGGCTGAGCCACTGTTTTGCTGACTCACCCCGATCCGTGTCCTTTGTCCATCTGCACCACGTGGCCCAGGGAGCTTCTCAAGTCCAGCAGGGCCTCCTTGGGCATGGAGCCAGCCTTGCTCTCACGGCACCAAGTGGCCTGAGCACTGGGAAGCTGGGCACGCCGCAACCACTTGGTCTCCCAGCTTGGCAGGATCCAGTGAGTATCAGTCAGTCTTGATTTGGCTGCAGCCACACAAACCAATGAAGCAACCTGTCTAGGGTCAGCATGGACCTGTCCAGCCAGGCGGTGGGAGAGAACTGCTGCTTGAGACCACAGGGGGACGTGAGTGGAGGCTGGAAACATGATGCTGCCTGTTTGTATTTTAAAGGTTACTGGAATTTACCATGTTGAATCTCAGTGTCTCCTGTCCTTCCAGAATTGTTGTCTGACCGCCTGCCTCCCTCCCACAGCTGTGCAAATCTAAACCAGGTCAGTAGGTTCACAAACAGATGTGATTCTCCACGAGGCCCTGCCCACCCGAGAAGCTTTGGCCTGGGCAGGCAGCGGCTGTGAGAATGCAGACAGCAGCAACACCTGCTGTTAGGCTGGCCTGGGCATCTTCCTCGCTGTAGCGCCTCTGGGCACTGGCTGTCCCCTGGCCTTGTAACCTGCTGCTGGGGCATGAGCAAGCTGTGTCAGATGGGAGAGGAACCTATGACACCAGCTGTGGGCAGGTGTGGGTTGTGAGGCTTTAAGACCTGTTGCGGCGCTGTCTGACTGTGTGAGCGTCCTGTCTGGGGCCTGTCTCCAGCCCTAGTCTCTCTGGACCCCTCATGGCAGCAAACAAACCAGCTGGGCCATAATGACTGGATGGGCTTCCCTAGCCTGCTGGCTGCAGACAGACCTGCATGAGCTCTCCCCGTGCAGGCTGCAGGCACGCCACTTCCCACAGCTGCTGCAGTGCCTGAGATGGGTGGCGCCCAGCCATGACTCCCAGCCGGCTCCCTGCACCACCTGCCCCCACCTGGCCTGCCCCAGCCCAGCCCAGCTCCCTGCAGCATCGGTAGGATGTGCATGTACAAATGTCACCTGGCCCTGCTCACAGGTTTGGTGCATTGGCTGCTTCCCATGGATGAGGCCCCACCACCCCCAGCAAGCTCCTGGCCTGGGATCACAGATGGTGTCAGTGCTCAGATGCAGGCCGCTTCATTCTGCTTTGCCCAACTTCCAGTCTTTACAACATCCCTTCCCCACTTGATTATTTGCATCACGGCAGCACCTGGCAGCCCATGCCCATGCCCTGGCCCAGGCCCTGGCTGTGCTTGGTGCTACACAAACCCTGACCAAACACACCCTGCCCTAAACAGCTGCCAAGCTAGCCCAGGAGGCCGGAGGCCAGCCAGTCACAGCAGAGCTGTGGGAGCACCATGTGCCCGGTTCCTGGTGAGTTTCATCCACCACCAGGTCACCCACTGAGCCAGATTCCTCGGTGACTCCATCAGGTGGTTACGAGTGCCGGCTCATCTGCCCACCTCCAGGGCAGCCTCCATGCAGCATCCCTGCCCAGCAGCGTGGCCAATCGACACTGCTGCCCCTGGGCACCACGTTACGTCGGCAGAGCCAGCCAGGAAGGGATAAGGCAGCAGGGAGGGGCTGAGTCCTGCACTTCCCAGCGGGGGTCTGGAGGAGACAGCAGCGGGCAGGACAGAGGAGCCCTGTGAGGTAAGAGGGGGCTGGAAGCAGCAGCTTCCCCAGGACTTGAAACTGGGGGGGGGTTTAGGGGGTAGTGTAGGGGCATGCTCACTAAACTGGTATAACACTGTTATTAGCTGACAACTAGGGGGGTGTTTAGAAATTCTGGGGGTGTGTAGAGGGGGTGTTGGGGTGTTCACTAAGTTGGTATAATGTTACTAGGTGACACCTGGCGAGTATTGGGAAATCAGGGGGTGTGTAAAAGGGGTGTTGGGGCTCTCACTAAGCTAGTATAACTGTTACTAGCTGACAACTGGGGGCTGTATGGAAATTCAGGGAGTGTGTAGAGGGAAATTCCTGGCTGCAAGGGTGCTAGTGTGACCTGCTAGGGTGGGCTCAAATGCATTCACTTGCCCCTCTCTGTTACCAGCTTTGCCCACCAACTCAGAGTATGCTCATTTATTAGGGTTGCTTTCTCTTTGGGGAAGATGGTAATTCTATTAGTGTGCTGCTTGTGTGACTTGTCTTTCTATATAAGTGCGTCTGAATGGACAGGGTCTATCAGCACTCTCAGCTGACCCCTTATGTGTCCCTGAACTCAGTAGGCTGGGTCACGCTGCTACCCTTATGTGCCCCTGGACTCAATCAGGCTGGGTCAAAACAGCACTTGTCAGCTGTCACCCTTATATGCCCTTGGAGTCAATCAGGCTACTATCCCTATTAATGAGCAAACCTAACAGGACTGTGGGCATTACAGGGATCTTTGGCTAGGTAATAGAAGCGTTGCTGCAAAGCGATATAAAGAAACCAAGACCACAAATGACGTCTTAGAAGAGTCTGGAAACTGGCTTGATAACATAAGGCATTTTATTGCTAAGTATCTAAAACTTGCACTAATAGTTACAAAAGGCGAGAAGAATACCCCAAAATACCCAGTTACAGCACTGATAAGCATACAAGGAAAGAAAAACACCCAGCTACAATATTACCTAGATTCTATATCAGGCCTAGAGAGACAGTCATAATTAACAAAGGGGGGGGGGAGAGAGAGAAGCTGGGGGGGGGGGGGGTCTCACCACTCTGTGTAGCAGAAAGGTTTCCAGGTTGTGCAGATCAGGGTCTCAGAGGCTGGATGGAAACAAAGCTCCCACAGCAATCAGCAAGGAAGAAAAGCCAGATCCCAGTGGAAATGATACAGCTTTAGATCCAGACTCAGACAGGATCCACTCAGGACTTGCACAGGACACACACTACTGCAGTACTGTACTGCTGGATGTGGGTAAAGTTTTTTATAAGGACTTGTTTAAGTGGCCAATACACATTCCTGGCTGGGTGTAATGATTCAGAGAAGGTCACAATACAGTCAGACAGGCTCAGTATTTTGGGTATCAGTTATCATGTCTGTGACTAGAATGGTCTGATAATTGCTGAGTTTGTTCGTGTTGGTGTGAGATTCCCCCATCAGGCAATGCTTCTCTGCTTCAACCCCAGGGTTCAGTGCAGTTCTTGCTTTGGAGATTGGCTCTCCATAGTCAATGCAAATGAAGCTCCATTAACTGCTGATGGCTTTTGGATATGGGTAGATAAGGATGTCTCTGATTTCCTACTGTTTTTGGTTTTCAGTTCAAGCAGAGGCTGGGAGATTTGGGGGGGGGAGGGGGGGCGGCACAGGCTGGATACTATGCTCTGATTCCTCAAGAACACAGAGCTAACACGTAACATCTCCAGGGCCTAACAGAGAAACCCCTGCAGAAAGCAGCTGGAGAGCCAGGATCCAGTCTGTTCAGGACTCACAGCGCAGACTGCTCAGAGTTCCCATCCCACATTAAACTACTACTCAGCATAAACATAACAATGAACTTTATTTGTTAACTTAACCAACCTTATCCTAAAAACCAAAATGAAATTTAAACAAAACAGTAAGAAACCCAGGAGTGCCAATGTTCAGGTGGAGTCACCCTTATCTCAATTGCAGTCTTTTAAGTCCTTGAGGCTTAAATGCAAAACAGAAGCCAGCCTGATCATCTCTAGCTGCAAAAATCTTCAGGCCATGCAGTCCTTTCTTCCTCCTGTGTAGCCAACACCACGCAATCAGGTCACTGGCCATCCAGCTCTCAGTTCTATTGCAGACAATTCCCCTGCAAAACTGTCCAATCCTGCTGTCCACTCTCACGCAGCTCCTTTCACTCAGTCCCTGAGCACATGGACCCTGCAGCTCTCTCTCCTTGCTCCTCTCCAGGCTGCTCCTCTCAGGCTTCCCCTGGGCGTGCAACTCCAGCACAACAATAAAACTTGTGTAGCATGCTCAATGTGCTACCACACCCTCTTACCAGAAACTTCTGGTTTCTGGGCTGCAAAATCTGCCCAGCAACGTAACCCAGCCATACGGGTTCCCTGAAAGAGATTACTTCCTTTTAGACACGTGGGTTACACTAGCTGCCCCAGGCCCAGCAGAAGGGAGCTGAGAACGGCTGGGCCCTGGCTGCCAAGGGTGGAGGAGGGTGATACAGTAGGGGAGAGGAGGTTGGGGGAGCTTTCCAGGGAATGCGTAACAGGCTACATCTGCTTCTGTGTGTGCACGTGTGTGTGATAAAGCCTGCCAGATGCTGTTCTCACCAGCAGAGCCCCAGTCCCCAGCAGGGCATGTTATACCAAAAAGGGCACTCAGGAGACCACCCCCCAATAAGTGTTGTACTTAAAAAGAAAAGACTAGCAGGATCTTACTCAGGGGGACAAGGCAATACGCCACATTTATTGTAGATAAGTAAGGATAGGAAAAAGCAGTCACACACACACGCACGCACGCAAAAGTTCTCCAACCTGGTATGCTATAATTACAACTCCTTGTTTTTTTTTATAATTACCAGTCCTTTCGTATGTTGCTTGAGCCAGCCTACTGGCCAAATAGGCTGGGCACAGGGAAGGAGCCAGGCCTCTGTCGGTCACGATCCGATGCTCCAAGATGACAGTTGCAGAATGAGACCCAAAGTTTCCATGTTCTCACCCATCTTTTATAGTTGATGGCCCTCATGTAAGTCTATGGGATTTGCTGTGTCATGTTGCCTCAGGGTTCCTGTGAGATCATTGGTCACAAGCCGCTTGCAGACTTGATTGTATTTTGTTCTTTTCTTTCTGGGGTGGCTCTTCTGTTTGCTTTAATCAGAGATGTCTGCATTGTTCAGCCGGCTAGATGGTACTTGTGCTTCATCAGGAGAGGCTGGCAATTGAGACTGGCTGCATCCCACACATACACCCTTCATTCACACACCTTGTTCACACATTTAAAGGAACATACACAGCATACACCTAAACCAGGTTTCATCAGGTATCCAGAATGGAGTACAGTGTTTAAGCAGGAGTTCCAAACTGACAAGATGGAGTTTTGTTGGTCATTGGTTATAACGTCTGTTACACATGGTTACAAAATTATTTTACTTATGACAGTAAAGGACATACACACACCATTAACTAACATATACTTTAAAGGTAAATGTAGTGCATTATCTGTCTTTCCCCCTAAATTATCTGTCTGTGCCCCACATTATCCCCCTTTTGACCCTTCAGTTCAAATGTATTGAATGGGTCACAACTTATTTTTATCCAACAGTCCATACACTACAGTACTTTAAGGCATAAACAACTTGATAGTGAAATAATTATGAATGGGTGGACCATTACACAAACTTATTTGTGGCTTGACCCTGCCAGCAGGTTCGAAGATTTGAGGATCTTGGGGGGCAATCACTGCACCCCTGGGGTACGGGGTAGATTTGGGGTGAACTTTATTAAAATAGGTATGGGAGTGGGGTGAGTGGTGTGGTGTATATATAGCACTTGTCACAGTGGGTTTTTTGTGAAGTGTGGGGGGGTATCTAACTTTGGGGAGTGGGGGCAGGTTAGGGAACAATGGGGTTTTTCAATTAAGGTACTAGCACTATCACCCTACTCACTAAAAGGTGCTTTAGTACTCTATAGGAAAAAAGGGGGTACAGTACAAAATGGAAGCATGTGGGTGTATCAGAAAAAGGTGGAGATTGGATAGTTGCAGGGGAGACGGGGGTCGAGCAATGGGTCCGGGGTTTGAGGGAGAGGCTGAGAAGGGGGGTTGAGTGGGCATGGCAGGAGGGAGACACACGTGGGAGTTGGGGCAGGGGAAACTGAGGCACTCAAGGAGTTGGGATACACGTGGGTGTTTGGGGAAGCAAGAGGGGCTGAACAGAGGAGGGGGACACAGAAAGCAAGTGGGGGATCGGCAGGTCAGAGGGTCGAGAGGGAGGCAAACGGCTGCAAAGGGGGGGTACGAAAAGGGGGAAGAGGCAGCGGCGGGAAGGCAGGAGTGGGTCGGGGAAAGCGGCGGCGGGAAGGCAGGAGTGGGTCAGGGAAAGCGGCAGTGGCCGCGAGAGCGGCTCGGGAGCCGGGAGCCACAGAAAGGCGGCGGGGAAGGCAGGAGGGGTTCGGGGGAAGTGGTGGCTGGCGGGCAGAGGCAGCCCGCGGTAGCGGCAGAGAGCCTGCAGGGAGCCGCGGAAAAGTGGCGGGGCTACGGGGCAGCTGGCTGGGAGCCGCAGAAAGGCAGCAGAGCGGCAGGGGAGCTGACGGGCGGCCGCGGGAAAAGCAGCGGCGGAGCAGCCGCAGAAAGCCGGCGGCGGCTGGGGGGAGTCGGCAAGAGCCGCAGTGGCTGGCGCAGAGGCAACAGGGAGGAGAGCCGCGGGAGCCGCAGCAGGCGGTAGGGAAAAGAGCTGCGGGAGCCACAGCGGGACAGGGGACAAGGGCAGAAAGGAAGTTAAGGCACACGGGGGGGAGCTCCAGAAGTAAAGAGGGGACAAGGAAAGTTAAAGAGAAAAAGGTTTATTTAAGTTGGGGAGGTTACAGAGGGGAGGGCAAAGGCAACTTAACCAAACAATTCTAAAGGCTAGGAACTAAAGGAAATAATCTTAATAGCTAACTTAAGACTTCTACGGCTACCAATTAACTTTATACAATGTTGCAAAACACAATACTCTTAAAGCAAGTTCAAACAACCCAGGAGGAAAAGAGATACACTGAGTGATACAAAGTAGCAAGAAGCAATTACAGACAAGGGGAGCTCCTAACACAAACTGGAGCTGCAAGCAAACAGAAAGGTACACACGCGAGCCTGTAAAGCTGGGGAAAGCAGTTTTAAAGCAGCCCTAAAGAAATAGAATAACTTTTTTCTTAGAGAAAGGTTGCAGGGCAGACTCTTACCACTCTTAGCAGCAAGGGTAACAGCATTACAGGCCGGAGGAGACTCGTAATCCGCGGGCAGTAACTCGTGGATACACTCTAGGGGGAACTCATGAGCGGAGGAGGCAGCTTCTGGTTGATCAGGCCAGGAGAGATGTTGAAAACCGTCCTGCCTGAGCACCCCAGAACCTCAGCTTTTAAAGACTATTTCCTGCCTTTCCCTGATTACGGGGAATGTGGGGAACAATGGGGGTCTGAGTCATGCCCTGCAGGACCTTGCAGTTAGGCAGAGCCCACCTACACCAAGCCCTGCAAAACAATGGGCCCCCAGGGTGGTAACGCCATCCAGTTGAGTTCAAGGGGGCCATCTAGTTAAGGTGAAGGAGCCATTGTTCACTTCACACGTTCTATGTACTTTAATAATGGCCCAGGAGGGGCGGCCATCAAAGTAACTGCTATGAGTCACAGACATGGCTGTGGATGACCATTCCGTGAGGACAGCATAAATTAGCTTATTGGTGTTCGTCTTAAATATAAAGGGCAGCACATTTAGCAGAGCATCAGGGAGGGGTGCAGAGTCAGGCAAATGTTGAGCGAGAGCCTCCCTGCCTCATCCTCTTTTGGCTTTGTTATGCCCTAGCTGCACAGGCCTGCAGAAAAGCCTACTGATTTGGACTGTTGTTGGCAACAAATATGATTAAAATTTTCCCATACAGTACCCCTTCTTAAAAGGTCATGGAGCTTTTACTTAACTGCTGTCACATTTATTCTGGATGCATCTGAGCTGTGATCTGACAAAAGCTCAAGGCTCTCACCTGAGACTGGGCAAATGATCTTCTTGTTGGCATCCCATACTCTGCACATCAGACCAGCAATTGACAAGCAGTCATCTCCCCTAACTCCCATTTAAGAGAGGGGTGACTAATTTAATATATAGATATTTTCCTTTCAGGACAGAATGATGGGGGCAGAAGCCACTGCCTTCTCTGTTGGGAAACTTGTAGTAGCCAAATTTTGCACCAGACCTATCATACTGTTAGGTGGTAAAGAGGACCACTATTACTTGGAACCCCCAAAATCACCACCATCGGGTGCAAGGCCAAATTTAATATTTTCATGCCAGAGGGGAGCAATCTCAACAATGGGTTGTTTTTATTTTACCACTCATGTTTTATATCCTTGGCTAATTTGCAAATACTCACTTTGGCATCATGAGGCATAGCCAGAACTCTGCAGCTCTCCTGTTTGGCAGTGCAACTGGTTTTGCAATTAGATGTACAAGTAGCATCTGTAAAACAGTGAAATTCATTTCAAATGGTATGGGCTTCACAGCAGAATAAAGAGCATCCATCACTTTTAAACTACTTACATTGAAGTTCAGGCACTTGAAATTCAAAATTGCATTTCCTAATCACTACAAAACTACAAAAACTAAATGTTTTTTGTAAGGATTATAATCTACTTTATGCATGTTGCTGTCAAGAAGACAAAACAAAGACCATGATTTTTTTTCCCCTTTGACTCTTTGCTATAGGTGCTTTAAGATCTTTCAGCATTTACAGAGTTGTTAATTTGAAACACAAAATTGAACAACCTTTCCCCCCCTTGGCAGGAGATATCAAAAACATTAACTTAACTCAGTTAAACTTTTACTCAGGCCTAGTTAGGCCTAGATCTCTTTTCTTCCTTTTATTTTCCCCTGGGAGGAGATTGTTGAGCTTTTAGCTGTGCTTTGAGCACCCCACGCACATGGGGTTAGCATACTTATCACATCAGCCCTCACTGGCTTGCTTAGGACTTGCTGAAGTTTCCAGAGGTTCCCAGGATGGTGTCACAGGAAGCATTTTCTATAGGAAACAGTTAGCAAAGTTAAGCAGTGCTTTTACTTCCATTAAAACATCTATTCCCAGAATCACTTTTTTTGATAAACACAATACAATACTCAATGATGTTAGTAACAAGACAAACACCACAAAACACAAAACACAGTTTCTGTTGCAACAGCAGATCCATGGATTTTTCTTTAGGTGTTTAGCTGGCTCCAGTTTTGAGGTTCTGAAAGGCAAAAAACATTTTTCTACCCCTACGGGGTGGCAGATTCATGCTTAGAATACTGCTTTCTTTTATACATGTTGGTTTAGATTTTTAAAACCTTACAGATTTAAACAAATATATATTTGCACATACATTTTTTCCTTTACCCTGCTTTAATTTTTTTTATACTTTTACACAAATAATATTCCCTTCACAGAGGTGTAAGGAGAGTTGGGGGAGGAAAGAAGAAAGATAGAGAAAAAGGCAGTAGCAGAGGAAGATCCAAGCTGAGAAAAGTAGATAGTTAACAACAAATCCAGAGGTGGGACTCTGTGAGACAGAGCATCTGAACCCACATTCCAGCCCCTATCCTGGCACAAATGATAGTGAAAAAACAACAAGGAGTTGTGTGGCACTTTAAGACTAACAGAAATCTTTTTTAAAAAATAAATCTGTTAGTCTTAAAGAGTGACACAACAACAAGGAGTTTTGTGGCACTTTAAGACTAACATGGCTATCCCTTTTAAAATAAATGATAGTGGCACTGCTGTGCCCTAACCCTTGTGAAACTTCTTTAAAGAGTTTCAGTTCTTGAACAAAAGGCAACACTTCATGCTTTCCAAACATTACTTTTTCTTTGAGTACTGGCTCTAAGTTGTATAAAACTGTATAAAATCAACAACACTGGACACCTTCTCCAGCAGGAAAATGACCTGTTATCTTGCCTAAAGCAACAACAGGGCTAGACACCTTCTCTAGCAGGAAACCTATTCTGAAGCTGCGGCTCCTCACAACTGAAGGGTTTGCAAATCGGATTTTGTTACCCTTGCATGTTGCATCATATACTTACTTCTTTGAGTGCTGCTTGGGTACATTCAGTAATAACTGTATCTGTGCCGCAGCACGTGATTGTTCAGAAACTTTTGCTCTCTGGCAGAAGAGGGCTGGCAGCCACCGCCCCTTACACCACCCTGTGGCTATGTATATGACCACCACCCGGCACGTCCTCAGTTCCATTTTATCTGCCTTAGCATCAGTTGTGGAACAGCTTGCTCCTTGCTCTCGCAAGCAGCCTGTCTTCTTTGTGTTTTATGAGCTTCCTGCTCGACTAGGAGCACCTTGCTCGGGAACTGTCCAAGAGAGTTGGTTATATTTTAAAGAAACCCTGCTAAGGGCACAGGAAGTTGCCATTCCAATTAGGAGAAAGAACAGCAAACATGTAAGAAACCCAGAATGGCTTAGCAGAGAACTCTGTTCTGAGCCTAAACATAAAAAGGAAGCTTACAGGAAGTGGAAGCTTGGTCAGATGACTAAGGAGGCATATAAAGATATTGCTAGGGACTGCAGGGATAAAATCAGAAAGGCCAAAGGACAAATGGAGTTGCGGCCAGTGAAGGATGTAAAGGATAACAGGGAGGGGTTCTATAAGTATGTTAATAACAAGAAGAGGATCAGGGATGGTGTAGGTCCCTTACTGAATGGGGCAGGCATCCTCGTGACAGGGGATGAGGGAAAAGGTGAACTGCTCAATGCTTTTTTTGCTTCAGTTTTCACAGGCAGGGTCAGCTCCCAGCCCACTACCATGGGTATGGCAGATTGGAGAGAAGAAAAGAGGCTCTTGGTGACGGAAGGTCAGGTTAGGGACCGCTTAAGGAAGCTGGATGTGCACAAGTCCATGGAGCCAGACGAACTGCATCCAAGGGTGCTAAGGGAACTGGCCGATGAGATGATGAGACCGCTGGCCATTATCTTTCAAAACTCATGGAGAATGGGGGAGGTGCCCGAGGATTGGAAAAAAGCAAATATAGTACCTGTTTTCAAGAAAGGGAAAAAGGAGGATCCAGGGAATTACAGACCAGTCAGCCTCACCTCAATCCCTGGAAAAATTATGGAGCAGGTTTTCAGAGAATCCATCCTCAAACACTTAGAGGAAAATAAAGTGATCAGGAACAGTCAGCATGGATTTACCCAGTGTAAATCATGTCTGACCAATCTCATTTCCTTCTATGATCAGATGACTGGTTTTCTGGATGCAGGAAGAACCGTTGATGTGATATACCTTGATTTTAGCAAGGCTTTTCATACAGTTCCCCACAGCATTCTCACTGGCAAATTAAGAAAGTATGGGTTGGATAGGTGGACTATAAGGTGGATAGAGAACTGGCTAGATCAACGGTTTCAGCGTGTAGGAATCAATGGTTCCATGTCTAGCTGGCAGCCAGTCACAAGTGGTGTGCCCCAGGGGTCGGTCCTGGGGCCGGTTCTGTTCAATATTTTCATCAATGATCTGGATGATGGAATAGACTGCACTCTCAGTAAGTTTGCGGATGACACCAAGCTGGAGGGACCAGTAGACACGTTGGAGGGCAAGGACAGGATGCAGGGAGACCTAGGTAAATAGGAACAGTGGGCCAATAGAAATCTTATGAGGTTCAATAAGGACAAGTGTAAAATCCTGCATTTGGGATGGAAAAACCCCATGCACTGCTGCAGGCTGGGGAACATTCAGCTAAGTAGCAGCAGTGTAGAAAAGGACCTGGGGGTCATGGTGGATGGGAAGCTGGATATGAGTCAGCAGTGTGCTCTTGCTGCCAAAAAGGCCAATGGCATACTGCGCTGCATCAGAAAAAGCATTGCCAGCAGATCGAGGGATGTGATCATTCCCCTCTATTCTGCACTGGTGAGGCCACATCTGGAATACTGTGTCCAGTTTTGGGCTCCCTACTACAAAAAGACATGGACAAATTAGAGAGAGTCCAGCAGAGGGCAATAAAATGATCAAGGGGCTGGAGCACAAGCCCTATGAGGAAAGACTGAAGGAACTAGGCTTATTTAGCCTACAGAAGAGAAGACTGAGGGGGGATTTGATAGCAACCTTCAAATACTTGAAGGGATGCTCCAAGGAGGATGGAGCTCAACTATTCTCAGTAGTAACGGAGGACAGAACAAGGAGCAATGGCCTCAAGTTACAGTTAGGGAGGTCGAGGCTGGATATTAGGAAAAACTTTTTTACTAGGAGAGTGGTGAAGCCTTGGAATGAGCTGCCGAGGGATGTGGTGGAGTCTCCATCTTTAGAGGTGTTTAAGGCCCGGCTGGACAAAACCATGACTGGGATGGTTTAGCGGGAGTGGTCCTGCCTCTGGCAGGGGGTTGGACTAGATGACCTATGAGGTCCCTTCCAACCCTAGGATTCTATGACTTGGTTCCACCAAGGAGTTTCCCCTCCCTCGAGTGCTCGGCTTCCAAACACCGTGATCCATCATCATCTGCCATGCTGGGTTCAAACCCTGCGCTGAGTGCAGAAAGGCCTTCCCGAGGGATGATCCCCACAAGAAGTGCCTCAAGTGCCTTGCTACCATGGAGCCATCCCCCCCAGCACCGTAACACCCTGCCATCCCTGGCACCGTCATCGAAGTCCAGAGGGGCTTTCCCACCTTCCAGCCTGGGAGAAGGGGCCTCAAGGGGTACTAAATGGCCCTGTCGCTGGTCCACAGAACCATCTTCATTTTGGTACCAACCCCATGAATGGTCCCCTCGGGAAACCCCAGTGCTGAGCCCGGCACCAATGCCATCGGCACTGATTCAGCCAGCACCAGCTAGCTCCCTGAACCTGGTGCCGTGCTCATACACGGGGGATCTCTCGGCGCATTTTACCTCCTGCGCCGAGTCTCTGCCCATATGGGTATGGAGGCCCAATCCTGTGAGGGGGCTGCTGGGACACTGTTTGGGCCCATGTTCACATCAGTGGAGCCTATAACGGTTCCCCTGCACCCCAGTGTGTGGGATTTAGCCTCCTCCTGCTGGCAGAACCCCAGTTCCATCTCCCCGGTCTCAGACACAGCAGGTTTAAAATATAGAGTCCTGGGGTCGGAGTTTCCCTTGCTCTCACACCACCCGGCCCCATCTCCAAGAGAGGTGGAAGCTGCTTTAGGACCAGGTCAAGCTCCCAGAGACCCCCTCCCAACTTAAAGGGAACTGGAATTGCTCGGTCAGAAGGTATACTCTTCCTCCACCTCAGGGGTGTCGCTGGCTGGGGGAGGGACCCGGGGCACGGGCCCAGGCCCCTGGTCCACAGGCCACGCCCCTGGCCGGGGACAGGGCCAGGCACCGCCACGGGCAGCCAGGCCCCACATTCCCAGCCGGGGACAGGTCCGCCACAGCCACGGGTGACCAGACCCCAGATCCTCGGCTGGGGACGGGGCCGCCATGGCCACTGGTGGCTGGGCCCCAGATCTCCAGCCCAATTGGGCCAGAGATCCGGGGCACTGGCACGGGGGTTCGGGGCACATGCCCTGGAGTGCCCAGCGCCAGCGACGTCCCTGCTCCACCTTCCAATTGCATGTCACCAATGACCAGGTATTAGTAGGCAGGTACATGCTGGACGTATGGGAGTCAGTATATAAGTTTAGACACTTACTCCCACAGGAGGCAAGGGAAGAATATGACGCCTTCCTTGAGGAGGGCAGGATAGCCTCACAGGAGCTTGGGTGATGGCCTCGGCAGCGATCTTGCATTGCGCATCCTGGCTGCACGAGCCGAGGGTGCCCCAGGCTTCCCAACAAGTCACCCTAGACCTGCTCTTCTGCAGGGATACACTCTTCCTGCTGGAGATGAACACCATTCTGGGCACGGCACATGACCCCAGGGGAGAGATAAAATACTTGGGTCTCCTCCTCTCAAGCCCACTCCCATGCCCCCAGACCCTGAGGTCTTAACGTTGAGCCTAAGCTCAGATAGAAAAATGGGCAGAGAATAAGGAGAACTTAAGGCCAGCTGCCTGGGACCAGAGTTCTTGTAGCACCATGGATAGTTAGGGGCTAATCTATGCAGAGCTAACCCCTTTTTCTCTCCCATCCCAGTCCCCTCCAACCACTGACTACCACCTGGCAGGAACCGGAGTTAGTTCTCTCCGCCTACCGAGTCCTCTACCACACTCAGGAGGACTCCAAATTTCTGGCTTCAACAGCCTATGCATAGCAGATCTGTTCGGCTGGGCACCTTCTCTAGAAGACCTGGCCTAGGGTCTTTGACCCTGGATCCCTCCAATGAGTGACCAACCCTGCTCCCAGACGGGGCCACTGTTTATCCCTGGCCCCCCTTTTCCATTCATTCCCATAAAAGGCCTAAAGCCCAGTCGTGCCACCTCACGCAGTGTTCCCTCACCCCTCCTGGGATGTTTAGGCTGGAACCAGATGCATCTTACTGATATCGGCCACATCACCTTGCCTTTGTCATCCCGAGGTACACTGGTGCTCTTCCCCACGTACCCTCACCATTCCAGGGAGCCATACATGCACACACACACTCCTCCGGGGTAAGTCCTTAACCCAGGGCTTGCAGGCCCTCCACGCCAGATACCCAGTGCCAGTCCCCATAAAGGGACTGCACCTCTGTTTCCCCTCCCCCGACCGTCTGTTCTCTACTGTTAGCCGCCATATGCCAACTAGCAGACACCAGGATGACTCCCTTCACGGAGTTAAGGTATACTACTTCGACTCAGCGGCACCTCAACCCGTTAGTCTCTGAGGGCAGCTTGGGTCCTACCTCACCAGATTCTGGCTGCACACACCAGAGTTGGGTCCCTGGACACAAGCATTGGGTTTGGCAGCCTGTGCCCTTCATTCAATAAATTGAACCTCCTATCAGTTGGCATTTCAGAAGGGTTTCAGTCCTATAGAACCCAGACCCCCTACCCTTTCTCTGTCTTCCTAAGGGGAAGAGCCAAGATTATGTTCAAAAGGGAGGCTCCTCGTTGTCTGAATCCCAGCCCTAACCCACGCGATGTCACGGGATTTGGTTACCCAGTACTTGGGATCTTGGTGCTCACGACCTGAATCTCACCCCTACTTCAGAGGTTTAGTTGCATGTCAGTGGGCTGATGGGTCTACGAATGCTGCAGTAGCACATGAGGCCCCACTCCACCAATGGAGTACCTGAAGGCATTCGTGCCTGCACCCTCCCTGCCCCGCTTTAGAGAACCTGACGTTTTCTGATTTCACAGTTAGGCAGGGTTGGGTCTAGTCAGGTCTCAGATAGACACTTCTAGGATTACTGGGTGCACTAGGCTGAGAGAACCCTGAGACACTACCCCTCCTTTTCTTGTGTTTGCTCAGCTTTTCATATTGCTGATTGTCAGTTTCCCAGTTGTGGACTTGGGACCGATGGGGCAGGCTTGTTACAACCATGAGTTGTTTTCCAGAGTGCCCTTCCTATCAAGGGTCTGCTCTTAAATTCACCCAAGGATAGCCTGAATACAGGGGCTGCCCGCAGGAGGACTTAAAGGGCTCCCACAGGAGCCTTATTGAGCAGTATTCCTTTCACTTGCTCCAAGACCATCCCTAGCCCTAGCAGTCGTCCCTTGACTTACCAGGCTTGTGTCCTGAGGGAGGGCGAGACCCCCCCCCCACCTTCGATAGGGCCTGCAATCAGGCCAATTTGAAAGCCTGGGGAGGGACCTCGAATCTCAAGAAATTTCTGACCCCGACAGAGGGCTCTCTTCCAACAATAATTAATATCTGGTGGCAATCAAATCAGAACAGAGGGCCATAAAGGTATCCCAAAGGGAAACCCAGATCGGCACCCTGCAGAGTGACGTACCCTCCTTCCACCCTTGCTAGAGGACATTCCTTCTCTCCTTATGCTGGACCAGGAGGTCTCCCTTGTGGCCCTAACTCTGCAGCACCCACAACCCTCACACGTGCATTCTCTACATTCCACCCCTTCCCGTGGTCCGCCCCACGAGTTGTGGTCCCCGCGTACTACAGGGCTACGCATGCCAAAGGAGCGACTGTCCTCATAGACTCGGGTCCTGGGTCCTGGGTTCCTTGCGGGACATAAGTTTGCTGTGGCCCCGTCCCATGCAGGCGGCAGCCCTACAGTTACCCACATCTCATGTCCCACCGGATGGCCAATTGTTAGCCAGCAGGTTAGTAATAATAGGATAAGTAGTGTTAGTGTTACCACTACCTATTTCCAACACATTGTGGCGGGTGTTAACGGCTCGCCTTACTAAACAAGGGAAGGTTGGAGTGCCTTCGAGCAATGCCATGTAGGCTTTGATTCTACCCTATACAGCCAATCTACTCTGTACTTATGGCTAGCCCTGCTTAGCCATAGCATCGATTTAGCATCCATTTCTTCCTTCATACCAGTCGAGTGAACTGTTCGATCTTCGTGCTGTCTGGGGGTGTAGCTCCTTGCCTTCCTGCATTGTTCCCCATCAGGCTCGGAAGAGGATAGTATCCTAGGCCTTCTCTCTTCCTTCTCTTTACAGTGTCACCCTTACTGCAGGACACTGAGTGGTTGGAGTCACACTTTGACTATGGGACCAGATCCCACTTGTGCTTTCCATACTGAATGAGTGAAAGGGATGGCAGCACCCTATGCTCACCCCTGGTGGCCTACCAGCATCAGGTTCCCTCTTTCCCTTCACGAGTTTGTGCCAATCAGTGATGGTGCCAGAATACCTACCTCCCTGGCCCTAACTCCTCCCTGTCTCTGGGTATGTCCACACAGGCTTCTTATTTTGAAACAACAGAGGTTGTTTCATGTCCACATGACACACTGTTATTTCGAAACCATTTAACCTCGCATTTAATCGAAATAGCCGTTGTTTCAAAATGGTTGTTTCAAAACAACAGCGTTCGGACATGTTGTTTCAAAACAACACCATTGTTTCAAAACAACTGTTTCGAAACAACATGTCCAACTGGCCTTGTTTCGAAATAACCATTTTGAAACAACAGCTATTTTGAAAGCAGGCTTTCCCTAAATTCGAATTAACAAACTGTTAATTCGAATTAACTTATTTCGAAATAAGGACTTTATTTTGAAATAACTCATTTAGAAATGGGTTATTTCAAAATAATGATGTATGTGTGGACATAGCCTATACACTCACAGGTGCTCTTCCTGGCAACGGAGTCCTCTGTCAGACTGTAATGCATGTCACCTTTTACCCTCCGATGGGTGTTCTTAAGTCGCCTTGTCCTCATGCTTTGACTGGTGCTCAGACAAGCTGGAACCCTTGTTCTCCCCTGGGTTAGTCCTGGCTGTCTCAGGCTGGTGTGGCCTGGCCTTTGGTCCTTAGGTCAGGTTAAGCATCCCAAGGATCCTCTTGCTGGACAAGCTTCCCATGGTGGAGACGCGCTGTGCTGAGGACGGAAAAGCCAACTCCTCCTGCCATCCATCAGCACAGCTAGCAGTCACCTATTACTGAATGTATCCGAGCAGTGCTCAAAGAAGAACGGTGAGTTACATAACAAGAACCGTCCTTCAAGATGGGCTGCTCAGATTCATTCAGGCCCCTCCTGCCGTCCCCACATCTGGAGTTGGCGACTTTTAGAAGCTGAGGAGGGGCCAGGCGGTGGCCATATTTATAGCAACGGGGTGGCACGAGGGGTGATGGCCTCTGGCCTTCTTCTGACAGGCTAGAGCAAAAGTTTCCAACCAATCATGCGCTGCAACACAGTTACACCTATTACTGAATGAATCCGAGCAGCCCATCTTGAAGAAGGATGGTTGCTGGTAAGTAACCCACCGTTCCCTCTTCTGTAAGACAAAGAAACAAACAGTAACTGAAACCTAGACTCCTATATCCTTCAGAGTCAGGTGGGAAAACTCCTATATCCTTCAGAGTCTGCCTGGTTAACCTGGTTGCAACAAAGTTATTTTCAATATCAGTAATATCACAGAATCCTAAACTCCTGTGTCCTTTAGAGTTTAGATGGACAAACTCCCATAATTAGTCTGGTTATTCTGATTATAACAATGAAGACACTCCTATATGCTTCAGGCTGGAAGTTGAGACTGGTCCCTTCACTCACACACCTTGCCTAAACCAGGTTTCATCAGGTATCCAGAATGGAGTTCAGTGTTTAAGCAGGAGTTCCAAACTGACAATATGGAGTCTTGTTGGACATTGGTTATAATGTCTATTACACATGGTTACAAAATTATTTTACTATGACACTTAAGGACATATAAACACCATTAACTAACATATACTTTAAAGGTAAATGTTGTGCATTATCTGTCTTTCCTCCTACATTATCTGTCTGTGCCCCACAGGCAGCAGCCCTGGGCGAGCTTCCACCTGCGTGTCCAGCACACGAGGCAACTCTGGGGTGCTGCCTGGAGTGATGGTGCCCCGAGGACCCTGGCAGACCCTCCGTCTAGTTTCCAACACCTGTGGAATGAAGGTCCAAAGGGCAGCCCTGCAGGGCCCTGGGAATTTGGCTAGCACCCAGCCTAGAAATGCTAGTCAGTAGGGCCAAAAAGCTTCAATCCTTGCTTTGGGGCAGGGCCCCTTGTCCCTGAGGCTCTACTATGCCTGGCTCAGGCAGGATCCTGAGGGCAACCTCCTGGGGCGCAGCTGTGGCTGGCGGGTGCAGGATGCAGACTTGGCAGGCAGAGAATAGGGGGTGCAGGGAGGGGAAGGGTGCTCTTGCCCTCCCTCAGGTCACATCCTGGGCTGGGAGGTAGCAGGGGGAAGGTGAAAGCTGGCAGTCATGTGCTGCCTGGGGGGCCTTCCCACACACACCCTGGCTCCCTCCAGAAGGGCTAAAGACCACCCAAGACATGGCTCAGGCCCTCCTTTGTGCAAGGCGCTGAAAAAAACCAGCTTGGCTTCCCCAAACACTTCCAGTTTGGGTACAAGATGACAGCTGACTATACACCGACTGGGGAGAGCCCATGCTGGGCAGCACCATCAGTCTTGGGGATCCACAGTTTGCTTGGGGGTGCCATGGTTTGCCTAAGGCTAGGACACTGTTACTAGCTCCATAATAAATTGAGCTTTACAGACAGTCCCCTAGCTCTCAGCAAGAGGCTAACAGCGCCAGGGCTGGCCCCAGCTTCCTTCAAGTGCTGGGGAGCCTTCTATGGAGTTAGCATGCTGCATGGTGGGGGGACTCGCTGCTTACATCCCCCTTTGTGGGACAGTGGCCCCCTTTCTACCTGGGCTGCACAGCCCTTGCATTTACTCACCACGTGGGCTGCCAACACCCTGCCCTCTACCCAGTCCAGCCCCATATCCAGCACTAGCTTGGACAGGGCAGCCTCATCTCCCACAGCCAGAGGATGGTGAGAGGGTGCTGGGCCAGCCCTTCAGGGGCAGTTGCCCCTCAGCTGCCTGTTGTGCACACACACCCTGCATGTCGTAAAGAGCCCAGCCAGTGCCCCACACAGGTTGCTGGCCAATGACCTGGCCTGGCCCTGCCCCACCCTCCATATTCTAGTGCTGGACTCAGCCTGATGCAGCCAGTGCTGGGGCAGGACACCACATACAGCTGGAGGAGAGCACCACACAACTGGCTTCAGGGAGTTAGTTCAGCCAAAGGGATGATCTGAGTTTCTGCAGGACCTCGGGGCAGTTGGGAAACAGGCCAGGTGTGACTTGGGCCTCCTGAGATAACCCTTTGAATGTGCCAAAATCAGGGCAAGCTACAAAACCAGGGGCCAAACCCCCAAACCACTGATGGGTGGTACTTAAACCAGTCAGTCACAAAACATGCTTCTGATTCCACACTCTGGTCATCACCAAGCATAACAAAACAGGAACAGCCCCCTCACTGCACATCAGCTCCTCTGGTCCCCACCTAGCCACTGGGTCTCTTAAAGAAATCGATTTTCCTGATCCCAAAGGACCAGCCACATCACCCAGAGCAATATAGGCTTGGATCTTGCCCAAAATACTGTGCAGCCAACCAGTCCATTAGTAACTACAACTAAAGGTTTAATATGAAAAGAAAACAAATGAAATATGAGAAATGTTAAAGGGTCAAAGTGAATCACATACATACAAATGAGTTAGAGTCCATAGAAAGCAAATCCTTGAAGATCCTGTAGTTTGCAGGTTAGTCCTGCTCCTCTGATATGCATCCAGCAGCTGGGCGGGTCTCAGTCGTTTGTTCAGTCCCAGGAGAATAGTTCCAGAGGGGGATGCTGGTTGCAGACAAACTGAAGACTAAAGACAAAATGGAGATGGGGCCTCTGCCTTTTAGCTCAGAGTGCCTACCCAAATCTAAATGGAGTTGAGCCACATGGTCAGTTTGGGTAACTGGTTGAACAGGTTTCTTCCTAGGACCATTCCAGCTGGAAGCCCCACCTGATGGTCCATTAATAAGACAATAGTTTGCAGATACCCAGTCTGGGATTGCCTCAGCTCAAACAACTTTTAACACACATAAAGCGAATAAGGTTCTTCTCTGAGCGCTCTTTGGTTTCATTCAGTAATAGGTGTATATGCTTCAGCGCACGATTGGTCAGAAACCTTTTAGCCCTAGCCTGTCAAAACAGGGCTGGTGGCCAATGCCCCCCACACCACCCTGTGGCTATATGTATGGCCGCAACCCTGCCCCTCCTCAGTTCCGTTTTTCCGCCCTCAGCGAAGGTATTGGAAAGCCTGCTCCTTGCAATCTCTCAAGCAGCCTGTCATTTATGAGCTGCTTGCTCGATTAGGAGAACCTCTTCATGGATGTCATTCCACCGGAAAGTACTCCCACACAGTGCTCGGCTATGGAGCAGGAACACCGCTCCTCCCTGCTGCCTACCATGCTAGGGTTCAAACCTTGTGCTATCTGCGGCAAGGCCTTCCTGCAGGATGAGCCCCACGAGAAGTGCCTCTGGTGCCTGGGCAAGGCCCATCTCGTCACCGAATGCTCTATCTGTTGGTTCTTTAAACCTAGGACCATAAAAGACAAGAGACTAAAAGTGCCATGAGTTGGCCTCGGAGCAAGTGCAACAGCCTCATCCTGAAGCTTCGGGGCTACATTTGGCACCACGTGCCAGTTTGGCACCAGAACTGTCCCAGCACCACTCTCCCAGGGAGCAAAAGAGGTGCTTGGTACCAGCCTTGGTACCAAAGCATCAGGGCTGCTCCATGTCTCCTCAGGATCAGCGGGAGTCAGTATGAGTTCTCTCCACCCCAGAGGCTTTTGAGGCAGCAAAGGCACTTCTCCTTTGGCCAATACCTCCCACCCTGGTACCACCCAGAAAGAGGGGCAAGCTGGCCTTCCTTTTGGGTGTCTCGTCACCCCGAAAAAGGCACCAATCTCCCTCTCCAATCTCGGTACCAAACTCCCCAGTACCAGAAACGGGTGCCCAGCAAGAGGCCCCGGGTGCCATTGGGGGCAGAACACAAGAGCCTCCCCTTGAGGCCATATCTCTTTGTCCCCACCGGCACCGCCGACTAAATCCCCTCCCTCAGTGCCAAAGCTGAGCCCAACACAGCTCCAGGAACCTTCTTGATCCCCGTGTCCCAAGGAAGGGGTCTCGAGGAGGAATAAACAGCCCCACACGTGGTCCTCCATACCAATGCCTTACAGGTACTGACTCCATGAGTGGTCTCCTCAGGAGACCCCACCACCCTCCCATGGTACTGATCAGCCAAGTCCAGCACTGTGTCCTCTGGTACCGGACAGAGCCCTGGACCCTGTGGTACGCTGGGCAGAGTGCAGTCAGACGCGTCAGACAAGATGTGTTCTTATCAGTGTTGTTTTGTGTCCAACGGTGATATTGGTTTGGCTGTGTGTGTGAATGCGCGCCTGAGTAAACTGAGGCAACACTCACGATCAAGGAAACCAACACGACCATGGATCTTTGTAGAAATGAAGGTGCTAGGCTAGGGTTTATTGCAATGTAGCACTATGGCAAACAATCCATATCAACAGATTTGTTGGCAGCATTGGTGCTCTTAATGCAATGGAACAGCTCAGCTGACAGCAGGCCTGGCTGTCACCCTCTCGGCAGCACGAAGCCTGAGCTCTAGGGTTCCTACTTTTATACCTTATCTGCCTTTACCTTAACTGACCTGTGCACCCCTCCTTTGATACCACCCCTTAATTTGATAGGTCCCTGGGCATCACCATCCATCAAGGTATCATGATTTGGCCAAACCTCTCCTTTGCACAGGTCACTTAGGCACAGCATTCCTTCTTATCTCTTTTGGCATGAAACTGGGCTAACACCACCTTTCTCCAAGTACATTCTCTCCCTGTACATTCTCATCTATATCCATATCATTGCAGTTTCAGCTTCTTTTGTGCCAATTTCGATGAGGTTATCATGGACCCTTCAGTTCATGCCCAGTGTGCATGCCATTCATGCCTACTTTCCTAGATTGCTTCATTAGGCCTCGAGCTGATAGCTAGATGCTTCTACAGTTTCTCCTACAGACCCCAAACCCCGCTCCTATACAGTGGACCTCACGGCACATTAGGTATGTCTAGACTTTGTGTTTAAGTCGACTTAAGGGCCCTTAAGTCAACTTAAAGAAAGCGCTGTCTACATTGCAGGACAATAAAGTCGACTTTAGCATCAGATAAAGTCGACTTTATTACTTTCGCCTATAAAGTCAACTTAAGGCAATGTGGACTCATTAAGTCAACTTAATAAAAGTTGACTTAGTGCAGTGGGGCCATTAAGTCGACTTTATAAAGTCGACTTAAGCCAGCGCACCCATTTAAAGTCGACTTTATAAAGTCAACTTAATGTAGTGTGGACTCACTAAGTCGACTTAATAAGGTCTACTTAAAGTCGACTTTAAGTAGACTTTATTAAGTTGACTTAATAAAGTCAACTTAGCTTTTACAATGTAGACATAGCCATTTTGATATCCTCCGCCGTGTGTGCACTCACATGGGATTGGAGGCTCACTTCTTTATGGGACCTAGTGACACTCTCTTTAGTCCTGGGCTCATGTCACCTTCTGAGCCCATAACAGTTCCTCTGCACCCTAGTGTGCAGGAGATTGCCATGGCGTGATGGCAAACTCATGGGTTTATTGACCCAGTCGCCGATACCGTAGGACAAAAGTACCAGGTCCTTGTGGAAGATTTTCCCTTTCTCGCTTACCACCCGACAACATCTCAAGGGGTGGCGGAAGTGGCCTTAGGCCCTGGACAATTTCCCCACGACCCTCTCCTGAGGTCTAGAGAGGTAAGGGAATTAGACCTGTTAGGCAAGAAGGCTTACTCCTCCTCTGTCTTCCAGCTCACAATAGCCAACCAGCAAGCTGTGGTGGCCAGGTATGTCATGGACGTATGGGTCCATGAATAAATTCAGGCATCTACTCCCCCAAAAGAACAGGGCAGACTATGACGCCTTTGTTGACAAGGGTAGGCTGGCATCCCAAGACTTGCTGTTATCTGCCTGGGACGCCTTGGACTCGGCAAGCCGCAGTGTGGTTTCCACCGTCATTCTGAGATGGGCAGCATGGGTCTGGGAGGCAAGGGTTCCCCCCTCTTCCCAGCATGTCATAATGGACCTCCCCTTCAAGCGGGGGGTCCCCTCTTTGCAGAAGGGTTGGACAGTACCCTCCGTGGTGCCCAGGATCCCCAAGGGGACCTAAAATACCTGGGCATGCTACGCTCCTGGCCTACTAGCTGCCCTCCCAGCCTGTAATGGCATCCTGCAATCCATTCACCCTGCGGGTTTCGTTTTCCTTAGGGTCCTTCTCCCTACCTAGGACTGCGAAGGACACCCTGACCCCCCCCAGGGGCCTCCCACCCCTTACCCTGAAGGTAAATTGGGTTAATGTGGTGCTAGGGCTTTGCACCCTTCTGCATACCATTTGTTGAGCCCTCATAGGCTGACGGGGACCAAAAGTATATCCCTTGCAGTCGGGGCGGGGGGGGGGCACAACTCAAGTCACAGGGCGCTACACACATCACAGATCACCCCCTGGAAAAATATTGCTGGTGGTTCTGTTGGAATACCCTTTGGAGCCCTTCCCCCATGTGGCATTCCCTTAAAAATTCCCCCTCCCCGGCAACCTACCAGGCAGCCAATACCCTCAATAGCTTACAAGGACATGCCTGGAACAGGGCTTTGGTGAACCACCCTTCCCTTCCTCAAAGGTCTGCTACCCTCACTCCCCTCCAGGCCACAAGTGCAAATACCAAGTACCCTTTGGGTCACAGTATTGGAGGGCTGCCCCCCTCCATCCCCGTGCAGTCCATAATTGATTAGGCCATGGCCAGGTGGCACAATGGGACACCTCCATGGGGGTTTGTAATGGACCATACCCTGCTGTCACGGAGAACCCAGAAAAGCCTCTTGGATCCCCTCTGTTCACAGCCCACCAGGACTCTGCTACGGTGGACCCTTCTCCCGTCCAGCACCCAGGACTCCACGCTACCTGTAGCCAGCTTCCAAATCCAGGCCCAGAGAGTCCGATCCTTGCTCTGTCTGGTCTCCCTTGGGGGAGGGGGGGTTCCTCCCTCCACGAGGGTCCCAGCCGTCCCAATCAGCAGTGACACTCAGCCAGTGTAGCAGTCAGAGGGTTTATTAGCAATCCACTTTGCACAACAGCTAGGACAGTTGGCTCTCAGATCAACCAGGAGGGCAGATAGTAAACCCCCAGGACAAGCCCCGGAGGTCCTGTCCCTCCGACCTCCATCTTCCTTCTTCCCTCTCACCTTCCTTGGTTCTCCTCTCTATCCAGCTGCCCTGCCCCTGGTCTAAACCGGCCACAACCTGTCACCCCCAGGGGGTCCAGGTAAGGTCGCACTAAAGCCTCTTCCCCCCTAGTGGTACCTATAGTTATCACACCCCTGTGTCCCATCGCCAGAATACCATCACCCAAGAACAGGAACAGAAAAGAAGAAACACAGTAGCCCAAGAGGTTTTCTTACTTCATCACACCTGCTCTCAGGTATAGCTTAGGAGTTTTCCAGCTTGGGGTACTCTACTGTGGTGGGCGGGCCTTCTTCACTCCCCACAAAAAAAAAAAGAGAAAAGAGAGGATAGCACAGGGGATCTCAATGCCAGATGCCGACCTCCCTTTTTCAAAGTGTCTCAGTGATTACCGTCTCCCTAGGACCAGTGGTAAAACACCATCAACTGGCTTGCTGTCGGGGTGGGTCCCCTGGTCCGCTTATCCTTCCAGGTGATAACATTTATCAGGTCAGGTTCTGTCTGGCCTTACTCATTCTGTTAAGGCCTTTTCCCCTGGGGCCATATTGATTGTCATAGCTTTAACTTTTCCTTATCAAGCACCTGGTCAGTAGCTGGTGGGCACACCCTCGCTGGTCGCCTTCCCACTTCAAGTGCCCCACACTCTCTCCATATTCCAGAATAGGGGCCCTCAACTTTGCCAAATCCCCAATGCAGATACATCTCCTCTCACACTCCTGAGTATTGGAGACCGGTGTAGTTTTAGTCCAGTCCCTCCCCCAGGGCAATATTCCATGCTGTCCCCAGGACCAAGTACACTCTTTCAGTGAGTTGCATCATTTCTGGCCCCTGTGCTCACAGACACCAAGGCCACCTCGCCCCCTCACAATTCTGATACCCCACACCCCCTCCTTCATCTAGAGGGGAGAGATCTAACGACTTGGGGGGGGGGGCTTGCTGTGGGGGGAATGGGAATCCTTCTTGGTGCAGACCTCTTATGTTGCCTTCTTCGCCCCATCCCAGTTAGGAGCAATATTCACCCAACTGGATGGACAGCTCTCCCCAATCACAAAGTTTCCAACCATAGCATCATGAAGAGCTCCTTGGCCCTAACATTCGGTGCCAAGTCTCACCCACTGATCCCACAAGAGTCATTGGTTACTGCCGCTGACCGACGGGAGTTCTCTCCTTCCCCCTTGCACTTTGACAAATAGTCGTCGATACCATAATCCAGGATCCATGCGTTTCTTCCCAGCTTTGCCTTGTTCAGGCCCAGGATGGTCAACAACTCCTCAGTTTTGTTACCACCCTCTCTTCCCATAGGGTGGCACCTTCTTTCCTTGGGACGTTATCCTCCCGCACCCGCCTTGGCTCTGGGGTATTTACCAGAGGGAAATAAACATTCCAATCCCAACCCCTACTTCAAGCTTCCTTCTACTCTTTCTACCATACTTCTCTTCCCTCCTTTTCGTATGTTCCATGGGGGGGGGGTCTATGGCTTCAATACACTCAGGGGCCTTATCCACCCACCTCCCTGCTGGCAACGGGAGGTAGTTGGTTGCAGACATGATATAACTTACATGCGGGGAGCACTGCTTAACTTTGCGCCTTCCTCCTCCTTCCATCCCCACAACTAGCTGAATGGGGCTGGTTCCTCCTACATTCCAGCCATGGCACCTTCTCTTCCCCTTGGCATCTCAAGGTGTTGGTTTGACCCCTTAGCACAGTGGGCTCATACAAACACTCCCTGGCCCCACATTCTCCCTGTCCCTTCAGCCACCAGTGACAGCACCTTCCATGGGCCTCTGAGGGGGACATCTGGTACCTCGGTTGTGGTGTTGGCATTTGCCCACCAGGTAAACTGTTCTGGCTGGGTGGTTATTTGATTCCTCACGCACAACCACATACCCTTCTTCCCTTAGTTGGGTCAGTAGAGGGGTCTCCATGTCTATCTCTCCCTCTCTTTTACTGATTCCTGGCAAAAGTCAGTAAGCTAGCAGCTCTGGACTCCACCTTAGCCTTTCTATCAAACTAGCTAAGGCATGCTTCGTGGGCCTAAAACCAAGGGATGCACCCTGGGCGCCCCATTTTGGCAGGTGCCTTAGCACCAGCCTCTTATGACCTTCATCTGGCGGAGCCCAACCAATTTGAGAATTTACTGCCATATCTCTTTTCCACAATACAGTGACTTTAGGCCTCCCTCTGCCCTGTGAGTCATAGACAGGGTGCCCTCGAGGGGTGCAGGCCTCTGTCCTTCCCCTCTTAGGCCTGGCCGTTCATCCTACCAGCTCCTCCAGGCCTGGGGTGTGGCCATTTCAGGGGTAACTGTGCTGAAGGTGGGAAAAAAACGCAACTCCGCCGGCCATCTTTCGGGATGGCTAGCAGTCACCCATTACTGAATGTATCCAAGCAGCTCTCAAAGACTGGTGGGTTACTTACCAGTAACCGTCCATCTTCAAGATGGGTTGCTCAGATTCATTCAGCACCAACCCTGCTACTCAGAGTTGGCAACTTTTAGGGACTGAGGAGGGACAGAGCTGCAGCCACATATATAGCCATGGGGTAGCCAGGGGGTGTTGGCCACCAGCCCTGTTTTGTCAGGCTAGGGCTAAAAGGTTTCCGACGAATCGTGCACTGAGGCACATACATCTATTACTGAATGAATCCGAGCAGCCCATCTCGAAGGATGGTTACTGGTAAGTAAGCCACCATTCCTAATTTCTAATACAAATATGATACCTTCATATAAATCATATAATCATTCCTGGCAGATTACAGCCTTTCTATTAATACCAAACAGGGCATATCACATATGGGTTATTGCAAATATGAAATATTAATATGAAAACTAATCATAAAGTCACCTAAACCCAGACAGTGTCACACCAGGCATCGCGGATGACCCCTCCTACCTAAGACTGTCAAACCGAACTGGGTGCAGTGGGCCCAGGGATGGACCTTGGCCCCAGACAATCCCTGCTAAGCTTAATGATTCATGAGGGCAAGAGAGACAGCATGGAAGCAGGAGTTAAAGCCTAACCAGGCTGCAGCAGTTATTGGGCCAGGTCCTTCACAAGCTGCTTGCCCACAGGATGGAGTCTGAGTCAACAGAAGGACTCATGAGCAAGGGCCAGGCCTGGGCACCAGCTCCAATCTGTGGCATGGCTTGGTGCTGGCTGACTGGCTTCCTGGGTGGGCGAGTAGCAGTGATGGAGTCAGAGAATGAGACGGGGGCAGCCTGGAGCCACATGCCCCAGCCCAGCTCCCAAAGTGGCTGGTAGCCTGGGTAGCCAACATCCTGCAGGAAAGTGAGACGACACGTGGGCCCAACCCTAGGTGAGCCCTCGCAGTGGGCTTGGCTTGCAGGGAGCTCCACAGAGCTCCCCAGGCCCTAGCTGTGGGAGCCGGCAGGGCTCGACCCAGCCCCTGAGCTACAGGGCCGGCTCTGCTGTGCAGCAAGAGACAGACGTGGCTTCAGGTGACAGTTCTTAGGGGTGTCTAGCCCCCCTGAAGATCAGGCTGGCTCCTGCCTCTTCAACTGTCCTAGCAGCTCAGACACTGTTAGTCAACCTGCAGCTTAAGTCATGTAGGCAGAGTGCACGTTAAATCCCTCTGCAGGCAGACGCTGGAGATTTTTGCACTTTGGAAAACCATTTTCAACCTCCACAAATGAGATGGGGGGGGGGCGCCAAATCAAAATTTGGCTTAGGGTGCCACAACCCCTTGAGCCAGCTCTGCTGAACTAGCACCCTGCCACAGGGAGCAGCTCTGGGTTCTCAATGTGCCCACCAGGGATTATTCGGGGAGGGCAGGCAGACTGCTCCCAAGGGAGCCCGTCTTGTTCCTGCCACATGTGACAGCCTCAAGTTCCCTGCACTAGGGGACAGGAGCTAGACCACACGCTAGCCACAGCTCGCTCCTGTTCCTCCCAGCTCTAGCTCCCACTGGGATGGGAGCACAGACCACATGCTGACCAGGGATCACTCCAGGCTGTTTTCCTCACTAAATAGCCACTCTGTAGGGGAGGAGACTGAGGCACTGAGCAAAACAGGGCCACAACCCAGGTCACGGACAGATAGGCTACGATGCTAGGACTCCTGCTGCCCAGTCCTGTGCTCTGTCCCCAAGCCCTCCCTGCTCTATCTGGGCAGATGTTAAAAGGAAAGGCCCAGTCTGTGCAGCCCTGACCTCTGCAGGGTATTTCACACCCAGGCTCAGGTTTTGTGGTGGGGACAGACTCTTTCAGCAGGTCCCTCGTCCGCCAGCCATGGTGCTGCTCCAAGAGCTTGTGAGCCCTTTCCAGCTCATAACCCACCAGGCAGGCAGAGCATCCCAGGGACCGGACTAGCACACAGCAAAAGGCCAAACCTCTTCCCATGCTGGCAAGTGTGTCTGTGCACAAGTGTGTGTGCCCCAGCCAGTGGGATGAGCGGTAGAGGCGGGTGGGACACAGCACACACAGCAGGTGATGGGGTTCAGCTGGCTGCAGGGAGGGGAGTACCTGGTTTGGGGGTCACACCAAGGCTTCTGCACTGGCTTTCTGGGGAGACGCTGTGCTGCCCCATGTTGGGCTCTGCAGTGGCACTCCTGTTAACCCCATCCCCCCGTTCAATGCCTGTCTCTGTCTGATCCCCAGGCCCAACTCATCCCGGAGGAGCCTGCAGATGCCATGGTGCTGGTGGTTCACATCCTCGCCTGTCTGCTGGGCACAGGCTCATGGGTGGCCATCAATGGTGTGTGGGTGGAGCTGCCCCTCCTGGTGCCCAGGGTGCCAGAAGGCTGGTACCTGCCATCCTACCTCACGGTGCTGATCCAGTTCGCCAATGTTGGGCCTCTCCTCGTCACGCTCCTACACCACTTCCGACCCAGGCGACTCAGCGAGACAGGGACCATCTACACCATCATCTGCATCGGGGTCCTGGCTTGCCTCCTGCTAGCCTTCTTCTGGCAGGAGACCAGCTGGGTGGCGGGCGCAACCCGCAGCACTGCCCTCCTCATCCTCCTCTTCTTCCTCTCCCTGGTGGACTGCACCTCCTCTGTCACCTTCCTGCCCTTCATGCGGCGCTTCAGGGCCCACTACCTGACCAGCTACTTCGTGGGCGAGGGGCTGAGTGGGCTGGTACCTGGCCTGCTGGCTCTGGCCCAGGGGGTGGGGGTGGCCCGGTGTGTCAATGGCAGCCTGGCGGGGAACGCCTCAGGTACAGAGGGCACCGGGCTGCGGGCTGAGTACCAGCCGGCCAGGTTCTCCGCTCGCATCTTCTTCCTCTTCCTCAGTGGCATGATGGGCTTGTGCCTGGCCGCCTTCGTTCTGCTCAATCAGCTCCCAGCCGCTCGGCAGGAACGGGCCAAAGAGCGGTTCCAGGCCCAAGCCAGGGTGGAGGCATGCTCAGGTCTGCAAGTCATGGTGGAGGAGCGGCCCATGATCAGCTCAGCTGAGAGCCACCAGCACTGTGGCCGCTTTGGCACCGGCACGTACTCCTGGCCCCAGGTGGCTTCCATCTTTCTGCTGCTGGCTTGGGTCAATGCACTGACCAACGCGGTGCTGCCCGCTGTGCAATCTTACTCCTGCCTGCCCTACGGCAACACCGCCTACCACCTCTCGGCCACGCTGGCTGCCATGGCCAACCCACTGGCTTGCTTCATCGGCATGTTCCTACCCAACAGGTGGGCACGTGCTGTTTAATGTCCCTGGGCAGATGATGCCTGGGTGCTCCAGGGCCACCAAGGCGGCTGGGGGGGGGGAGGCTGGCATTGCTGGAGGGGGCACAGGGTTGGGCGCAGGGAGGCTGGTATTGCTGGGGGACCAGCGGATATCATGGGGGCCCAGGCCATAGGGGTCTTGGGTCACTGGAACTAAGCGATGCTTCTCCCTTCCCCAATTGGTGCTTTGCCTCCCCAGGTGCTTGCTGACGCTGGGCCTCCTGTCTGTGGCCGGCTCCGGCTTCGGCTGCTACATCATGGCCATCGCGGTGCTGAGCCCTTGCCCTCCCCTGCTGCACAGCCACAGTGGGGTGGCCCTCATTGTAAGTCAGTGGTGTGGGTGGATGCCGCTTGGTGCGTCCTGGCTCTGCGTATGCCAGGCCAGTCCTGAGCCCTTTGGCAAAGGAATCCCAGCTTCACCCTGGGGTCCCTGACATCTCCAAGCAGCTGTGTCTATCCCATTGCCTCCCGCCCCCCCCCCCAACCCTGGCCTTGGTTGAGCCGTCCCCTTGGTGCCCACAGGGGGAGACCTGGGCAGAAGCCACCTGATATGGTGCACTCTTGCCTGTCCAGGTGCTGTGCTGGGTCCTCTTCGTGGGCACGCTGTCCTACGTCAAGCTGATGATCGGCGTGATCCTGCGGGACGAGGGACACAGTGCCCTGGTGTGGTGTGGGGCTGTGGTGCAGCTGGGGTCCATGCTGGGAGCCCTCACCATGTTCCCATTGGTCAACATCTACAGCCTCTTCCACTCTGGAGACCCCTGCAACACTTACTGCCCCCACTGAGCCATGCAGACAGGTCATGGCCTCCAGCCTGGGGCAGCGCTGGGGGCCCTGCCTCAGTCACTCCCACACCCTTGGAAGTCTAGCCCTCCTGGGACAGCACTGCTGCCCTTTGCTGGATGACATCAGACCCATGCCAGTGCATGGTGTCAGCCCTATACTGCAGACAGTACTGGGGAGCCTCCTTCAGGTCAAATAGCTGGGCCTGGGCTGAGAAGCTGGAGTCTCTGGCCTCTGTCCTTGCTGTTGCTGTGAGGCAGAGAGTGGTCAGTGTGCAGTGCAGAGATAACTCTAATGGCCTGGATGGGCAGAGATGTGTTTCTTCCACACAGGTTATTACACTATGCCCACCACTCTGGCATCGTGCCGCCTCACCCTCTGGAAAGAATACTAAACACTGAATTAGTGCTTCTCCAGTAACTTCCTGGGAGATCAGCATTATGCCCATTTACACATGGGGAAACTGATGAACCAGGAAGGGAAGGGCCTTGCCCAGTGAATCAGTGGCTAAGATGGGAATAGAACCCAAGAGTCCTGCCCTCCTGGTGCTGAGACGCTGGCTGCTCCAGGGGACAACTCACCACCTCCGGGTGTGTCCAAGTGTTGGATTGTGACCAGCCCTGTCTCTCTGTGCTTCCCCAGGGCTGGTTCCTAGCCAGCAGTCCTCACTCAGCCAGCAAACAGATGCCAATGCCCCAGACTGGTCTGTTCTCCCATTAGTTTCACCAACCCAGGAGCCAAAGTATCCTCCTGGCTCACTAGATTAGTCTTCCCTTCACGTTTCAGCCTGTCCCTGCAGGCTGTCCAGATGCTCTTCATCACCCAGACAAGCTGGACTTTATATGGAAGGCTTTTAAAACCCAAATTCCCCCCACACTAGGTCACCTTCTGCCAGGGATTTCCCTAATACCTCTCTAACCCCTCCCCCTGAATTTCCCAACACCCCCTGCCCAGCTGTCAGCTAGTAACAGTGTTAGACCAATTTAATGAGCACCCCCAACATGCCCCCTTTGCCTCCCCCCTAATTCTAAACCCCGCCAAGTTCATTTCCTGGGGAAGCTGCTGCTTCCAGCCCCAAGGTCCAGTCAAAACATTCCTGACCTTGCTGAGCCAGTCAAAACACTCCTAGTCACGCTGGTCCCGTGAAAACACATTCCTGATCTCACCAAAGACAGCTATTTCTTTGGCCCCTGCAACGAAAGACTGATTGTGTCAGCCAAAGCAACAAGTGTTCTATCAAGGTGAAAGCAGACATGAACCATTATGGGTGCACTAGCGTCAGAGGACCCAAGTAAAAGCAATGATGCAGCAAGTGTCCAGCTCACGGAGGCTTCCCTAAATTCTCTCTGACCAACACTGGCATTTGGGACCTTTGGTCTGGCCTCGGCACCTCCATGGCTGTGCTCAGATGGGTTGCGCCCAAGGCTTCCCTTGTAGCGTTGAAGCAGATCCCTCGCCACAGAGGCTTTGGTGGCAGATCCCTCACCACAGGGGCTTTGGTGGCTCGCAAACCTGTCCAGGCTGTGATCCTAGCTGTCGTTTAACGTTCAAAGATGATGCATTTGGTAACAACCACTCAGCTGTGTACAGGCAGTTTGCAGCAGAAAGCCCCAAATGTCAGTTAGAGGGTGACAATAACAGCATTTCCCTAGAGTTCAACCATTAAACAACATGGAGTCCAAACACTAAGACACCCATTGATGTGAGAAGGGGAGACAGCCATGAAACAGTCCATTGCTGCAACCAGGTAATTTGGCTCCACTAGCCCACAGAACGCAGGAGACATACGAGGTAAATAGCAATCAGCCAGTCACAGCCAAATGTAGGCAGTAATGGTAACATTCACCCTGCCTTGAGGTTATGTGCTGAGCCCAGCTAGCTGCTAGCCCCACCGCAGACAGTGGGGCACAGCCTCCCTGTTCAGATTAAAGGGCACCAGGTGTGATGTGAATGAAACCTGTTGGTCAGTACGTCTGTCCCCTCTAGTAACTGGCCCCAGAGGATAAGACACTACTGCTACTGATGCAGCAGCCTGTGATGGAGCAGCTCCTCTCTAGCTCAAGCAGCAGAAATCTGGGTAATGAAGCTACAGGGCCGCGATTTGTTTCCTGTTACCCAGGCATAACCCCCCCCCCCCCCCAGGCCATGCTCCACTGCCAGTTGTGAGTGCCCATGTGATGTGTCCCCTCCCACCTGCAAGCTGGACTGGTGTGTACCTGTGTCATCCCAATTCCTCACTGCTAGGCTCTGATTTATCTTGCTTTGCAGTGTGAACCACCCCCACTTAGCCTCCCTGCTGTAGCGAAGGAGTACGTCTGGCCAGTGGCTTGTGGGATAGACCCCCAGTCCCACATGCAACCTGTAGAGTTGCTGTCTTGCAGGGTTCAGCACTGCATCCTGAAAGTGCATTTATACTTTTCCCTTCGATTTATCAAAGAAACTGGTATTACCCCAGCTCTGCCTCCCCGGGGGTGGGGGGGGGCGCAGTATCTCTGCACACATTCAAGCCACATGCACCCCTTCGGGTAAAACAAACAAATGAGTTTTATTGATGACAGCAAGGTTAAGTGAATCTAAGTCAGATTCCTATAAATCACTGATTACCAATGTGTCAAGGAGCTGGGCACAATCCACTAAAGGGTAACTTGCACCTTGAGCTAAGAGCACTATTTCAGGAGTAGTTCATTCTGTGATGTTGCCAGCTACCAGCCCTGGGACAAGTGATTGTCCTCACTGTTGCTTAGAAGATGGATTCCAGGGAAGAGCCAAGAGACAAAGATGCTTCAGGGTTTAACCAGTTTCTTCAATACTCCTCTGGGGTTAGATGATCAGCCCTGTCCAGCAAGTGAAGTGGTTCCTTACACTTAAGTCCCACGGTCACAAGTGCTTAGGACCTGTCATTATTCCTGTGTATGTGGAACCATGGCTTTTTGTTTGTCTGCATCTTGTCTAGCCATGTGAGACATGCCTCTGGGGAGATGACAGGGCAGAGCTCCAAGTCTGTACCCACCTAAATTGCCAGAAGCATGTGAATGTAACAGTCACGTCTGGAGTGTTCCTCAAACATCTTCCCCAACGCTCTGCACCAGACAACACAGTCACACTATCAGGGTGAACACAAATGACACAGTCACACTGCAGGTGAACACAAATGCCTTGCAGTTGCACTGTGAGGGGGACACAAATGACACAGTCACACTGTCGGGTGTAGATAGGCAAAGCATGCCACACTATGCCTGGCCAGACCCTCAGTATTTCATGGACGAGGCACAGAGCTACTCATAGTGCAGGTTCTTGGAACGGCTGGGATACCATTTTGTGGGGTCCCAAACAACACCCAACCGTGGCCCTGTGGCCTGAGAGGCAAACCCCTGGGTGGAAGGTTTGTGTCTGATTCTGTGCCTGTGCTGGTGCCTGCACATCCCCAAACCAGCTCCCAGAGCCAGCCATTCTTGCTATGGGGTGATTTAGAGGTGTCATGAGGGCAGTTGGTGCCAAGGGTTCCTGAACAGTCCTGGTTTTTCTTCCTCGGCAGGGATCTGAGGGTCAGAGAGCCTGTGAGCAGAGGGGGCCAGCAGCCCAGCTGTGCACCATCACCGCAGGGCCAGGTTCTGTCTCTGCCTCTGCTGCCTCCGAGCCCAGGGAGCAGGCCTGGGAACCGGTCCCCCAGGTGCACCACATACCTACCTCCTACTCTGGGGGAGACACCCGGAGACCGGACCACAACTCCGAGGCACAGTCAGCAGCTTTAGCCAGAGGTGTGGGGGGCACAGATCCAGCGGGGCCATGTGGAGGGCAAGGGCTCTGGGAGGCCACATGGCAGGGCCACCAGGCAAGGCAGAAGGGGAAAAAGGTGCAGTCCTGCAGCTGGGGTGCGAGCCGCAGTGGGGTCAGCCACTGTGACAGGTACCACGTCCCACTGGCCCTGACCTGAGCCATTCACAGCGTCCTCCAATAGTCCAGAGCCATCCCACCTGGCTCGGTGCTCCCTGAGCACCTCACAAACCTTGGAAACTCACCATTTCTTCTGGGGTGAAATGACTCTGGCTGGCTCCTATTGCACTTGGTCATGGCTGCAGCAGCTCCAGGGGAAGTTTCTGGCATGGAATGGGTGGAGCGGGATGGGGACAGGCCCCTGGAAATACCTGCCCCGGACAGCATGGTCCCACACTCCCTGGGGCAGGGGGTTGAATAAAACCCTCCCTCTATAAGCATCACCCAGAGAACAGGTCCTGGGAAGCTTAGAGATGCCACAACCAATTCCTCCACTAGATGATAGCATCGCCAAGTGGACCATGAGTCAGCAGTGGCAGGGAACCGACACCGTGCAGAGCCAGGCGGGGCCCCACGATCCCTGGGCCACGACTAGAGGGAGAGTCCATCCAGCAGCCCACTGGCTCTGCAGCACTGCCATGGCCCCACTTTCCTTCCCAGCCCAGCTAGATCTTGCCTGGTCCCTTCCACAGGCTCCTGGAGGAAGTAAAGTGGCATGGGAGCAGGATCATATTGACGGGGTTAGCATGAGTCACCAGACTCCATTTTGGGTCCTGAGACACCAGTTCAGGAACCGAGGGTAGTCACATCTCACCTGTCCTCCCCCATCTCCGGGTCAGTCACATGGGCTCAGGATCAGCAGATGAGGTGATGCACCATATAAGGAAACAACCCTTCCCTGACCAGGTGAGGTGACCAGACATGTAAGGTATACAGCCCCCGACCCTGAATTATGACTGGCTCTGCGCCTGCCTTACCCCTTTTCCTGTAAACTGTACTATAAAACTCGCTGTACTGTACCCCTTGGGGAGCTAGCTCCACGAGACCTCTGTAAGGTAATAAAGCATATATGCGTTTGTGACCTCCTGTGTCTTTGTGTGTCTTGGGACCACTTGGACTGACTCGGGGACTACCAGAGCCTTGTGCTCTAACAATATCCTGTGCCAAGAACCCAGAGCCAGGCCCCAGGGCAGGAAACAAGGAGAGGAGGGAATGGCCCATGAAGAGCAAAGAATTTGTGAGAGCTGCCAGGTGGGGTTTGGGGGGGGTGTCATGGAGTGAGAGAGGGTGAGGCTCATGAGGTCCTGGACTGGCTGGGCGACAGACCTACAGCATTTCAGTGTGGGCACCCAAAATCAGTAGCCAAGGCTGTGACCCGGGCCTCAAGGGATAGCCTCCTGAATGTGCCAAAATCAGGGCAAGCTGCAAAAACCAGGGGCCAAAACACCAAACCACTGATGGGTGGTACTTAAACCAGTCTCCCAGTCAGTCACAAAACATGGTTCTGATTCCCCACTCTGGTCATCACCAAGCATAACACAACAGAAACAGCCCCCTTACTGCACATCACTTCCTATGGTCCCCTCTAGCCACTGGGTTTCTTAAAGAAATAGGTTCTCCTGACCCCAAAGGGCCAGCCACATCACCCAGAACAATATAGGCTTGGCTCTTACCCAAAATAACATGCTGCCAGCCAATCCTTTAGTAACTACAACTAAAGGTTTAATACAAAAAGAAAAGAAACAAAATGTGAGAGATGTTAAAGGGTGAAAGTGAATCACATACATACAAATGCTTTAGAGTCCATAGAAAGCAAGTCCTTGCAGAATTTTGGCATTTGCAATTTAGTCTAATTCCTCTGGTAGACACACCCAGCACCTGGGTAGGTCTCAGTCCTTTGTTCAGTCCCAGCAAAATAGTCCCAGAGATTGAAGACTGAAGACAAAATGGAGATGGGGCCACTGCTTTTTATCAACTCTGGCTTTCCATATGCTGTGTGGAGTTTTTTTGCAGTTCCAGATGGAGTTGAGTCACATGGGCAAGTCGGAGTTGCTCAACAGGCTTCTCCTTGAGTCCACTATGCCTGGGAGCTTCCTTAATGGGCCAGTAAAAGAAACAAAAGTTTATAGCCATCCAGTCTGGAAGTGCCCTGGAATCCAATAACTTGAAACACAAAGAGAACAAACCTATTCCTAACTTCTAATACAGGTATGACACCTACATATAAACCATATAATCATTCCTAGCAGATTACAACCTCTCTGGTGGTACCAAATATGGCATATTGTGTGTGGATTATTGCAAATATGAAATATTAATATGGCAGATAATCATAAACAATCCCCTAAACCCAGACAGCATCACAGTCGCCATGAGGTCTCCGTCCTCAGCTTCCAGTCATGGCCCGGCACAAGCATCTTAGGCTGTGTTCACACGGCACTTTTGTTTCGAAACAACCTCGTTGTTTCGAAACAAAAAAAACCATGTTCACACGACGCACAGTTGTTTCGAAACAAGGGGAAGCCCTTGTTTCGAAAC
>ML682003.1:5492359-5544697 GCA_007922195.1 Podocnemis expansa | reverse complement strand
GTGCCTCTTTCTGAAGCTGAGGGCCAGAGTTAGATTTTCCCCTACAATGCTCAATGTGCCACCACACCCTCTTACCAGAAACTTCTGGCTTCTGGGCTTCAAAGTCTGCCCAGCAACATAACCCAGCCATAAGGGGTCCCTGAAAGAGATTACTCCTTTTTAGACACATGGGTTACACAGTGACCCACCAAGGACTATGGCCAGGTGCCCAGATTAGCAGGGACCCGACAGAGGCCGTGGGCCGGGTGCCCAGATGTGCAGGGACAGGGCCAGCCCCATGGCCTGGGTGCCCAGATGTGCAGGGACGGGGCCAGCCCCATGGCCTGGGTGCCCAGATGTGCAGGGACGCGGCCAGCCCCATGGCCCGGGTGCCCAGATGTGCAGGGATGCGGCCAGCCCCATGGCCTGGGTGCCCAGATGTGCAGGGACGCGGCCAGCCCCATGGCCCGGGTGCCCAGATGTGCAGGGACGCGGCCAGCCCCATGGCCCGGGTGCCCAGATGTGCAGGGACGCGGCCAGCCCCATGGCCCGGGTGCCCAGATGTGCGGGGTCCCGGCCCAGGGTTCATGCCCAGGCGAGCAGGGCCCGGTGCAGGATCGTGCCCTGGGGCTCGGGCCCCCCCCATTCCTCACGCTGCTCCAGCCGCCGACGGCGCCCTGCGGAACTCCCGGCCACAAGGGGCGTGGCCAGACCGCCCGCGGCGAGGAGCCCCCCCCGCTCCTCCCCTAGCTCCGCCCCTTCTGCCCGCGGACGCGAAGAGCCGCCGGCCAATCAACGAGCGCTCTGGGGGCGAGGAGGCGTGGCTTACAGCCGCCGGCTCTTGCCGGCGCGGGGCGGGACAAAGGGGCTCTCCAGGCGGGCCAATGGGGGCGCGCGGCGGGGCGAGGGGGCGGGCGGGCCAATGGAGAAGCGGGCGAGTGAGGGGGCGGGGCGCGCCTGGTTCGGTTCCGTCCTTATCCCGCTGGCGGCGGCGGGCGCGCGGTGACCGGCTCGGCCATGGGGCTTCTGCGGACGGTGAGGAGAACTGCGGGCCCGCGCCCGGGGGGGGGGGCGGCTCCCGGTGGGACCAGGGCTGGCCTTGGCTGCGCTTTCTGCGGCTGGCGCTGTTGTTATGGGCATTACGGTATTCTCTCGCGATATTAGGTGCATTAATGTGCCCCCTCCTGGTTTCCATAGTACTCAGTATTACATGCATTACGGTAGCCCGCCCCCCCCCCCCGGGGGACATCGACGGTGCTCGGTATTCTGTGCATTGTGGTAGCCGCCGCGGTGCATCCTATGCGCTCGGTATTCTGTGCATTACGGTAACCGCCCCCCCCACGCACCTTCAGTGATCGGTATTACATGCATTACGGTAGCCACCACCAGCTTCGCTCCCCCCCTCCCCAGCCGTGTATCTGTAGTGCTCGGCGTTTCGTGCATTACGGTAGCCTCCCCGCATGCCCCAGCCGTGCAGTCTCGGTGCTTGGTATTACGTGGATTACGGTAGCCGGTCCTCCCATGCACCTTTAGTGCTCTGTATTACATGCATTACGGTAACCCCCAGCGTATCTCTGTAGTGCTCGGTATCTGGTGCACTACGGTAGCCTCCTGCCATGCCCCGTCGTGCACCCTGAGTGCTCCGTATTACGTGCATTACGGTGGCCCCCCGGTGGGGGGGGGGGGGGGACCCCCCCCCAGCCCCCCCCCCCGACAGTTTCCCCCACCATGTCCCCTCTGGCTTGCCAGCGTCACCCCGCCAGGGCAGGCGTGGACACCCTGGATGCCCGTAGTGCTGGCCCCGGGCTCGGCTGGGCACGTGGCGTGTCGGGGGCTCGACGTGAGGCTGCCAGCTGTGCCCGGGTCTTGGCCGGCTTTGAGACAGCGCCGGCACATGGCAGGCGGCCCATGTGGTGTCTGGCGAGGCTGGCGCAGGAGGGGCACGGCGCCCGCTCTGCCCTGGATGCCAGGAGCCCTCAGCCCCTCGCTAGAGCGGGCTGGTGCCTCCTGGCTGGGCTCCTGGCCCGGGCACCAGACCGGCCAAGCGCCTCCAGCTTTGGAAAAACAGCACGCGGTCTAAGGAAACCTTCGTTCGGGCGACTGGCCAAGGACAGCTGGGGGGGCGGGAGGTGACGGCCTGTGATTGCTGCTGCTTCAGCCTTGAAACCCCCCCTCGCTGGAGAGAGTGGGAGGCCCTGGCACTCCTTGTTGCTTCCCTTCCCTTCCTCAAGGACGGCTTGTTGATGGGATGGGGAAAACAGGAGTCAACCCCCTGCCCATGCTGGGCTTCCAGAGAGCCCGCTGTGCTTATTTCGGCTGCAGGCTCTTTGGGGCAAGGCCTCTCTCGCTGTGGATGTGTGCTGGCTCTGTGCAATGAGACCTGCCTTCGGCTAGTGCCTGCACCAGAAGTGGGCAACCCCAGGGCCGTATCGGATCCCACAGATCACTTCCTTTGGTCTGTTTGGAGCGGCAGTCACGTGGCACCGGGATTTGGAATGGGGCTGTGGGGAGAGGCCCCCACTGGCCTGCGTCACGTGACAATGTGGCCAGAGCTGGAGCAGGACAGGACCTAACCGTGACCCCTCTCAGCATCGCTCCTGCCCAGGATTACCGGGTGTCAGGCAGAAGGAGAAAAAAAAAACAACAAGGAGTCGTGTGGCACTTTAAGACTAACAGATTTATTTTTTGCATGAGCTTTCGTGGGAGAAAATCCCACTTGGACATCCTCCATCCAGCAGGCATTTTAAAAACACATGATTTTTGTCTGGCTTTCTACTTACAGGGGTTAAAGTGTGCTGGAATGCTCTATTTTTAGGGGGAAGCATTCCAAGACCCCCTAAAAACAGAAGAATATTACATTAATACTACATTTTCTCCATGTGTCCTCCATTTTGTACTTCCCTGGCCTCCTTTCCATGCTTTGGTATCGGATAACCCTTCTCCTGCACTTACCCGAGCAGCGTGACTCTGCCACCCCACCTCCAGCTGTCTTCCCATGCCTCCCCCGGCCAAGATCTGACCCTCTCTGGTATCACCCTCCTGCCAGGGACAGGACCCAGTCACAGTCAGAGAGCTTTGAGGAGACTGTGGCTCTCAGCCCCCTAAGTGTGCCCTAAGGATACCCTAAATACAACTCTTAATTGTTTAAAAAGCAGCCAGTGCATGTCAGTGGGCATTGTGCTCATGGTGCTAACCTAGCACGCGGCTGTTGAGCGCTAGGAAGGGACACTAGCTGAATGGATCATGCCCTCCGCACCGCTCCCTTCGTCTGTGCTGCGTCTCCTACGCACCTTTGCAAAGCTGCACTTGGCTTTGGCATAAGGGACAGGAAGGCTGAGATGGGCATGGGCGGCCTACCCGGGCTGGGCTCTGCCCCTATGCCCAGTGCCATAGTCTCCCAGAGCAGAGCGAAGGCCAGTACCGAGCTCTGGTGCTCACCGTGCCTGGGGCCAGTCGTGTCTGTTTCCCTGCAAGGCCACGTGGAACCAAAGAGGAGGCAGCGGCTGAAAATTGATGCGTTTGGTGGGGGGAGAGGCTGCAGGATTCATCCAGCCCTATGATAGATTTGGGGTTGGAGGAGTGAGCAGCTCACCTGGCATCATACCCAGGGACCCTGGGAGGTGTTGCCATTGAAGCTGGTGAGGCAGGCCTCTTCTGTTTGTCCCATCTGCTTGTGAGGTGTGGGGCACTGAGGAGGCTCTGCAGGGCTGATGCCACTGCTGGCCCCTTCAGAGCCTGGCCTTTTGGAGAGCTCGGCCGCAGCAGATCCTGCTCCAGCATCTGCCGTGTGGTCCAGCCTGCGTTACATGTTGGGACTTGTAGTTTCCTTGGGCTGTGTTTGGCTCTGGGCAGTTGCAGGATGCACCATTTTATGTGCTCTGCTCAGGTTGGAAGCCGACTTCACCCACCGTGACCCACAGAACCACTCAGGCCATGCCCTATCCCACTACAGACCCCCGAAGGAGCCATCAGTGGCCCTGGCCTGGGGGAGCGCAGCTGGATCCCAGGGAGTTTAGGGTCAGCACCCAAGCCAGGAGCTGACAAGCTGGGAGCTGCTGGGAAGACTGGGTGTGGGGGGGTTGCACTCACAGCAGCCTCCCCCGCCTGGGAGGAGATGATGGGCGTGTCTGGGGCTAAGTGGAGGCTTTGCCCAGTCTTTATACTGGGCTCCCATTTCCCAGCTGTGGGGCAGGGACAGTGGCTGGAGACGCACACAGACGTAGCCGGGGGGTGTTGGTTGGGGTGTGAGATGAATGTGGGCAGCGGTGACACATCTCAAGAGCGCAGCCTGTGGGGACAAAGGAGCTTGGAGCTGTGCACGCTCCGCACCTGGGAGTGCTGCGGCCGAGGGGGTCTGCAATCGATGCAAGGGGCTGGCTCGGGGTGGCTAGTTAGCCCATCCTGCCAGCTGTGTGTCTGAGCATCCCCTAGTGCGTCATGTTCAGCATGGCCATGACCCCAGGACGGGGGCTGCACTGCTGGGATTTTTGGGGGAAGCAAATATTCCCCATCCCAGCTCCGCTGGTGCCTCTCAGTCCCAACACGTAGCCCCTGGGCTCCCCTCTCTCCCACCTCAGCCGATGAGCATGGGGAGGGACTGGGGTTACTGGGGTGACCCTGAGGTACCAGAGTCAGTGTTGTTCACCTTGCTCTGTCGTCAAATCGCAAGGCTGAGCGCCAGGACTCCTGGGTTCAATTCCTGGCTCTGACTCACTGCTCATCTGGAGGGGAGTCACCTCCCTTCCCTGGGCCTCAGTTTCTCCATCTCTGTGGGACTGATGCATTTTCTTCCCCACCACCCCCATGGGAGTCTCTGCAGCCATTTAGCAAGCAGACATGCGTTGCACCCCCTCCCGGGTGCTGGGGTCCTTGCAGACACATCCAGCTGGCCTAGCAGCTCTCCGAGGAGCCTGGGCACCCTGCTCCATGCAGTGAGTTCCCTGGGCCTTGATCAGTGCTTGTGAGGCCCCAAGAGCCGCTACCAGCTCCTGGGGGGCTCTCAGCACTTGACCTTCGTCCTGATGCCTGCTGTGTTCTGTACTGCTCTGATGCCCACTGCTGCTGGGGAGGTGGGGAAACTGAGGCACAGAAGGGCATGGCGCTAGGGACTCAGCCAAGGTGTAGGGGAGCAAGGACCCAGTGTTCTGCAATTAGCTTGAGATCGCCAGCTGGTGCTGGGAGCACGGGGTCAGAGGGAATGGGGTAGGTGCTGGGGTTTTGCTCTGGGAAGGCTTCCTGCTGAGGCAGATGCCCTGGGCCCTAGTGGCTCTGCACTGCCCTGTGGCAGGGAGTTCTGCGGGTGATCATTCCTTGCCCACACCGTCTCAGTCCTGCTGATCTTTGTCTTGGCTCCCAGGTTCAGCTCTGCCGCGTCCACTCCCTCCTGCTGCGGAGGAGGTGTTCCTGGCCCCTGCCCACCCTACACTGCAGACACGAGTCCAACCCTTCACAGCAGTGGTGAGTAGGAAGCCATGCCCACAGCCTGAAATCTCCCAGACTATCCCATGGGGCTCCCAGGCCCAGGGGAAGGGGTATGGCTGGGAATTTGTTCCATGGTTACCCATTTGGGGTGTGATGGAGACACTTCTCTCCATGGTGCTCAGCCCAACACAGGGCCCCTCTACACCTACCTGTCAGGCTCACCTGGCCCAGCTGGAGAGGGTGGGGCCTGGGTCTGCTGCAGTGGGGGAGCAGGAGAGGATGGTAGGTTAGTATGAGGGGGAAGTTTGGAGGTCATGGGGTGAGGGGTTATGGGAATGGTCCGGGGGGGGGTCTCACGCTGTCCCTATGTTCCCCCTGCAGGGGCTGGCTCCGGCTTCAGCGGCTACGGAAGAGGGCGCTGCTAGCGGCAGGGACGGGGTCGACCCTGTTCCTGCTATTCTACGGCCTCGGCGATGCTCAGAAGCGGAGGAGGATGCGGCTGCTGGTGAAAGGCATCGAGCGCTTTGGCAGGTGGGTAGAGGCTAAGACATGCCGCCCTCAAGCCAAGGGGCTCCTTACGCTCCAGCACTCCGGGGTTCTCTCCATGCACCCCTGAGTGAGTTGCCACCATGGCTGGACTGAGTCACCGTGCCTTGTTCCCTGCAGGTCCCTGCACGTGGGCCTGTGGATTTCACTAGATTACTGGTGGACGGCCCACGTGACGCTGTGGGGTGAGGATGAGGTAAGTTGCCGAGTCAGCCGAGTCACTTGCTGGGAACTGACAAGGCCAAGCCCCTGCTGGGCACCCCAATGCCATGGTGGTGGGCACAGTCAATGTGCTGGAGGGCACAGATGCTGCCAAGGAAGTTGGTGTTTGGGTGGGGACCCTCGCCAGCCACTGCTGCAGCTGGCACCATCCTAACCTCCTCGCATCGCCCTGGCCGTGTGGCTTGCACAGCTGGGGGCTTGTCTTGCTGTCTGTGCTCAGGCCGCGCCCCTGGTGCCAGTGCTGATGTCCGTTCTGCGCCGTGTCCCTGTTGTCAGAACAGCCCAAAGTATGCGGCGGTGACCTCAGCCTGCCACCAGCGGGCAGCTAACAGGCTAGTGGAGGGTGCCATGTCCAACGGGGGCCTCTACATCAAGCTTGGCCAAGGGTTGTGCTCCTTCAACCACCTGCTGCCGCCTGAGTACATCCACGCCCTGCGTGTGCTGGAGGACAAGGCCCTCACCAGGCGCTACGGGGAGGTGAGTGCCAGGGTGTCTTCTTGGGCACCAGCGTCACCTCCCGGAGAGGTGAGGTGCCAGGCAGGAACTCGCTCTCCCCAGCCCTCTTGAGTATGAGCCAGTGCCAGAGGGCAGAGCGAAGCAGCTCCCTGATGGCTGGCCCCCCGTCTCCCGCTGCAGGTGGATGAACTGTTCCTGGAGGATTTCCAAGCCACAGCCAGCGAGCTCTTCCTGGAGTTTGACTACCAGCCTGTGGCTGCAGCCAGCCTGGCCCAGGTGCACAAGGCCAGACTGCATGACGGCAGCCTGGTGGCTGTGAAGGTGCGTGAGTCTGAGGCAGGCTCCAGGCAGAGTCCTCACCTTCCCCCGTCGGGCCAGGTCACAGACCCAGGAGGGCTGAGGTGCAGCCACCTTCTACACCAGAGCATCCAAGGGGGGCTTCACAGTCCCAGTCTGGAGTGGGGCCAAGCACCACGAGTGGGATGCAGGCCCAGCCATGTCACATGGTGACGCCCAGGACTCTGGGGGGGCCCTGCCTGGGAAATCTCCAGCAGCTGTCCCGGGCAGGGCATGTAGTGCCCTGGGCAGCCCTGACCTGACAGGAGTCTCTGTACCGTGGAGACGTGGGTACTTGGCCCCACACAGCTGTGGTCTGGGCCCTGCCTGGTGCAGGGTTCTTGTGCAGTACCACTTGGATGGGGGGAGGCTGCACATGGGCCCCAGCCCTGTGGAGACACAGGGTGGCAGGGGGTAGGGCTTGACCCCACACTGGGCTGGCAAACTGCATTCTGGCAGGCACACGTTCTGCAGGCCATGTCCCTCCCTGGAGCTGCCCAGCCCAGCTATGGGGCAAGTGGCCTCTGGGGGCATCCCAGCTTGAGCTCCCAGCACGCCCCATCTCCCCCCTCCCCAGGTGCAGTACATCGACCTACGAGACCGGTTTGATGGGGACATCCACACACTGGAGCTGCTGCTGCGCCTCATCGAGCTCATGCACCCCAGCTTTGGGTTCAGCTGGGTCCTGCAGGTACCAGTGCCAGGCTCTGTTCGCCCCAGCCCCTCGGCCGGCTGCTCCTGTCTGGTCTGGCTGTCAGCACCTGCCAAGGAGCCCTGCCCCAGGGCAAGCTGGCCCAGAAGGGTCCCTTGGCACAGGCAGGCTGAGGGTGAGAGTCCCTGTGCCACAAACCAGTGAAGGCTCTCACTGGCCCCACACCAGCCTACCTGCCCACATCGTCCTTCCCTGCAGGACCTGAAGGCGACCCTCGCTCAGGAACTGGACTTCGAGAACGAGGGCCGGAACGCAGAACGCTGCACCCAGGACCTGCACACCCTCTCTTACGTCAGCGTCCCCAAGATCTACTGGGACAAATGCAGCAAGGTGGGGATGCGGGTCGGCTGTGCCTCTGCATGCTGCACGTTGGGGCAGGTCCAGCCACGACTCTGGCTGCCTGAGCTGCGCCGTGGCCCCCAGTCAAGTCTCCAGCAGCCAGAGGCAGCATTCCCAGCTGTACATGAAGTTGCTGGGCTGGCTCTGGACCCATGTCAATTTAGCACCCAGTTCCAGGAGGCAGGAGGGGAGGGCACTCTACCACCCTGCATGTGGGCTCCCTGGAGACCAGCTCCTGCCTGCCAGGGGCACAGGAGGCCCCCACCCCAATCTAGTAAACAAGTCTGGCCCCACATCTGCTCCCCACAGCGAGTCCTGACAGCAGATTACTGTGAAGGCTGCAAAATCAACGACATTGAGAGCATCCGTGCACAGGGCCTGAGCCTCCAAGATGTGAGTTGTTGGCTATTCAGCTCCCCCCGGCGTGGCGGGTGGTAAACCAAGACAGTGAGAGGACAGCACGCTGCCTGCGCTGGCAGGAAAAGGGGGACATGAGGAGTCTCAGGTTGTGCCTGGCTCCCTAGACACTGGGCAGAGCACCCATGGATTCTGTGAATCGGCTTCTGGGCATAGAGCCCCCCATCACCTCCTAGCGTTCCTGCAGGCAGGGAATCAGCTGCCACCTGGCACCCCTGAGACAGCTGCATTCACCGACAGGCAAAGCGCTGGAGCACAGCAGTGATACTGCAGGGAGACCCAGGGCACTGGTGGGGTGGGGTGCCCCTCTTAAATGCAGCCTAGTGCTCCCCTGCTCCCTGTGAGCTCCCCCCACATCTGGCCTTGAATGACAGGTAAACAGCTGCTGGGGCACCCAGCATCAGGCCCCCCCCCCTTCTGCCTCACCCTCTTGCAGGTTGCAGACAAGCTGATCCGGTTGTTTGCTGAGCAGATCTTCTACACAGGCTTCATTCATGCGGACCCGCACCCTGGTAACGGTATGGGAGGAGTCTGGCTAGTGGTGTGTTGGGTCAGGGTGGCGTGGCTGGCCCAGGCTCTCCTGTCCTGCCCATAGCAACAAGGGGAGGGCAGGCAGGCTGCTGGGGCGGAGGTGGGATGGGCCTGGGTCAGGGTGGGCAGAGGGCAGGCCTGGGGGATGCCATGCAGTGACTTGCTGTGTGTTGCAGTTCTGGTGCAGAGGGGCCCTGACGGGAAGGCCCAGCTGGTGCTGTTGGATCACGGCCTTTATGAGTTCCTGAGCGAGAGGTAGGACAGCGGGGTTTTGGTGGGGACGGGGGCAGGGACCAGGGGTCCAGGGTCCTAAAGCAGCTGATCCTGCTCCCACTGGCCCCCGGGGTGGGCAGCTCAGAGAGCCTCCAGTGCTGCAGCCCATCTTCTCCCGGCAGGGACCGGATGGTGCTGTGCAGGCTGTGGAGAGCTATCATCCTGCGGGACGACGCAGCTATGCAGGCCTGGTCAGCTGAGTTGGGCGTGAAGGGTGAGTGGGGCACGTGGCCAGAGGGGGCTGGGGTGTTGCTCCATTGCCCCACAGGAGGGGGGGAAGCTGGGAGGGTTTAATGGCCCCTCTGACAGCCAGGCCTGTCCTTGCCCCAGATTACTTCCTCTTCTGCGAGATCCTGATGCAGAGGCCCATCAGCTTGGGGCAGCTAAAGCTGTCCAACATCCTGACGCGGGAGGAGACGCACTACATGCAGGACATGGCTAAGCACCACTTCGACCGCATCATGCAGGTACTCAAGGACCTGCCTCGGCCCATGCTGCTTGTCTTCCGCAACATCAACACTGTGCGCAGCATCAACATCGCGCTGGGCGCCCCCGTCGACCGCTACTTCCTCATGGCCAAGAGGTGAGTGGGCTGCTGTGGCAGCCAGGGCCTGCTCCTGTGCTGCTGCTTACAGGCACTGAGGGAAGCCCTGCCTCTGTCCCTGCAGTGCGGTGAAGAGCTGGAGCAGGATTACTGGTCATAAAGCCTCAGGCCTCCGCCGCAGCAGCCTCATCTGTTGGGTCCGAGTGATGTGGGAGAGCCTCAAGTTTGAGATTGCCCTCAGGTAAGGGGACGGACTGGGAGCTGCAGGTGCCAGCAGGTGCCTTGGCTCTAACCAGAGCCTGCAGTTCCCAGTGCATGCTCCACAGCGGCTCCTGCTTCCTCCCTAGGGCACAGACCTTCTCCATGAGGCTGACGGCCTCCATCCTTCACTTCCTCGCCGACCTGGGCTTCCTCCCTGGCAGCCAACAGATCTATGAGTACTTCCACGCCTAGCAGCAACAGAAAGCCAGGCGCGTGGGGCCCTGCATCCTTCCCCAAGACTGTCACAGCTGCTGAACATACACAAATAAAACTCCTGCAGGGGCCCTGCAGCAGGTGGTCAGTGGTGGTGCATGAGGTGTGCAAGGACACCTCACTCCACAGCCTTCTAGTGCCAGGAGCCGGGGCCGTAACTATGGTGGCTTGAAAGGGGTAAAGCCCCAGGTGCCAATTTGAGATCGCACCAGACCCTTCCTGGCCCTGAAGAGGAACGTGCCTTAAACACACCCTGGGGAGCTGGGGAAGGGAACCCCTGGCGGGCTCTGCTTTCCCTGAAGGCACCTTCCCACCCACCACTGGCCATGCTTGCTGGGTGGCAGAGGAAGGCACCCTCCCCACCTGGTGTTGGCTGTGCTCGCCAGGCAGCAGTGAGCCCCAGGAGTACCTGCTGGTGGCAGGGAAAGCCCCTGCCAGGGGTCCCTGCTGGGGGACTCCCCAACACTGAGGGCGGAGCAGGTGGTGTGGTCCAGGGCTGCTTGCCCCAGGGAAGAAAAAAAAAGAGCAAGGAGTCTTGAGACACTTAAAAGCCTAATATTTATTTATTGCATGAGCTTTTGTGGAAGAAAATCTCTGGAAAGCTCATGCAATAAATAAATAAATGTTAGTCTTTAAATGCACAAGACTCCTTGCTTTTTTTCCTGCACTAGGCTAACATAGCTGCCCCTTTGGAACTTGCCCCCAGCACTGACTTTTCTAGTTACAGCTCTGCTGGAAGCTGAGGGGCACACTGCTTGTTAAAATGGTTTCCTGTGCAGCCATGGCCACTCCTGGCCTCTGCATGACGCATGCTCCCACCCTGGCTGTTCTCTGGCCCGACTCCTGCCCCCCAAGCACCAACTTCCTGCCCCAGCAAACAAACCAGAGTCACGAGCGTGTTGTGCCTTTTCTTTACAAACCCTTCCCAGTTCATACAAAGCTGTGCCAGGCTCCAGCCAATTTACAGTAGTGGGGGCAAGTGCCAGTGCTGCGGCACCCCTGGCGGCCATTAGAAGTGAGCTGTGACACGGTCAATTTCCAGCAAGTCCTCCAGGATCTGCAGGGAAAGAAGACGGCAGGTCAGGGCAGGGCCCAAGCCAGGGTCAGCCACCAGGCACGGGAGGGACCCAGCTGCCACAGCCGCAGTCAGAGCTAGGAGGCTCATGGGAACGGGCCCCACTCACTATGTCTGATGTGGTGCCAATCTTCTTGGCCAGCTCGTTGCGCTCCATGGCGCTCAGGTAGAGGTAGCGGTTCAGCAGCTCCCCATCCAGGATGTTGCGGACAGCATTCTGCAGGATCCGGCGGTCCACGTGTAGCATCCTACCAGAAAGGAGCAGCTGCCAGCCCTGGCAACCCAGCCGGGGTTTCCCCAAGGAGGCCACATCCCAGCCAGCTGTGTTCTGGACTTCTCAGGGCGCTGGGGGATAGCTCCCCAGCAGAGGGGCCAGGCTCTGACCCAGTCTGCACCGAGTCCTAGAAGGGGGGTGGGCCTGCCCCAAGGCCCAGGACCAAGCACAGGCACTTTACCACATCTCCCCTGGCTGAGGGGACAGAGTCCTGGTACCCAGTCAATTGATCCCCCCCTCCAGGGTCAGACAGGCTAAATCCCATGTTTCCTTAAGGATCCCACAAGGCTCAGCCCAGATGCAGCCAGCTCTGGGGAGGAAACCAGCAAACAGGTGCAGAAGGGGAGGGGAAGGACCTTGGGCCGGCTGAAGCTGTCCCTGGAGAGGTGGGTGGAGGGAGTGGGAGCTTGGCTTGGGGGTTACCTGAAGGCACGGGGGTTGAGGCCAGCGTGATGGGGCAGCATGGTGGTGAGTGCATTCTGCAGCATCAGCAGCCGCCGGTACGTCTTCTCCTGCATCGGCAAGAGGAGGCCAATGCCCCCATCTAGCGTGGCTGGGAAGAAGAGAGGGAGCTCAGTGCAAAGTGGCAGGTGAGGCTCCCTGAGCCAGCTGGGGCCAGGGTATAGGTATGGGGCCAGGCCAGCCCTGAGCAGAGCATGGGCCCTCAGCTGCTCCCCCGGCCTCCCCAAGAGCTTGGGGGCAGGGCACCACCTCCCACAGAAGCAGAACACAGAGCCCAGAGTGGTTCCTCATGCTCCCCACAGCTCCACTGGCCTGTCCCTCCCTCCCCAAGCCCTGCATAGCTGTGTCTAAATCCACACACACACACACACACACACACACACACACAGAGAGAGCTCCTTCACGGCTGTACCCAACCCCAGCTCAGCCCTTCTGGTCCCTGGCCATTGTGCTGACCCATCACACATCTTCCAGCACTGAGCAGCATCTCCAGGATCCTCCAGACTTCATCTGCCCACATTTCTTCTGGCTCTCCCAGACTCTTCAGCCTATAGCCGCTCCTCTCTCTGCCAGCCCTCCCTGCAGCTGGGTGGCGTTCAACCCTGACCCCGCTCTCAGGGCAGAGGTGCAGGGCCAGCATGGAGGGGAGTCTCACCCTTATCTGCCCCCAGTTCAACCTGCAGGGCGCAGGAACTGTTTACAGCAGAAGCAGAGGTCCATCCCAGCTGGCTCCTGCCACGGCGGCTCCCCTAGTTAACGTGGGGGCCTTGGGGCAGGGCCCAGCGCTGCCTCTTACCAAACCAGGTAATGTGCTTGTTCTCCCAGGCGATGGACTTCTTGGTGACACCGTCAGCGGCCCAGCGGCACGGCGTCCTCCAGAAGGTGTTGACGTGGGCACCCACGTGGAAGTCGGCCCTGCGGAGCAGCCGCATTCCCCCAAAGCTCTCCTTGGCTGAGAGTAGAGGGAGCAATTCAGCAGGGCAGGGGGTGAATGGCCTGGCCGAGGGAGACTACAGGTCCCAGCATGCTCCACCCCAAAGGCAATAGAGCAGGGCGTGCCAGAAACTCCAGTCTGGGGGGGAAGGCAGCAGTGGAACCTGCCCCCTGGAAGGGGCTGAGCTAGCCCAAACTTCTGCCTCCTGCCAAGGTGCCTCTGGGCCCACTGCTAGTGTATCAGTAGCAGCGAATTTACAACCGAAGGTCAGGTGGCCGCAGGCCTTTAGAGGCTTCTGCTGATTCCACACTGGTCTTTGTTTACATGCAGCCCTACAATATTGTCTAGCACTGAGGCCAGGACGTGAAACAGCCACACTGGCTCAGACCAGTGACCCATCTAAGCAAGTAACCTGTCTTCTGGCTGGGGCTAGTGCCATGTGCTTCAGAAGGAATGAACAGAGCAGGATGATTTGGAGCAACCCACCCTGTCGCCCAGTGCCCAGCTCTGGCAGTGGGAGGGTGAGGGACTCCCAGAGCACAGGGGCGGTCCCTGGCTAATCACAGACAAGCCCGTGAAAGACAGAACGTCATGCAGCTCGGACATTGGTATTTTGCCAATGTCTGGTATAGTAAAAGTTATTCTCTCACCCGCTTGGGGCAACAGGTCTGGCTAACAGCCTTGCCTTTCTCTACTCTGCCACAAAGCGGTCACTTGGGGCCCCAAAGCACCAAGCAAGCATGCCCAAACATCAGTGTGTCCGTGCCAGAGGGGAAGGGACTGGCCTCCTCACAGAGCAAGGCTGTGAGCAGATGGGACCCAGGCCTTGTGCACTAGTTAGCCAGGGTGCCCACTGCCCTTGAGGAGGGGCTGGTTTGAAGCTAGGCCTCACCTTCAGGCAGGTACATATAGACCATGAGGTTGCGGTCACGATCAGACACTGTGGGGAGAGAGCAGGGATCAGCAAGGTTGCTCCAACAGCATTTTGGGCCAGCCCTACCAGGAAGACAAAGCAACCCTAGAACTCTCTGCCCTGGTCAAGCTCCAGCCCCACTACACTGGTTCCAAACCTGGGCCAGGCCCCCAGCCCCCTTCCAACCAGCTGCTGAGGAGCTGCTCTCCCTGCCTCCAGCCAGCCAGGACTGGCACTTCCCATGGGAATCTCCCTCCCAGACCCCGCAGGGCAGCAGGCCCTGCCTGTGCCCTGCCTGTGGAGGACAGGAGGAGCACAACATACCCAAGAAGCCCAGCTGGGTGGCATCCACCATGAAGTCAACGCTGTACACCTCCAAAGGCTTGGCATCCTGAGGGCAGGAAAAGCATTTGTCAGCAGTGAGCAGGGGCCTGGCCCCTCCCTGCACAACCAGAGGGTGATGAGGGTGCCAGGCTGACCCCACTCTTGGCCCTGGGCAGCTTCCTCCTGCCTGCAGAGCCTCTCCTGTCTACCAGCTCCCAGGGAGGGCCCAGCACACACCCGGCTGACGAGCGACAGCGTCTTGCTCTCCTCCTGGTAGCGCAGCAGCGAGATGCTTTTCATGACATCGGCGGCCAGGATGAAGTTCTTGACACTGATCATCTGGTGGATGTAGAGCTGGGTGTCGATGAAGGCCATGCCCGTCAGGTCGTTGTCTTTCAGGCTCCAGAGGAAGATCTGCAGCACAGCAGGGATCAGGGCCACAGACAGGCAACACGTGCCCCCGGAGGAGTTGGGGGAGGTGACAGGGGGCATCGCCAATGCCCTGAGCTAGCGCGCGACTAGAACCAGGCCCTGGAGTACCCTATCCCTGCTGGATCAGGGCTGGCACTCCCCCAAGACAGACCCCGTACTCCACTCCCCAACTGCCCTGTCATGTCTCTGGCTGGCCCTGGTTCAAGCTTGAAGCTTGCTCCCAAAGCACATGGTTCTCAACACCAGCTGGAGGAGATGGCTCTGCTCCCCTGCTGATGCCCTCCCTGCAGCAGGGACCTGGGCACTAGCAAGACAGGATTCTTTGGCACAGGTTTGTGTGTCTGGGGAGGCCCTGGCGAGAGGCTCCTAGTGCCTCCCGCCCCTCAGCCGAGCTGGGGAAAAGGGCCCCGAGGCCAATCCTGAGGCTGCTCACCTTCTGGCCAATGGCCGACACCAAGTAGCCATGACAGTGGCACAGTGCTGTCACCGGGCCCTTCTGCTCCTTCTCATACAGCACCTTGAACTTGTTCTTGGTGAGTGGCTGCCCCGGCTCTGGCACCACCTCAATGATGTCCATGATGAGGATCTGCAGAGACAGGGGGGCCGGAAGGGGGCCTGTGAGAGGAGGACAGCCTTGACAGCCCAGCCTCACCCAGGGCTGCCTGTGCTAGGACCCCATGCTGGCCTTGGCTTGGTGACAAAGGTGACCTACCATGCATGGCCCTGGCAGCTAGCTCCGTAGCCCTGTGGCTGACAGCGAGCACCCCATAAAGCTACAGCAACAGTTACCCCCAGGAGAGCAGATATTTCTCCCAGGGCTCCAGGTGGGGTGATCTCCAGCAGCCCCCATCCAGTGACCTGGCCTAGAGCTTGACGCAGACAGCGGCTTCAACCAGGGAGCTCCTTCAAGGCACAAAATGGAGCAGGCAGATCCAGGAGGGCGGGAGGGTAGGCTGGGGCCAAATGGACGATTGGGGCATGGCAAGAGGTGCAGGAATTGCCCCACAGGGGAGACAGGGCCTACAGGGCACTCACCCGGCCACGGCACGTCACCTCCTCACCCTGCATGAGACACGTGCCAACAGCAATGTAGCCCTTCAGCCCTGACACTGTCTCCTCACTCTTCAGTGACACCGTCTTCATGCAGGTGACATGCTCCCACTCCTCCAGGTCGATGCTGGGTGGGGGAGGCAGGCACAGGTCAGGGCAGCAGTGAGCCCCAACTCCAGGACGTGAGCTGGCCATTCGGGCCCCCAGAGCCAGGCCCCTCCACCCAGACACAGCCACTGGGAGTCTCCCTCCGCAGCCAGGGGAGGCCAGCAGCAGCTTCTCGCCCTCGCTCCTCCCAGTGCAGGGCTGGGCCCCTCATCCCTGGCAGACCCTCCCCAGGAGAAGTGGTGTGCCAGGCCCAGCATGAGCCCAGTGCCTGCCTCAGTCACAGGCCCTTACCGGGTGTTGGGAATGGTCTCCCAGCTCACCGGGGAGATCAGCTGGATGGAGAAAGCCTCCTGCTGTGGGTGGATGTAGCGCTCATCTGCAGAGAGACCAACACAGTTCCAGGTCCCAGCAGGGCCCAGGAGAGGGCAAAGGGCCGACATGGGCAAAGCAGCCCCCTCCAGTGTTGCACAGCATCCCATCTTAGGATGGCACCCTCCTTCCCACAGCCCAGCCGCATGGAGGGCACAGCTCTGATCTGGCCCCCCCCCACACCTTTGGGGGCTGGAGGGACCCTCAGACACACTGGCATAATGGGAAAGGCCCCCATGGAACGCACTGGGGCCTGGGGCGAAGGGGATTGTGGTTACAGGAGGCTTGGGGACACAGGACGTGTGGCTGACATGCTCCCTGGCACCCCTCCTCCATGGGTCCAGGGACCCTGCTCACCCCGCTCGATGCTTTCAAACTCCTTCTCCTCTCCCGTCATACGGGGGATGCGGGTGCATGGGTTAACGACACTGGTGGCCACAGCGTAGACCTGCCAGAGACATGCAGCCAGTAATGAGCTTCTGTGGGACACAAAGACAGGGATCTCCATGCCCCTCCACCACATCCCTGCCAGCTGGCAGCCATGCAGAGCAGATGCAAGAGGAATCTGCTCTTCCCTGAGGTCTCACCCGCCCCACGGACTGGTCTCATATAGTGTCAGTGGGGTGCCAGCTGTGGCATGTGGCTGGAACGGCAAGCAAAGAGCAGGGCATGTCTGTGGCACCCCCTTCAGGAGACATGCCCTACAAGGTCAGACACCTTGGGGTATCCTGGACGAACAGTGCTGCAGTACTGGGGACGCCGTGGACCTTCCCACAGCATTGCGTTTCCAGGGAGCAGGGCTGCCCCCAGAAACACCCTGGTACCTTGGACTCCACATGATAAGCCACATAGTGCGTGGTGCAGCGCAGCGGGATCTTCCTCACAGGCCATGGTGCATCATAAGACAAGTACGCAGGCAGGACGCTTATCCGCAGTTCCCCCTGCAACCAGAGCTAGCATCAGGACTCCCTCCACGCAGCTTGTGTCTTACTTCCTCCTCACCCCCAACACTTCACTCACCCTCAGAGGAGAGCTGCTGGTCAGGACATGCCCAGAGCAAGCACTGTACACTGGGACCTGTAGGCCGCCCATGCCCCAGCTCCAGACAGCAGCTGTCCACACCAGGGGAGTTTCTGGGCTCTGAACCCCAAGCCAGCCATACCCCACATACCTGCCGGTTGAAATAGAGAAAGCCCTTGGGGCAATTGACATTGTGGAAGGGAGCGAAGGACTCGATCGAACCATCAATGGTCATTGGATGCAGGCGCAGGGCCCCTCGGGCTGTCACCAGCAGCCAGTGTGGGGAGGGTCCGCAGATGAACACCTGGGAATGGAGGCAGCGCTGGGGTTACAGTGGTGAGCCCAGGCCGGACCCAAAGCTCCCATTCAGTCTTCACAGTTTCTCTCCTGGTAGAAAGCCAGCCCGCCAGGCCCACAGCTAATGGCCCTGACAGGGACTTCTCCCCTCCAAATGCCAGCCTGGCCAGCCCTTCCTTAGCTTCTGGGCTCTAACAGTTTGGCAGCCTGTGGTGGGGTGCCAGGAAATCCTGAGGCATCACCTCTCATTTGCAGCAGCCAAAATGGCACATGATGCCACAGGGCTGCATGGCCACACAGCTCAGTATCCACCCCCACTGGGACTGAGGGGCCTAACTGCCCCAGCTACCTGATCAAGTGGGGCTGACTCCCTGCCTAACTGGAAATGCCCATTCTTTCCTGCTCTCTGCAGTCCCCAACAGCTGCCCTAGCTCTCTGAATTGAGCCTGGAGGCAACAAGGGGCCAACCTGATCCCTTGGGAACTGAACTGGAGGGAGACTGCTGCCCCAGCAGCCCCTCATACAAGCCCTGGCAGCAGTGGCCCCGTCCCCATGGTGCCCGGCTCACCCCGGAGTAGCCATAGATGTCCTCAAAGAAGCGGAAGCGGGCAACTCGTCCGCGGGCACCCCCTGACTCCTCGCCTCCTGCACACTCTGATTTTTTTTTGGACTGCTTCAGCTTCTTCTCCCGGAAATTGATGTTGTGGGGGACCTAGCAGGGAGGAGAGATGGTCACAGACATGGCCCCCAACCAGTGAGGGTCCCCAGCCCCACATCTGAGACTGGGAGGAGCGAGCCACAAACTACACAACAGCTCAGGCTTCCCACTCTTTCATATATACAGCCATGTCACTCAAAGGGGCCCTGGGCACAGAGGGCCCTGCAGACCACCCCCAATTCTCTCTGGCTCCCACAGAAGTGGCTGGAGGCAGCCTGAGCCACTTGTAGGGCACTGACACCTCAAGGCAGGGCTGTCTGTAACCAGCGGCAACCCCCAGGCCCCAGGAAGGAGCAAGCTGTTGGAGTGTTTTAATTTTCACTGGATTGAGGTAACTAACTGCAAGCTAGGAGCTGTGATCTTGCTGGTGTGGAAAGAGAGTAGGAAGCAGGACTTGGTGGGGTAGCTTCCACATCTCCCTGCCCTATTGCACAGGGCAGAGGGTGAGATCTGGGCCAAACGGCTGGGGCACATGTGGGCTGTCTTCAACGTTCCCCATTACCTTCTTAAACCGAACTTTCAGGTTACTTTGTCCCAGCTGGGAGTCATGGCTGAAAGCCTCATAAATCAGCAGCTCCTGATCCACATGGACCTGCCAACAAGGTGAGAAGACCTGAGACTCCTGGCCCTCCTATGCCCAGGGCCCGCAGCCACAACTCACGCTCACTGCCAGCTCCAGGAAATGGAGCCAGGGCAGCAGCAGGAGGCATGTAAGGAAGCCCACGCCGCAACCACAGGGATGGAGCAAACCCACCAGGACCTACCCCTAGGACACAGCAGGGCAGGACCCCACAGACACCCAGGGACAGGGCTCTCCACAGCCCTTGGAAGGCAGCTCCCACCTAGCAGTCAACTGTCCTTACTGGTCAGCCTACGTTTTCTTTGCTCCATCTCCCCTCTGCCTGGCTGCTCCTCCCAGCACATTCATGAAGGCCACATCAGCACGTGTGCCCGGGAGCTGCAGGGTGGTGAATGACTGACCTGCCCCGAGAGGGGGACAGGTGAGGTCCCCAGTCCAGGAGCTGCCTGGCTGGCAATGAATTCTCTGACTCCTTCTCTATTGCTGGTTCCCCCACTGAGTGGGGATTTCCCTGATCCACCCTGCGGTAAATCCAAGCTCCCCAGGCAGCCCAGTCCCCTCCAGCTCAGAAATGCTGTGGATTTCTCCAGAGCTGTGGTAAGCAGTTATCTGTGCCGTGACCTGAGATGCACAGCACCAGAGAAGCCCGTGCAGGTGCCAACACTGCCCCAAACATGCGGCCCAGCTCACCAGCAGGTATGGACGGCTCTGGCGATTGCCCAGCGCCACCAGCAGGACCTCCTTCACCAGGGGCATCTCCCCCTGCCGTGTCACCTCCTCCTTCTTGGCATCCCCCTGGGCTGCGGGCTGCCCAAAAGAGCTGTCAACCAGCACCCGCTGGCCCACGGGGAAGTTCTTCACCAGGAAGACCAGGCGCCAGTCTGGCAGTTGATAGATCTGCAGGGACGGAAACACTGAACCAGGCGGAGGCCCAGCAGCCTCCTCACAGGAATCCTCACATGGTCAGAGCAGGGTCTGCCTCACTTGCTCACAGCTGTCCCTGGAGAAATCTTCCCTACACCCCTCTCTCTGGGCCTGGCCCCTGCGCCAGAGAAGGATGGCAGCTGCTGTTACACTCATTAGCCAAGGGAAAACCAAAGCCTTTCTGAACACTTTTCCATAAGTGTTCCCAGGCTCTCGGGTTCAGTCTTGTGGCCATGAGTTCCAAAGGTTAAGCACATGTGGGGTCAGTGCAACTGCCTTGCCTCAATTCAGCTGCACCCCTTTAGGTTCCCAGTGTGCAGAGCGATTCCAGACACCCCAGGAACACCCCGGAAGAGGCACAGCAGTGGCAGGTCATGGCCCTCTGGAAGTTCTGTACATAACCAACTCTTCAGGGGGCTCAGAGCAGAGCAGCCATTGGCCTGGGCCTCACTTCCCAGCTGTGAGAGTAAATACACACTCCATCCACCAGCACCATAGCACCTCCTGGGGATCCACTGCAGTCAGCACCCCCTATAGACTCTCTGCCACTGGGGCATTAGTTGGAACTGACTGGGGCAGAGGCACTCCCTACCAAGTCCCCACCCCAACCCCTGCTGTCCCAGTTCTTGGGAGGTCTCCCATCCAAGCTCTGGGCTCCATAGAGAAGGGCAGAACCAAGCCTCACCTCCATGGCTCCGTTCTCCCGCACCAGCACGCACCAGTGCGTGGGCTCCACTTTGTACTGGCGGGGGTCCCTGTCAACCAGAGGCAGGCTGCTGCGGCGTGGCTCCTCCTTGGTGGGGCTGAAGAGAGAGCTGGAGTCCCCATATAGCATCTCCTCCTCGTCGTCCACCGTGTTACTGCACCAGGAAGCAGGAAGAGGCTGTTATGGGGGCCCCGGAGCCTTGTCACTGAGCTCCAACCTCCCTGTGCACACAGGGCTGTATGCACACTTGGGGAGGCTCCTGCACCTGCTCCTGAGAGGCTGTGGCTGGGAAGGAGCAGACATGGAACACAGGGTCCCTGTCAATTGCTCTGATGGCACAGAAGCAGCAACCTGGAGGGTTGCCCCCAGCTGTGCCAGTCGCACTGGTTGTTCCCTATGCTGCTTGCACAGCCAGGGCTGCCACAGGCCATCGGCCACAGCGTGACTGTCACTCCCAGCAAGACAGGCAGCACCCACCATGGGCACCTCTTCCTGCATCCCAATGGCCAGGGAAAGGCTCCAGCCTCTGCTCTCACCTAATGTCCTGGATGACGGTCTCCACCTCTGAGTGGCTCCTGAGAGACAGCTCATCCCGTGAACTGGTTGTCCTGCTCTCTGTGGTGAACATGCCGCTGACATCCCGGTACACGCACAGCGCAATCACCTTTGATTGCTGCAAGGGGGAGGGACTGTGGGTAACATCTAGCATAGAGAGGAAACGTCCTGGTTGTGCCCAGCCCCTGAGCCCCATGTGCTGACTCCTGTGTTCGCAGCTTGCCCATGACAAACTCTCTCTGTACAAGGGTTACCTTGTGAGGTACCCTTTGAAAACCAGCCTCACCTTGGTAAATCAGATGTATGTGAACTCACTGGATTCCCCTGTATGGGTTACTGCCACACGAGCCAAACCCCACAGCCTGCCCAGACAGATTTTGGGAAATGGGCCCATCCTAGATCCAACCAAAATCACAACTCACAAAACTCAAAAAAATTAATCATCAAATAAAAAGTGAGGTATTGGTCTTTCGCCTCAAAACTGTGAACATTGTCAATGCAGGTGACCAAAGGATGTGTATTGTTTTCTGGTGGATTTGAAACACTAATGCATTTGATCCTTCTGTAACATGTTGTATGCATCATGTTGCAAATCTCTCTAGTAAAACCATTAATGATAGCAAATGTAAGTAAAAGGTGACGCTTATGAGCAATCAATTCAGCTGAAAAAAGTGTGCGCGCCATGGAATTGTTTCATGGAAGTGTGCCAGGTTACTGAAAAGGTTGGGAACCAGTCTCTTAGCAAAGGAATGCAGGCTCTGCTTCACGTGCATTTAATGAGTTATCAAGGAGGGAGGGAAACAGAGGATGTTCCAATCAGTGAAACAACCAGCAGGAAACACCCTTCCACACAGAATCACTCTCTCCTGGTTCTCAAGCCTTACACTATGGAAAGCATGGATAAATAACCAAGAACACCCTACCCATCACATTTGTGGCACCTGAAGAGGCAAAAGAAACAGCTGTTGGACCCCGAGCAAGGTCTGGTCAGGTCCTGGCTGGGGCAAGTGGTGAGAGCCTTTGCTCCGACCCACTGCAGCTCATTAAGCCTTGCATCAGGAAACACCATCTCTTGAATGCTCCTACCACCATCTCCTACTGTTTTGCAGGTTTACCCAATGCAGTGTGTTTACACTGAAGTGTCTGACTGACTGGGACAATAACCTGCCATGTCTTTCCCTTGAAAAATTTCTGGCCCCTAGAAGAGGCCTGGGCTGTGTGTATGTTTCTGGGGGAAGATCTGGGACCGGGCGTTCTAGGATCACCCTGCAACCTAGTGCAGGAGGGGGAGAGCCAGAGCGTAACCCACATGTGGCTGGCAGGCTGCAATCAAACAAAGACACTCCAGGTGCCTGTCACAGCCAAGCCCTCTGAGACACCCCAGGTTGCACAGAGAGGGTGACATCACCCCAGTATGTCCTCCACACCCACCCTAACCAACAGCACTGGCATGTTTCCTTCAGCCCTGTGGGGCACAGATAACATAGGGGGACATTTACCTTTAAAGTATATGTTAGTTAATGTTGTGTATATGTCTTTTACCGTCATAAGTAAAATAATTTTGTAACCATGCGTAATAGACATTATAACCAATGTCCAACAAGACTCCATATTGTCAGTTTGGAACTCCTGCTTAAACACTGAACTCCATTCTGGATACCTGATGAAACCTGGTTTAGGCATATGCTGTGTATGTTCATTTAAATGTGTGAACAAGGTGTGTGAGGGGTGGGTGGGTGGGTGGATGTGTGAAGGGACCAGTCTCAACTGCCAGCCCGTCCTGATGAAGCACAAGTACCATCTAACTGGCTGAACAATGCAGACATCTCTGATAAAGCAAACAGAAGGAGCCACCCCAGAAAGAAAAGAACAAAATACAGTCAAGTCTGCAAGCGTCTGGCAACCAATGATCTCACAAGAACCCTGAGTTAACATGTCACAGCATATCCCATAGACTTACATGAGGGCCAGCAAGTATAAAAGATCGGTAAGAACATGAGAACTTTGGGTCTCATTCTGCAACTGTCATCTTGGAGCATCAGATCAAGAGTGACAGAGGCCTGGCTTCCTCCTTGTGCCCAGCCTACTTGGCCACTAGTCTGGCTCAAGCAACACACGAAAGGACTGGTAATTATACCATACCAGGTTGCAGAAGAGAGTGTGTGTGTGTGTTACTATCCTTACTTATTTACAATAAATGTGGTGTATTGCCTTGTCCCCCTGAGTAAGATCCTGCTAGTCTTTTCTTTTTATTGGGGGGGGTGCTCTCCTGGGTGCCCCTTTTTGGTACAACAGCCCCACCCAGCCCACACCCTGACAGGACACCAGTGTCCCTTACCTACATGCCAGGATGGGGGCCTGGCAGCCAGCCACCATACAGGGCTGGGACAGGTGCCCATCCCCAGCAGCACCTGCTGCTCACACTCACATGGTGCAGCTGTGGTTTCTGCAGGGTGAGCCGGTGCGTCCTGCCCCCGTAGGTGTCACTCTTCAGCACAAACATGGTCACCTGGCCCTCGGCGCTCATGATCACTACATAAGGGTCAGCCACGGCGCAGTGCACGATGGGGGTGCCCAGGTCCACAGGGATAAAGTGCAGCTGATTCACTGCAAGACAGAGCCTCTAAGCTGAGCCTGGGCCAGCGCCAGCCCAACAATCTGTAGCTCCCCAGCCCTGCACCATCCATGGGAGCATTCGGACCCAGGGGTCCCACCACAGATCTCAAGCAGGGGGCCAGAGAGGTCCCCAGCATGCAGCAGGTCCACCAGCACCGGCCACAGCAGAGCAGTGACTAGGGCAGGAGAAAGAGACATAGCAGCCCTGCCCCACCCACCGCATGCTGCTCACCTCCTTCCAGCAGCCGGATGCCCAGGGGTGACACCTGGACGATGTAGCGGTTCTCTCCGATGTTACCAGCAAATACTGTGGGCCCCTGTGTGGCGAACCCACTGGTGTCCAGCTCCATGATCTCCTGGCCCGTCTGCAGGATCTGGGGCGCACACAACCAGAGGGCAGTCAGCACAGTGCAAAGCCGTGCCCTTGGCCCAAGTCCCTACACTAACTTGCCTGCCCACCATCTTGGCAAGAGGACATGGAGCCAACCTCAGCCCTTCACAAATGAGGCAGGTACTGGATCACTCACCCAATGCAGCCACCTCTGAGGTGGAGTGTGCCGGCTCATTATCAGCACACAGCAACAGCAGGCTAGGCAGCAGATGAAGCTTCCCATGTCCCAATGGCCACGGAGGGAAATCAGGGAGACAGAACAGAACAATCCAAGCCGGGCTCAGGGTATGTGCCATATGTGCCAGGACCTTTGTCCTCTCTCACCCACATACGGTCCCTACAGCAGCGTGGTGCACAGGGGCTTCCTCTGCCTGGCCCAGAGGTCTGCAACCTGCGGCTCTGAAGCCACATGTGGCTCTTTGGCTGCCTACTTGTGGCTCTGGGCCCCCTCCTTGCCACTGGGGGATCACGTGAGTAGCCCATGACAGGCTCCAGGCTCCCCACCACCACTGAGGGACCCTGCAGGGGGCCCGCTCCTGGTTCAGGGCCCTCCTCCCACCAGAGGATCTTGTGGCATGTGCCCTGACCCAGCTCTCTCCACCCCCTCACCAGGAGGCTACATTCACTGTGGCTCTCAAAACTGTTGGGTATAGAACAAATTCTTAAAAATGGCTCTTATCTTTTGGGTTGCCGACCCCTGGCCTGGCCTGTGAGGTGCACAGAGACAAGGCAGTTTACTGCCGGATACTGATCTGACTTGAAGCACACTCTCGTGCCACAGTCCCTTGGGGACAGACTCCACAACCTGGGCCCACCAGCGCCATGTCACGCAACCTAGGCCCTTACCATAGTGGAGTCCTCCCGGCTCAGGATCAGGAACCCATGTCTCTTGCCATCATCCTCAGGTTCAGGGGGGCTGGCATCCTTCTCAGCACCCTCCCCTTTTGCACTCTCGTCCTGCAGAAGAGATCAAAACCGGGCCCCATGAGCATAATGCCACCAGCCCCAGGGACTGAGCCCCACAAGTGGCAACGGATCTTCCCCCCAGCAATGGGACAGGGGGCGCTCCACCAACAGATGTGGATCTCCTGACTCGCCAGGCCAGACACTGCTAATGGGCATGCCAGGAAGGGAGTGAAATGACTGTCCCAGCTCTGCCCTTCATGTACTGGACTTGTGCCCTTTCAGGATCAGCCTGAAGGAACCAGGGTTTGGTGTAAGCCAGCGGAGGCACTAAGAGGTCTAGGGGCAGGCAGCTGATGGGCCAGCCGAGAGCATCCCCCAACATGCTGCAGGGCAGCCACGCACTCACCTCCTCCTTCTTCTGGGGGGAGATCACTGTCCACATGTCATAGCAGCCAGGCAGTTCAAAGGTGGTCACCACTTGGGGGCGGATGCTTTTCTATCCGGGAGAGGCAAAGGCTAGATCTGCTACATCCCAGACCCCACAGCTAGTGGAAGGAGCAATGAGACCCCAGATTCCCTCTCTGGAAACCCCCCCCCCCCCCCCCCAATCTCCACCCAGCCCAATGACAGGTGCTGGCACAGAGACCAAATGCTGCCCTGCCCCCAGGCACCCAGCAAGATGTCAGAAGTCTGAACCCTTCCCCCTACACATACCCAGGCTGTGGCTGCACCTGGGGCTGGAGAAAAGGCTGTGCTCCAGCCAGCCCTGCTGTGCCATTCTCCACAATTATCACCAGCCTGAGAGACAGCACAGCTCACTGCTCAGCCTAGCCTGCTCCTCCCCACAACCCTGCTGTGGGCAGGACCCATCCTCTGCAGGGAGTCTCAGGCACTGCACACCACCCCATTTCTCCCGGAGTCACAAAGGGGACCTGCACGTTCCGTAAGGCCAGAAGCTCAGGCCAGAGCCTGGACACGAAGGCCACGCTTTCCCTGGAATTCCACTGCTGGCCTGGGCAGGGCTCAGCCCCAGGGAGACACTCTGTTCCCGAGCAACCCAGCCAGGAGGGAGAAGTTCCTGTGGCTTCTCCACGCAACATCACTAACAGCCCTTCACATGGCACCCACACCGCACTCAGACCAGCTCATACAATGACCTCACCCCAGGGAACAGGCCCAATCCACCACAGCAGCATGCTCACCTGCAGGACAGAAAGGGCCCCATTCTTCCCATAGCCTGAACAAACCACGATCTCCAGGTCTGGCTCTGGGCTGTTCTGAAACTGCAGCCATGGAGACAAGCAGCAGGTGTCAGGAGCTCTCTCTACCCCAGTTAGATGCCCCCAGGGGAGAACTCAGGCACTCATGCCTTGGGCCCACTGCAATGTGCTGATAATGCCACAAACACCAGCCCAGCCCCCCAAACCCACCCCACCCACTCAACCCCTCACCACCTGCCTTCCTCCACAGCCCTCACCCCCTTGGGTCCCCTCCCACACAGAGCTCTATTCCCAAATCCTGCACCCATCGTGTCAGCGTCCCAACCTCTCTCCCAGCTGCCCTGCAGCGACTGGGACTCAGGTCAGGCTGGTGGGAGACACAGAGGACCGGCAGACTGGAAATAGCCATTGCCAGGGACTCTGTCACAAGGGATGAGGAAACAACGGTGGGTTGCTTTGGGAGGTCAAATGCTGGCTGTTCTTGGTGGATACGGAGAGAAGAATGGTGGCTTTAAGGACAATGGGGCCTGGGAAAGAGTTGCCAGCTCTGGAAAATGACATCCTGCTCAAGCTGCTCAGAACACACCCCTAGTGGAGGGCAGCCGGGGCAGACTCCAGATCCCAGCATGCACTGTGGCCCCACCCCCTGAAGCACTGCCTACTTGACCCCTGCTCCCCATTCTGGGAGCAAAGAGGAATGAGCTGAAGGTGGAGTCAGAACACAAGAGGACCAGCACATCAGCAGCTGTTAGCTCCCACAAGCAGCAGGCGCAGTACGCACCTCCTCAGAGAGGAAGGCAGGCTCCCCCATGGCAGCGTTGGCACAGGGTCCGATATTGAGGATGCTGTCACAGACCTGTGAGACAAGTGTGGGTTAGCGCCCTGCGCCCATAGGACCAGCCAACATGAGAGACCAGGACAGGGGTATTCAGTGGGTCAGGGGATAGGAAACAGGGCAACAGCACCAAGCCAGCCCTAGAGAACAGGATCCAGGGCCCTGCCCCACTGGTGTCAGCTCCAGCCACCAAGAACCTGCCAGAAGACAAGCTGGTGGGCACCAACCTAATTCCTATGTGAGAATGGTCAGCACCACCAAAGACCACCTGAAGAAAGTGGTCAGTTTTCCCACCCGGGGGGGGGGATCAGCATGGGTTGGGAAAACAGAGCCCACTGCAGCTGGCTGGGACGGGGGGGGGGGGGGGGCCAGCTACCAGGAAGTGTGGAGAGCTGACCCAGATGAGGAAGCAGTGCCCGGCTCAGTGTCAGAGTTCAGCCCTGACAGGCAGCAGGGGCCCGGGTCCATGACTGCCGTCTGTCCACCCAGACCCTCCTGGCTAGGACCGTGCAGTACCTCGAAGGAGTAGGTGGCAAGCTGTGTCCCAGACTGGGCCTCACTGCCATACACCTCGATCTCATCCACCTCGTCCTGTGGGGCTGACTTCCCCCCTGCAAGACACCAAGCTGGCACTTGAGCTGGAGCCTGGGGCAGCACTGTGCCCACAGCCTCCTATGCCCCCCCGTGTCTCTGTCCAAGCCACACTAGTTCCATCCATTCTCCTCCATGCCCTTCCTCCCTGCCCACCTGGTGTTCCTCCCTACACCCTGCACCTCATGCCACACCTGCCCAATGCCCCCGTCAAGCCATGCCAGTCTCATGTCAACCCCCACGTCTCTGCTGAATCCTGGCACACATCACACTCAGGTACGTGGTGTGGGGTATTGCTTGCAGAGAACTGGGCTCAGTCAGCCCCTTTCCTTGTGCTCCCCAAACACCTGTCTATCCCCAACCCGGCGCCTACCTACCAGCCCAGTTCCCAGACGACTCTGACCGTTTCTTCTTGACAGGGGGCTCCTCCTGTGGAGAACAGAGCAGCCAGCGGTGACGGCACTGGCTCCATCACAGAGCCAGGCACTCCCAGCCTATCACTCACCACAAGCGGGAGGGATGGGGCTGTTGGCTGCTTGGTGCAGAGGGGCCAGGTCAGCAGTGACTCTCAGCAATCACACCCAGTAGCCACGCAGGGAGAGGTGCTGGGGAGCTCAGACCTCCTCCAGGGAAGCCACAGCTGTGGGCACAAGCCAGACCCCTTGCTGGTTGCCTCATGGGAGAGCAAGGACCAGCTGGAGACTGAGCCCTTGGCAGAGAGTAGCAAGCAGGCAGGTAGCATGCCCAGCTGTCCGTGCTCTGAGACAGTGCTGAGTTTGGCACATTAGATGCTTTCAGTCTCCCTTGTTACTTGACTGTCTAGCAAGAAACCAGCACCACCCTGCACACAGGGCTGTGGGGCTGACAGCACCTCACTTGCCCCTCACCACACTGACCCACAGCAGCTGCTCCACAATCCTGATGGATGGCCCACCAGCAATGCGGGGAACATGACCAGGCTGGCTTGGGCCACATCAGGAGCCCAGAAGAGGCTGGGAGAACAGCACACTGAGCAGAAAGCACCCGCAGGCTGTGGGCTGTCCTGACCTGCTTGTCAGTAGGGTCCTTGACGACATTCACTGGGGGCTCCTGCAGCTTCTCCGTGTACTTCAGGAGGAGGGAGTTACCAAGCCGCGAGCCCAGGAACAGGTAACCTGGCTCCATCGTGATCATCTGAGCAGGTGAGCAGAGAAACTGTTACCTGCAGATCCACCCCCAACCCTCCCCGGGACTCAAAGATGAGCCAGGAATGGCCCCAAAGCAGCCGCTCCCAGTGGCCATGAAGCTGTTGCAGCCGGGGCTATGAAGCCTATAGGGAGGGTGGGATTTCAAGCCAAGCCGCAGCCTAAAGACATGGTTTACGCCACTCTCTCTAGCATGGTAGCTCAAGCGCTGGCCACTTAAATGTACCCTACAGAGAGCTGTGAAACAGAAGCCAAACCTAGGCTGGAGACCATGAGTTCCTTCCAGCCCTCAGCGTGCAGGGGTCACTCACAGGGACCAGTACCCCTCCACCATGGGGCCTCCTCACCCAGGGCCCCAGCCTCCCATCACAGAAGCCTGGGAGTAGGCCGGTACTGGTGGGCCAGAGCCCCCCCAGTGCTGCACTGGCCTGAGCAGGGCAGCAGGGTCAGATCATGCAGGGGCCTTACGAGGTTGCAGCCCAGAGCCTCCTTTAGGCCTGGGACTGGGGCTCCAGCCCCTAAAGCCTCTGCATCGATCTGGCCCTCACAGGGACACTGGCTGACTCCTCCAGGCCTTGCCTACCAGCCCCAGAACCACCTACAGGTGAGGCACTGGCCTTCTAAGGGCCACCCAGCCGCCCCTCTGACCACGCACTGGGGCTAAGCACGGCTGACTGCAGAGTCAGCTTCACTAGAGGCAGAAGCATCCTGCCGCGTGGGATGGTCCACCAGCTCCAGAGAAAGGGGATCCCGCCCCCAACACATGGGAGGAGATGACCAGGGAGAACAGCACTAGCCCTGTGACATGACTCCTGGCTAAGGGTCTGTCTGCCAGTTACCCTGGCAAGGATGAGAGCTGGTATCCCATGGCATCCCTCCAGGACAACCAGCAAAGCCCTCCAACGGCTGACCACTCCTCAGGCCTGGGCTTACACAAGTGGTGAGGACGCTGGCTGCTGCCTTGTCAAAATGGAAGGAGCGGACACTTCTCATCCCGTCTGTGATGAGGGTCAGGACGTAGCTAAGGAGAGAGAGGGGGGGAGCATTGAGGCCACCGTCTTCTCCCAGGGAGCTGTAGGGCTGCCATGGGCAAGCTAGTACAGCTCCAGACAGACCCGCTGAGATGGCAGCCATAGCCACGGAGCTGGAGAGGCTCACACAATGGTGGAGGGAAGGAGGACCTGCTCAGGCACGGCTCACACTGTTAAAGCCCCACACAGAGGAGTTTCTAATGCAAGGGTCAGGGTGGCTCCATGGAGCCAGACAGAAAAGCGATCTCAAGTTAGTTAGCTCCCAGAACTGCAAGCCCTTGCTGGTCATTCTAGCTGCTAGTATTTTCCCTTGCCCTGCTGGGGCCACCAGGGGCACATCAAGCTGTGTGTGTAGGGCACCCCCATGGCACTTCTCCCTGCGTTTATCTCAGGGGCTGGCCTTACCTCCAGCCACCAGTGCTGCCCTGCTTCACCTCCACGCAGGCAAGGGACCTATCCAGGGCCACTGGGCAGCTGAGAAGAGGATAACACCGCCCCGCCCCAAGACCAGACTCCTACTCTAGCCACTAGGCCCCACTACCTGCCACCCAGCTCTATGAAAGAGGTGCGGGTTTGGGGACGAGGACAGCCTCCTTGCACACCCTAACCACTGAGAGTCCGTGGCCTTTCCCACCATCCCCAAACCAGGAGCCAGAGGGAGGAGAAGGGAGAAGCACCCTGGGACATGCCCAGCTAAGGATGCTAGGGACAGGAGAGCCAGGGCCTTACATCTCCCCTCCTTTCAGTGAAATCACCATCTTGTCGTAGGAGATGAACGTTGCCTGTGCGCAGTCCAGAGTGATCTTCACTCCCTCCTGAACACCTGCAGAAAGAGGGCCCAGCTCAGCATCAGTACAGGGTCTCGACACAGTGCCAGAGCCCAGCTGTGCCAGTCACATCACCAGGACCCCCAGGGCTTCACCTGAACTGGGGTAAAGGACATGGGGCACCAGCTCTGAGAGATCATCTACAAGCATGGCCCACACAGATTGCATGTCCCAGCACATACTGCTCCGTGCAACAGGGACGCTTGGCTGGGCGGGGGGATGCAGTCTCTCTGCCTGCCCTGCTTATACTCCCGGCACCGTGAATGCAAGGGGCACAGCGCCTCAAGGGCACACATTGACAGTAGGATACTGTAGGGCAAAGGAGTGCACCCATGGACTTGTCAGAGACCCACATGTGTTGCTTCAGCCTCACCTGTGCACGTGAGCCCACTAACCCACCCCCTCCAGACCTCTGCAGCTTGAAGAGGAGCAGACCCTCACAACCAGAGCTAAAGGCTCTCTAGCTAGACAGCTGCAGGACCAACAGCTCACCACATTTACTATCCTTGTTGCTCCCCAAGGCCCATTCCTAGAGCTGCGCTCTGCTCCTAGCCCCATTCCCCACAATGCTGTGGCCAGCAACAGAGAGCCAGGTGCGAAAGCTACAAACAGGTGGCCAGTGAAAGCAGCTCCAATCCCACTCTGCTGGGCCCCTCAGGCTGCTGGGAAGGCGAGGGTGGCACCTGCCTCTAGAGTTGGTGGGAATTCAGTGCCAGGGAAAGGTCACACGCTCTGGCCACACAATCGCTCAAAGCCTGGCACCCAACCAGGCCAGAGTCATTAATAAGCCCTCACCAGGATCACCTCCATTGCTTTGCATCTCCCATTCGGGCCACTCCTTGGTGCCCACCAGCCCCTAGGCTCCACACAGAACTGCTCCCTCCAGCACACCCAGAGCCAGATGCAGGCAAAGAAACCTCACAGTACGCGCCCATCCCAATCCAAGCCAGGCCTGAGCAAGCAGCCCAGATGACCCTGAAGAGGAGGAAAGGCGTGCAGGCTTACGCAGAGGGAACACTGTGGTCCCGGTGGTCAGGCTGTTGAGAGACACTCCATATGGTGGGACGCTCTGGTTCAGGTACAGCAGAGAGTTAACTGCGAAGATCACCACGCCGCCTAGAGAATGAACCCAGCTGCAAGGGTTAGAGGAATGGACAGCAGGGGCAGAACAGGGATGGCCCAGGGGATGGAGTCTCCACCGAGATTCCAAGACAGACACAGCACAGCTGGCTGCAAGGCCCCTGAGGGCAGTCTGTGAGGTTGGCAGCTGGCAAAAGACCCAATGGACACCCTCAGGGACGATATGGGTGCAGCAAGTGGGAAGTGAAGGGCTCCAGACCCTTGTCCCACAGGGCCCCAAAGCAGAACTGTTCTTCAGGGAAAGTGCGTCAAGATGCTGCCTTCCAAACATCAAGAACACGGGAGGGCTGCAGCTCCTCCAGGGCACACACTGAGGCAACTGGGAATTGCAGGGCAAAGGATTGACCCATGGATGTGTCATAGACCCATGTGCCCCGCTCCAATATCACCTGTGCAAGCAAGCCTCCCTCTAACCCACCGGTCTCCTGCAAACTAGTGACACCCCCACACCCCAAGGACATCTACCAGCAGCAGCACAATGGGACCCTCAAAGAGGAGCCACCATTGCATTCTCGCCACTAGAGCTAAGTAGTCTCTCGACTGACAGCACATTGCTTCTACTGCCCTCACTTCTCCCCGCAGCCCTACCTTCCGTTCACTAGCCATGTGCCAACGTCTATGCTGCCACCCAAGCCCTGCGAGGTCCCAACCATTTGACTCATGTTACGGGGGCAGGCGTAGGCTCAGGGAGCCTGAGTGACTTGGCCAAGCCACAAAGGATCAGCAGCAGAGGGGGGACAAAAGCCATGTGACCTGCTAGCCTTGTGTTCCAGCCACCAGGCTGCACCCAAGAGACAGATGTTCTCACCTATGGGCCTGGGCACGGCCAGGGCCTGCGTGCAGTCGAAGGGCAGGTTGCTGAGTGACCAGATGACCGGATGGACTTTCTGCATGATGTTCAGAGAGATGGCCACAATGCTGCATGTGTCCTGGCGCACGGCCACACGCCTGCACCATGAGGAAGGAGAGACAGCAGCTCACGCACGCTCCACCTTCAGGCCCACTCAGGGCACCTGGAGCATGATGAGCTGCAACAGCTTGAGAACAGAACAGGGAGAGGTGCAGGGAAGTGGGTGGCAAGGGACGAGTAGTGGGCTGCTCCAACTTGTTGGAATTGACCCTTCTGTCCCTCATAGCCCAGAGCACCCTGCACCTACAACTCATTCCACCTGCTGCCACTCTGCAGCACGGCACCCCTGCAGTGCCTCTTTTCCCCCAGGAGGCTCCATTCAGCACCGAGCAGCCCGGCCTTGTGTTGGATGTAACCCACTTGGTGCTCCAGGGTGCTGACAGGATTTGGGGTGGGAGGGACATACCCTGGCCAGGTCTGGTTGGGCTCAAAGAGGATGAGCAGAGTGGGTTCGTAGTAGCCGTACAGGAACTGCATGTCAATGATGTTGAGCAGCTTCTCATCTAGCTCCCGCACGTCAATGATGTAGCTGGGCAGGAAGCTTGATTTCTGGCTGTCAGTGGGCGGGGAGAGGAGGAAGAAAGCAAGAGAGTGACTCTGGGAGGCTGAGCCTAGCAAACCGCCCCCTCTAGCCTTCCCCATAGCTCCGGAGAGGCCCACTCTGCATGCCACACAGGGTCCAAGCTGATGGCCATGTTCCTTGGGAGAGTCAGGCTGGAGGGAGCTCACTAACTGGTGCCTGAAGCGTGATCAGAGCCTTCGACAACGCAGCTCATGGCTGCCCTCTTCCACAGGGAACGTGGCCTGTGCAGAAGTTAGGTCCTTGGCCAGAGAGGCATGACAGTCCCCATCTGGACTGAATACTGCACGCTCCTGTCTGCAGCCACTTCAGAGGGAGAGAAATTGGCACTTTACACGCACACTGGACTCTGACACATTGCCCACATGAGCCTCAGCAAGGCACCATTTCACTACCCTGGGCTCCTCCAATCCTGCAGGAGATGGTCAGCTCTGCTTCTCACAGTGGCACCCCACCACCACCAGGCCCCCTGGCTGGCCTAAAGCATTTCTGCTGTTTCCTGGCCCAGCAAGCAGTAGTAATGATCCAGCCACAGTGCAGCCTCAGCCCTCTGGGCACTCAGAACCCTTCCCTCCCATCACCATCTCGCCTCTTCCATCCCCTGAAACATGGCTCCAGCAGCGAACCTCATAAACTGGCCAAGTCAAAGAGAGGCAGCCTGCAGGCAAGATCCCATGCTGGGATAGCAGGGTGATGGAAGGCACAGCACACAGGCCTCTCTGCAATCAAGGCAGTAAGGTGCTGAGCAGACTGCTGGAGTCCCAGGAGCCAGCAGTGCTACTAAAAGGCCAGGGAGCTGGGAGTGACACCAGCTTTGGAATGGTGCAAGGGGCACATCTTAGCTCTGAGAATTTGATGCTGTCAAACCATGTGCTCACCAGTGCAGACGGAAGGGCCAGCTGGGCCCAGCAGGCGCCTTACCCTTCTCCCATGACCCCCTCGTGCTCGTCCGTCAGCGTGTCTCTCCGGAAAGGCAGCACAACCAGGCGCGTGCCGTAAATCAGCATGACTGCGCAGCGCCCATCAGGGTCCACTCGCACCTTGGGGATGTGAACATTCTGCACAAAGCCATCCTGAGAGAACAGACAGAATGGAGAATGAGCCAGCCACCCTTACTTCACCAGGACCCAGGGGCACACCAGTGGCAACGGAGCCGTGCTCTGGCACATCCAGACCTTGGTGTGAGAGGATGGCCAGCCCAGGCTCCCTCCGAGCTTCACTAGCCCAAGGCCACCTTGAATGGATGGAGACTCATTCAGGCAACCCAGCCAGACAGCACAGGACAGCCCTGACACTTGCTGGGATGAGCCCCTGGGTCTCTCTCCTCTGAGGAGGGTGCTGCTGGGCTCCCCCTTCATGCCCAGCTGCATGGGACTGGACAGGGCACCAGGGGCCATTTCCCACTTCTCCTCTAGCTCTGAAAAGCCCAGGCAAGTGGGTCTCAGCCTAAGAAAGATGGCAGGTTCCATTCAGATGCACGGCAGAGAGTCACTGATTCAGACTGGCTTGTTAGGACCGAGCCATGCTGGGAGAAGGGAGCTGGGCCCTCACAGGCATGGTGACTTATGAGGGGACCATGCATGTCTCCCCTGAGGTTAGGCCAGGATGTGTGCTCCCCAATATCCTCAGCACAGCTCAGCGCCCTCCCCCCTAGATCCCCACCTCCGAGACAGGCGCCCTGCCTCTTTCCAGCACTCACAGTCATTAGCTGTCAGGTGGCCAAGGAAAAAGACTGGCCAGGGATCAAACACCTGGGCCAGGCCTTTCCCAGTTGTCTTACACACACATTCCTCAGGAGCAGCAGACAGAGCTGTCTGGACAGGAAGGAGCACAGAGCAGTTAAGATGGCACAGAGTGAGTGTCTGCCACCAGAACAAATCTCACAGCAGCTTTTTGCACCAGCCTGGACTGCTCTGTGCTGCAGTGGGAATCCCCACGCTCAGCAGTTAGGTGCTTACCCTTAGCTCAGGCTCCTCAAAGTAATGGAGGGAGAGAGTCTTCAGGTCATGGGTACCAGGGTCATATTCCACCACTGAGAGCTACAGGAAGGAGAAAGGGGGTTAAAAGAATAGTACCTCCACCCCCAGGCCCCCCAGTTCAGGGGGTGCCATCCTCTTACAAAGCATTTCTCCTACAGGGAGCCCTTTGGCCATCCTCATGTGCGGAGAAGAGTATCGTCAAACCCAGCGGCCGAAACTAAAGGGGGAGCCGCAAAGTGACCATCCCATGGGAATTGAGCCAACCCCCAGGTGTCATGTTCTGGTGGAAAGATGGCCCCTCGCACGGCACAATGCCCCTGGGCCCTGCCTAGGTACGGATGGACTAAAGCACAGCAGCTGAGATGCTACCCAGCCCATCAAGCTACTCCCCAGCCCTGTGTCCCTTCAGCCCAGTCCTGACGACCCAATGGGACACACAGGGGGACATCCCTCCAGGAGCTACCTCCTCTTCTATCCCCCTCCCCCAGGCCATTACCTTGGCATCCTTGAAGCTGAGCAGCAGAGCATCCCGCTTGGCTCCTGCCAGCTGCACGCTGGCCATGGACATGACGTTGCCGAAGAAGGAGAAGGAGGCCACCAGCTCCAGCTTCTCCTTGTGACCTTTGCCTTCTGCATGGGCCAGCAAGACAGAATGTGAGCGAGAGGCTGAGACTCCGGCACTGAGCCCTGAGCATGGGCCAGGGAAGGCCCAGCACTTTGCGGGGCTCCACCTAACCCACTTCCACCCCCTCTCTGCAGAGGGGGGTCCATGGCCTCACAGATCACACCAGCACGAAGCACTCCCAGACAGTCAGCCCACCTTTCCCCTCCATACACCCCATTACTCCTTCTTACAGACCAGTGGGACCATCTCGCTGGGCCATGGATCCCGCCCCCAGCACCATTGGAAATTGTTCCATGGACCCTACCCAGGGGACTCCTCTCCCTCCCCAGGGATTACTCCCTCTGCCCCCGTCCTCCACCACACCCACTATGTCTTAGCCCCTTCAGCCAGATTTAACCCTTCTGCTCCCTGCCAGCCTCTGATCATACCATCTGCCTCTCTCAGCTTCCTCCAGTCTCTCAACCCCAGAGAGCCCTGGGGCAGAAAGCCAGGAGCTGCAGAATTTCACATCTGAGTCTCACTGGGGACTCCAGGCTAAAGGGCTGCCCTGCCAGAGAGGCAAAGTGGCAAGGAAACGGCTAACTATGCTGGTATATAAGTGACTTGCAAGCTTTGGAAAGAAGACCCCAAGGAGATCCTGCCAATGGTGATTTCCCTGCTCTCAGTTGCTGGCTCAGTCAGTCCAGTTGCAGCTCCTGCAGTGGAGAAAGCGCCAGCCCCTGGAGTTCACAGTCAGCGCCAGAGAAAGCCATGAGCCAAAACTTGGAGCATGTGGATTTCTACAGGGGCCATGACCCAAAGATCTTCTCAAGTCACACCAAGCAGAGCTTGGATTCCTCTGCCACCAGCTCATGACCTCAGCAGGAGGAAGGCCCCCATGTGGACAGGGGGCAGAGCTCCTCAGTCTTGGGTTTCATCCTTCACTGCTGTCACCCTCTGTCCCCAGGAGATCCCAAGAGTGCAGCAGACCCCAAAGCCTGCAAGCCCCCTGCCCCACATACCTGGGTTCCTCTCGCCTTTCGTTGAGGTCTGGAAGAGAAAGAGCTGCATCAGTAGCTACAATCAGACAGCCCAGGAACAGCAAGCCCAGCCACACACACCCGTTGCCAGAGCTACTGCCCTGCACTAGGGCAAATGGCCAAGGCACATGTCAGCTTCAAATTCAGAATGACATTAATTTATGCTGATGCTGAGGGGAACTTGGTGAGACTCAGAGGGGACCTTCAATCAGGCAAGGGATAGAGAAGCCCCCCCCCCACATACTTCTGCAATGCCCCCCCATCTTGGCCTGCAGATCCCCCAATTATTCCAGGGCTTTCTGCACCCTGCTCTGCCCATGACTCACTTCTGACCCACAGGACCCCACTCTCAGGCACTTGCCCCTAACCCCTTTGAAAATCGGAAGGAATGTAAGTGCTAAGTACTAGAGTAATCCAGGCCAAATACAGGACAAACAGGTCTCTAGATCTCACTGATAGTCTACATTCACACCTTGGTTTACAGTGTCTCTCTCCTGCCCTTTCCTGTCCATCCACACAGCTAGAACTCTGGTGTGGATTCCTGTCATCTCGTGCCTTCATTACTGCAACCTCCTTCTCCCTAATCTTGACAAATACCACCTTGCTCTGTTCACATTCACACAGAGCACTATTGCCAAGATGCTTCTCCTAGCCGGTCCCTTGGAACGAGCCACCCCACCCTGTCAGCACCTCACCCGTGGCTCTCCCCTTTCTACCACACCAAACAAGCTTCCCTTTCAAAACGCTTCATGACCCATCATCTCTCACTCACTTTCAAGCAGCTGAGGGCCACCTCTGATCAATCCATGATGCCAGCTCCCTCTGCCTATTTGTGACATTTTCAAACAATCCCTGTTGGGATTTTTCCCCTGCTTCCCCTCACACATCTCCCTCCTTCAAGGCCACCAATACACCCTCACTGCTTCCTTGTCTGTATCCATCTGTTGTCTCTTGTCCTGTACTTAGCTAGGAAGCTTATTGATCTAGGGGTAATGTTTTTGTTCTGTGTTTGTACAGCACCTGGCACAGTGGGATGCATGCCTATGGTTCCCAAGCACTATGGTAACACAAATAACAATAATTTACAGATTTCCTCTCTGTTTTCTGTTTTGTGAATTACATTTCCTGGAAGACGTTCAAGGAGTTTGTGGGTTTGCATCACCACTCAGAGACACATTAGTTCTGAATTCCCCAGGTTCAAAAAATAGAGTGCTTCAACGTAGTTAAAAAACAAACAGGATTTGAGTTAGAAACACAGGACTGTATGGGACCTTCTTGGTCACCCAGTCCTGCCACCTGAAATCACAGACACAAGGCCAGGAGCTGCAGCACAGAGGGCTGGATCATTTGGCGAGAGGATGGGGTACCTCGGAGTCATGGTTGAGCCTGTAGACATACAGCTGAGACGTTCCTGCCACTACCAGGTTGCGCTCCGTGTTGGAGAAAAAGTTGCAGTACATGGAGAACTCCACCCCCGTCGGGGGGTGAGCCTGTCGGTACACGGCATACATCCCCAGGGAGTCTCACGGCCCCCCGCCTGCAGAGACGCAAAGGAAAGAGAAAGAGCTGAGAGACCCAACGCGACCCTAGGTTCCTGGGGAGACGGCTGCCGTCCCAGGCCCCGAGAGGGGGCCAGCGACTTGGGCGCCACAAGACGCTTACAGCCCAGAGACCGACCCTTTCCCACTTGGCGCCCCAGGCCCTGCGTGACGGGATGGGGGGCTCCCGCTGCCCCGAGCGGGTTAGTCTCTGGCTGGAGACATCCCAACCTGCTTCCCAGGGGCCTTCGCCAAGGACTCTCCTGCCTCCCACGAGCCGGGGACCAGGCTCCCCAGGCCTTGAAATGAGCGAGGGTGTCGGGGGCTCACTACATCGGTCTAACGTGGGTACTAGCTGACGATGGGGGCTGGTGGGACATTCAGGGGGTGTCGGGGCGCTCACCACATTGGCCTGACCCTCTTACTAGCTGACAGCTGGGGGGGGGGATCCCTGCCGGCTGCCGGGCAGGACCAGACCAGACCAGGACCAGGACCAGGACCAGGACCAGGACCAGCACCAGGACCAGGACCAGGACCAGCACCAGCACCAGCACCAGGACCAGGACCAGGACCAGCACCAGCACCAGCACCAGCACCAGGACCAGGGCGCTCAGGGCGGGGATCCCCCCCACAAATGGCGCAGCCCCTCCGGGGACCGGCGAGGGGGAAGGGCGGCCTGGGCGCGGCGACCGGACGGAGCCGTGTCCGCCCTTCGCGGCCTGTCCGGCCGAGCCGGGCCCCGCCACAGCCCCGCGCCCCGCGGCCCCTCACCTCCCCTCACGCGGCCGGCGGAAGCGCCGGGTCCCGCCATAGAGATCGGCGCCGCGCGCGCCAGAGAAGCCGCCAGGGGCGGGGCGGGGCGGAGCTAGGAGTCCGCCAGGGCCGGCCACGCCCCCTGGCTGGGGAGACGAACTGCGCCTGCGCGACCGCGGCCGGCTCGCTCGCTCCACCCCCGTCTCCCGGGCGCCTCTCCCATTGGCCGGGACGCCGGAGGGTCGCCGCGCGGGGGTGGGGCCGTGACGAAGTCGCACGTGGGGCGCTGTGCGGTCGCGGGCCGGCCGTGCCTCAGTTTCCCCCGCGTGTTGCCCCGGCGGCGGGCCACGGGGGCGCAGTCGCTGCAAGCCGCGGGGCAGGTGGCGCCCACAGCCGGGCGCTCTGTGGCACAGGCGGCAATTGGGGGGCCCTAGGCGAAGTCTCATTGTGGGGCCCCCCCATCTGCAGCCCCCACTCCACGGCGCTGGCCCCTCCCATGGCCCCAGCTCCCTGCCACTGGCCCCTGGCACCCCTCTGGGTCCTCCTGTGGGTCTGGCTCCCCACCCCTGCCCCCCAGTGCTTTCTCTGGGCACCCCCATGGCCCCAGCTCCCTGCCACTGGCCCCTGGCCCAGGCCCAGCTCCTCCTCTTGCCACTGACTAAAGCAGATTCAGCTTTTAGGGTAGATGAAGCAGGCAACAGGGCCCCTTACGGCTTGGGGCACTAGGCATGCCCCTGCTTTGTGTACCCCAAAAGCTGCCTCTGCTCTGTAGCCTGCCACGGTGCTTCCCATCCTTGTCTCTGCTGTGGCACACCTTGGTACCTTCAGTTATTTTGAGGTGCCCCCCAAATAGTCTCCAAAAGAACTCATGAACCAGTTCAGGACTCTTCAAGTAGCTTTTCAAAAAATTCATTGGCACGCCTGCTCAGACCTGACAGCACTCCTGTGTGCCATGGCACACTGGTTGGGAAACACTGGCCTAGCAAGTGGTGGCCAGGGGCTGCCCCATCCCAGGAGCCCCCCCACTCCTGGGGGCTGAACAGAGACAGCCTGGGTGACAAGGGCACCCGGGCAGTGGTAGGCCAGAGGCTGGGCTGCTCAGGCTGGGCAGTTTTCTTGTGTGGGAAGAACCAAGGGGCTCCAGCTCCCTCAAGTTGGACTTGGCTGGATGTTCCTGCTTTCTGAGCTGCCGGGCCTCAGGCTCTGTCATGATCCCCACAGCTAGTAACCCTCATTTTCCCTGGCAGGCTGGGCATCGTTTCAGCTGACTGGGAGGTGGGTTACCTGCCACTTTGGGGGGCACATGAGGTCTCCTCGGTGCCTCAGGTGGCAGGCTCACTGCAGGAGCTGACTGGGAATGGGGTGGCAAACACTCCCTGCTCAGACTCAGGAGACACTGGCACCGTGGAGCCTGGCCCCAGAGGGAAGTCATAGTAGTAGAGTCCTGACCCACTTCATCCAGAGTGCCAGGCCTGGGACGGCCTGGGACCTTTGGGCAGGGGAAACCAGGCAGACGCAGGGGCTGGGTCCGGACTGGCAGGCAGAGGGCACCAGGCAGGCCCAAGACTGGGGCCAAGGGAACGCCTGATGGGCAGGACTGAGCCTGGGGCAGGGGGCTGGCCCAGAGCAGGGGTGCCAGGTGAACAGGAGCTGGGTCCACATGAGACATTGTGCCTCCATGAGGTGAACTGTGTATCATTTGTGTTCACCCTTACATTGTAACTGGGTATGGTTTGATGCAAAGTGTGTTGTTAAAGGTGTTTTTGGAGTGATCATGACATACTGAACATTACTGTGATGTTCCAGGGAAGTAGCTGTGTTCAGCAAAATAGGCAAAGAGTGCTTTGGCACTTAGAGACTGACAAACTTATTTATGGCATGAGCTTTTGCAGGAGAAAATCCCACTTTGTCAGTCATGACGCAGTGGAATTTTCTCTCACAAAAGCTCACGCCATAAACAGTGTTCCCTCTAAGGCCCGAAGGCAGCTGTGTAACACGTGTTGCTTGCTGCACGGGATTCCCACCCCCAGCACGGACCTCATCCTGTCCCCCAGCGGCCCAATTCTGCACCCCCTGCTCTCCCAGTCACCCCCTTATTGGCCTGATCCCGTCCCATCATGCCCCCCCAGCCGGCCCAACCCTGTCTTCCCTCCAACCCTCCACCCCCTTTCACAGCCGACTGCCCCTGCCCTGTCCACAATTGCCCCCTCCCACCCCCTTACCTGGCTGCCGGAGCACCGCGGCTGGACCCCTCACTGCTCCTCCAGCCAGAGGAGCTCTCACTGAGCATGCACAGAGACTCAGGGGGTAGCAAGGACCGGGGGAAGGTGGCAGAGGCATCAGTGGGGCAGCAGTGAGGCTGGGGGGGTGGGGTGGGAAGCATTTGGGGAGCTCCATCCTTGATTTTTGTCTAGGGCCCCAGAATCACGAAGACTGCCCCGGTCCTTTGGCAAATTAAAGACTAACAAATTTCTTCAGGCATAAGCTTTTTCAGGCTGTAACCAACATCTGACGAACCTGCGCATCTGATGCATTTGACAAAAGTGGGTTGCAGCCCATGAAAGCTTACGGCTGAGGAAATTTGTTAGTCTTTAAAGTGCCCCATGATTCTTGTTTTAAGCCTAATTGCATGTCTCGCCTGAAAGCAGGCACACAGGAACAAGGGACTGGCCTAATCTAATTTATAATCGCTTAAAATCTTACTTGTAGTCAATAAACTGTTTTATCTCAAGCAATGCAGTGTGGATAGGGTGCGTGGAGAGACCCTACACGGGGATCTGCAACCTGCAGCTCAGGAGCCACATGCGGCCTTTGACTGCCCCCTTGCAGCTCTGTTCGCTGGGCCTGCTCCTGCCATCAGGGGACCCTGTGGGCAGCCCACACAAGGCTCCCCTCACCACTGCAGGACCTGACGGGTCCTGCTCCTGGTTCCAGGCTCCCTCCCCTGCCGCTGGGGACCCTGCTGCAGGTGTCCTGGCCCAGCTCCCCCCACCAAGAGGCTACACATATTGTGGATCTCAAAACATCTGGCTATTAAGGGAATTTTTAAAAATGGCTCTTATATTTCAGGTTGCTGACCCCTGTGCTAGTCTTTCCTTTTTAAGTAAAACAGCAGGGGGAGAACGTCACTGTAACTGCATTGTTCAGTGCAGTGTGTGTGCTGTGCGGTGCCTCTGCAGGGCTCACTACATGTTGAATGTCATTCTTGTGTGTTCCTTGCAATGTGTGTGTGGGTACGAAGTACTGCTCTTTAATATTCCCTGAGATGTGTATCACATGCCTTGAATTGGACCCAGGCAAACGAAAAGAGCAGAATGAGAGTACATGACTCGCTGAAGCAGGCATAAAACAATCCACCTCTTCCGGGACCAATGGACTGGCTTGAGCATCTGATAAAGTGACGTATATTTGACTCAAGTGGAGAAAGCCAAGAGGGACATTGCTGGTCACCAGACTCAGGGGGCAGTGGGGGAACCTGCTAAATAAAAAGGCATTTTGGGCTCTAGAGTTCTCTCTTGCCATCCCACTGTGGCCACATCTACACAGATGACAGCAAATGTGCTACTGTCAGATCAATCCTTCCAGATAGACCAGTCCAGATTGCAGAGGGGAATGTCACAGTCTGCGACTAGCAGGCATGGGGCCAAGCCTGGGAGTTGTAGGCAGAGAGCTGGGCACAGAGAGGCTGCGGGGCCAGCTGTGGCTCACTGACTGTCAGGGCTGTCTGGACCCTGAGAGCTGGTCTCTGAGCCCTCCCATCCACTGCCAGCTTTGGGGAGCCTCAGGCCCATGTGGCTCTTGCCCCAACTGAGGCTCTGCAGGGTTCAGACCAAGCCTGTTTCTGGGGAACTGAGACCCCCCCCAGCCCCTGACACAGCTCCAAGCAGCTTCCAGAGGGACTGGAACTTACAGCCTTTTAGGGGCCTTGGTGGTTCTAGTGCCTGGCTATGTCCTGCCCCCACAGCTGGGGCTGCTTGTTCTCCCGAATCCCTTCCCCCCAAGGTGGGCCCATATAGCGAGGCAGGGAGAGCACCCAGGAGACAGAGCAGTTTATTGTCCATGGAGCAGATGGGCAGGAGCCCAGCCGTGGCTGGGGCAGGCCAAGCTACATAGAACTTGGCATTAACAAATCCCCCCACCATCCTCTTTTCCTGTCCGCACTCCTATGGGACAGCGTGAGCACAGGCAGATGCCATGGCTCCTTCCGTGCATGGGGCTGGCGGGGGTGTGTGGAAGTGCGGGGTCTGTGGAGGAGGCCAGAGGGGCCTGAGGAAGAATCCAGCGACATCCTTACCAGAGATAAGTTAAGTTTGGTACTGACCAGGCGTGAGTAGAACAGGGAATGTTTATTTAGACGCGGTCAGGGTATTTTCTTTGTTTTTGGCTTGTTTTTTGGATTTCTCTGTACTAAGCACATGTAACCACCCCCACACATACACCCTGTAACTACCTAAGTTAATTCCCAGAGAAGCAACTCTCTGTGTTTATTATCTGTTCTTTTTGATTAAAGAGTTTACCTTTTAAGCAAGTTCTGGTTCTGTGTCCTGAAAGGCAAGAGGTTTGTGTGCCCGTGCCTTAGACTGCACAGGCAGCTACTAGAGGGAACCCTGTTCCAGTTCCAGCTCATATTGCAGCTGGAGTTCAGTCATTTTCCTGAGAGAGGAATAAAGAGGATTGCAAGTACCTCACAGGGAGGAATTCCCAAGTGCGCCTTCCTGGGTCTCAAGAGGTTTTTTTTTTCATTTGGGTGGTGGCAGCGATACCACTCCAAGGCCAGGAATTGGAGGCCTTGGAGACTTTTAAGAGCAGGCTTTAAGGCCAGTGGCTTTTCTGGCCTGTTGCAGGCCCCCACCTTCTGCACTCAGAGTGCCGGAGTGGGGAAAAAGCCTTGACAGGAGGGCTCTGGGCAGCAGTCCTCTGTCTGCAGGGAGCCCACTGCTGGCAGACGTCTCCAGGGCTTATTCTGCCCCTGCCAGCAGCCCCACTTTCTCCCACAGGCTGGGCCCAGGGCTTCGGGTGCTAGGCTGAGTGCCATAGGGTCACAGTGGGGCCAGGTTGTCCTCATAGAGTGACAGCAGCAGCAGGATGGCCCAGCCTCCCAGCAGGCCCAGGTTGTGCAGGGCGAAGAGCAGCCATGGCCGCACGTCCTTCACGTTCATCATGGTGGGCAGCTGGAAAGGAAGGGAGGGTGGGGTGCAGCTTGAATCCACTGGGCACACTGTACAGAGCCCAGCCTCTGGTGAGTGTGCCTGCTCCCGGGAAGAGGGGGACTCAATCTGGGGCTATCACAGCGCCTGGCCCAAAGCTCTCCCAGCAGGATTCACAGTGCCAACCACTGAAATGAAGCCACCTCTGAAGTGGGACCTGGCAGCTGGGTCCTGGCCAGGCCTGGATTTAGGCACAAACCAAGTGAGCCATGGTTTAGGGCCTCACATTATGAGGGACCTCTAAATATGTTGGCAAAAACTAAGATTTATCATGATATATAGTAATGCAAATAAGGCTTTTTGCAGCATGTATGTTTCATTTAATTGTTTTTCATTGCATCTTTCCCTGTGTATATATGCAGATATAAGGGTTTATCGTTTATTTTTTCATTACCCTTTCTGTTATAACGTAATATACTTTTTTCTTTTTGTTTTTTATGGCATGGAGCCTTTGAAGACATAGCTTCTTGACATAGCTTAGGGCCTTAGCATGTCTTAATCTGGCCCTGCTCCTGGCCATGGCAACGCTGCTCAGATAAATCTCAGCTGCAGTGGGGATGCAGGGAGGCCGACAGGAAGTTCCCACACTGAAGTTTGGCTGGGCCAGGGGTGATAATGCCCCAGTAGTGGGCTAGTGCCCAGGCAACTTTGCTGAGTGTTTTACTCCTCCTCCAAAAGGCAGCACTCTAGACAGTGGGCTGGGCACCACAGCCTCTAGGGATGCTGAAGGGAGAGGGCCCTCCACTGCGTCCCCCCTCCCTGCACTGCAGCCCCTCTGCTCTCCTGGCCCAGTTGGGATATGGGTGGCTCAATGAGCGCTTCTTCCCAGCTAGGCTCTGGCACCTGCCGGGCGCTTGCTGCTTTTACTCCTCACTGAATGCAGGGGAGATGTGGGGAGAATTTTGCACTAATGAAAGTAAGGGGTCCCCAGCACTAAGAGAGCCAGGCTGGTGCCAGCCAACTCCCCTTGTGCCCCTCACTCCCGATCCACACCCCTTCTATTCCAGCCTTGGATTCCCCACCCTCCCCTCTGCCGCAGCCCCCTGCTCTCCCAGCCCCGAGTGCCCCCATCCCCTACCCATGCCACATAGGACCCTTGGCTCTGACCTGTCCTCTCTGGACAGCTGGGCATAGGACAGGGGCAAGGCAGGGTCCATGCAAGTCACTCACCATGTCACACAGTGCCACATAGAGGAAGAGCCCTGTGGCCACTGTGAAGATCCAGGCCTCAAACTGTGGGCCAGTGGTCACCGAGAGTGCGATGTAAAGGCCGGCAAAGGAGGTCAGCGCACTGCCGAAGTTCAACAGCAAGGCCTTCTTCACGCTCAGCCCAGCGTGCAGCAGAGCTGCAAAGTCCCCTGGTGGGGAGGGAATGAGGCCATGTTAGGGGCTGGCTGCCCTTGGCCCAGGCTTGGCATCGCCTTCCACTAAGTCAGGCCTGTAAGAGCCACAGTCAGCCTGGGAGGAGCTATGCCGAGCTGGGCTGGGACAGGAGTCACCCACCACCCCCAACTAACCCCGTAAAAGCCAGTCCTGGGAAAGTTCCCATGGGAGGGTGGGCTGAATAACCCCAGCCATGGGGCTGGCTGGGCAACTCCCTTGCCCCTAGGGGCACTAAGCATGGATGAGCCACCCACCTAGCTCATGCGGCAGTTCGTGGCACAGCACGGCCAGCGACGTGGCCAGACCTGTCTTCCAGGAGGTCGAGAAGGCTGCCCCCACTGCCAGTCCGTCGGCAAAGTTGTGGATGGCATCTCCGATGGTGATCATGTAGGGAATCATGCGCTGCTCTGCAGAGGGAGGAGGGTGTGTTAGGGCTGGCCAAGGAACCAGTCCCCAGCCCAACCATCTCACCCACCAGTGGAGAGAGCCATGGGGTCTGAGACCTCAGCCTCCGGGGTCCCCCTGCTCCACCCACCCAGACCTGCTCGCAATTCTTGATGGATCCCCGCCTCATTCCACATGGGCTCAGCCCGCTGCCCATCAGCTCTGGCGTCTGTCTCTGATGGCAGCAAATGGCCCCAAAAACTGCTTGGGCCCCAAGCAGGAAAGCCCTGCTTGGCCTGGACGCCTGTAAATTGTTGGAGCCTGTCACAGGCGAGCCCTTCTCATTGTATCACTGTGTGACAAGTATTTTTCCCAAGCCCAGTGGCCTAATGGATAAGGCACCAGCCTCCGGAGCTGGGGATTGTGGGTTCAAGTCCCACTTGGGCTGCTCCTGTGTCATAACAGCACCTCTTTTCCCCAAGGGGGGGGTGTTGGTAGGGCTGAGCCTGCTGGGGGGGGCAGTGAGGCACAGTAGCAGCAAGGAGACGCTCAGCAACTCCCAGGCCAGAGGGCTCCATGCTGCCCTGGTCCCCCAGATGTAGAACAGCACGTGCCCTGTGGATTTCCTCAGCACTGGCCTAGCCTGTTTAGGGGTTGGGACTGACTAGAGTCGGGGGCATTTTACTGGGAGGCTGATGTGAGGCCCCACAGTGGGGTGGGGGAGTCTGAGGATGGTGGTGCAGGAGGTTGCTGAGGCTGGGGAGGGGCACAGGAGTGTTTCTTTGCTCACTCACCCCGGCTGCGTCTCCCCTGCCCTGTCTTGCTGAGGCCGGTCTCCTCTGGGGTGACCTGGAGGAAGGAAGGATGGATGGTGAGGGAGGCCCCACCTGGCTTGCAGCCCGCGTTGCATTGCCCTGAGAACTATGTCTTACCAGATCGGCCTGCGAGGGTGCTTTCTCCTGTTTCTTCCTCCTCCGCTCATCCTGGTAGAGCTGCAGGGACACGGTGTGGTCGTGCGAGTGTCCCGTGCCAGCCTCCTCCTACCGGAGCAACACACACAACTCAGCTGGCTCCCCCGGGGACACCAGCAAGTGATGGCCCCAGTGCTGTCCCCCCCCCAGGTGTCTGTCTATGGGGTGCAGCAGATGTGACAGCCACAGGAAGGGGTCTGCAGAGAGCACTAGAAAGGGAGACGGACAGCCTTGTCTGGGGCTCCTGACTGAGATTTATGGAACGGGTCGGGGCTTGGTAACACATTGCTGTTGCACAGCGGCCCTTGGCATCGCCACCATTGGGAGGCCAGTGCTGATCCCCTAGAGACCCCCCCCCTTGTCCCCGCCCCCCCCCCCCCCCCCACCCTCACTCGGGGGGTTGGGGCCGCCCCCCCCCCCCAGGCAGCTCCCAGCTCCCACACTGCAGCCTCACACCCCATGGGCCAGCTAACTGCTGGGCAGAGCCCTTGTCCTTTCAGCACACCCCGCTCCCCCTACTTCACCCTCACCCCTTCAAGGGCCCCCACCCCTCTACCCCACCCCCGTTGGCCCCCAGACCTGTTGCTCCTCATGAGCCAGGATGCTGAAGAACTTCTCCAGCAGGAAGAAGATATAGACGCCGCCCAGCACAGCCAGCAGCTTCCAGGTGGAGTCTCTGGTCCCGACCTCCTCAGCCCCGTGCGAGTGCCCCTCATCCGCATGTGCGTGCAAGCCCAGAAACTGCAACCACAGAGCCCCTGAGTCTCAGCCAGAAGGGCATGGGAGCACTGGGCTCACTTGTGCATGCTGGGACACCCCCCCCCCATCCTCTCTTACACCTCACATGTAAATGAACGTCTGCTATTGCCGCATATTCATGGATGCAGTCCCTTTCCCCCACTGGCTAGTGCACCCACATATGCTCTCACGTGCCCACCCATGTGCCCACACACACTCATGTGCCCATTCGCACACACATCCTAGCTGTGTCCAAAGCTCACCTGGGGGATGAGGTGCAGCACGGCATCCCCTGTGAGCGAGCCCACAGCAAGGCTGACGAAGCCCTGGATCACATATGGGTAGGCGCTGGCGCAGGTGGTGCAGAGGAGCAGTGTGATGCCGAACAGTGCACACAGGCAGATCACCAGTGTGGCCAGCGAGCCATAGAGGTACCCTGCACAGACAGTTGGTGTTACCCACCCCAGCCCAGGGCCCTGCACACACCGCACAGGGCTGCACACAGAAATCCCAGCCGGTCCCAGCCACTCGTCCCCCATGCACCTGAGGTAGGAAGGTGCTCAGAGTACAACCCTGCAGGGCACAGGCCTCAGGCAGGGGCACAGGGAGGAGCACAAGCCTCCATCCCCTGCCTGCTATCTGCCATCAGGACAAGGGGGGATGTGGCCCCTGCCTTTCCTCCCACCACCTGGCACTGGCAATGGAGAGGCCTCCACACCCCCACACCCCCCGCCAGGAGCTGCTCCTCGCTTTAACCCCTGGGCACTGCCAAGCCCAGCCATGTCCTCTTGTGGTCGGCAGCCCCTAGCCCCCCAGAAATTGCTCTTGCACCACCCCCATCACAGATCAGCTCCCAGCAGGGATGCAGGAAGCAGCGCGGGAGAAGGGCCTCACTCTCTGCCACGGTCAGTCGGCCATCAAGCGGGCTCTGATGTGGGATGGAGCAGGCCCCGCTGAGCTGCTGCTGGATGAGAGCTGGGCTGAGGCTTGTGAAGTCGGGGCCGGAGATCCCTGTGGCAGCGTCGAGGCCATAGATCTCCAGGAGGTTGCTGGGGCTCAGACACAGCTGGAAACACAGATAGCAAGCAACAGTGTCAAGGCCAGGACACTTGTGCCCGAGCGCTAGGGCTGCCCCTATCTCCCACCCTCCTTGGCACAAGAGCCATGGCAGAGCCCTGGTCTGGCATGCTGTGTATCTCCAGGGCTTTATCCCAGCTTACAGTTCCCCAGCTGGGTCCAGCCTGCCCCCCCAGGAGGTTTCCTGGTTCTCAGCTTGTGCCAGCCCATGCTCCCAAGTGTGGTGCCTTTCTGGAGCTGGTGGCCTTTATTTCCTGCCAGAGACCTGCCTTGGGGTCAGAGGCCACCAACTGCAAACCAAAAAGCAGAACCAAGCCCTGTCCCTGAACTCAGACAAGGGTCTGAAAGGCTCTGATCCTGCAGCCTTGAACCCAGGCCTCTCCGCCTAGCCAGGCTTCTACCAGAGCCGTCAAAAACCCTGAGAAAAGCTGTTCTCATGGTCCAGGGAGGGGAGCATGGCGAGGGAGAGGCTGAGAGTCAGGACTGGGTCCTGTCACCAGCTCTGGGAGCAAGGGGTGCTTAGAGCAGGGCTGGGGAGTCAGGACTCCTGGGTTCCATTCTCTGGCCGCAGGGGGAGAGCTGGTCTAGGGGTTAGAGCCACACAGGGGCACTTCAGAGTCCAGGGCTCAGTTCTCAGCCAACAAGTCACTTCCCTCAGCGCTCAGGGGTGCAACTACGTGACACAGACATCACAGTTGGCTTTTCCTTCCCCAGCAGGCCAAATACATGGGACTGACTCCAGGGAGGGAGAAGAGCTAAAGGACAATGCTGACCTAGGAACAACTTCAGGTGGGCAATGACAAGCTTTCTCACCATCAGGGTCTGTGGTTCACAGCCAACATGGGAGTGGGTGAAAGCAATTGAGTTTGGTTCAGGAAAGAGCTGGATGGGGACAGGACTCAGCAGCCCCAGCTTCACAGCCAGTCTGTCTGTCTATTTCTAGGTGTCATGCTTCAGGCTGGGCATCAGCCAGCCACCAGTGGGGCCAGGAAGACACCTTCCCCCCATTTCATTCTGGGGATTGGCTCACCGCCATCCTCTGAACGAAGCAGGGGACCTGGGGACATGGACTGGGCCAGGGCTCTCAGCTGGTCCTGGGCACTCTTTCTCCAAGTCAGACTGGCAAGAACCTTGTGAAGATTTCCCCTGTCTGTGCAGCAAGGGGTGCAGGGAACTCGCCAGAATTATCTCAGGGCTCAGACATAACCTTTGGCCTGCTGTTGCCAGGCTGTGATGCCCCTCGGTCCTCATCAGTCCCCCCAGTGGGTGGCAGAACCTAGGTCTGGTTTTGGCTGGCGGGTGCTGGGGGCCTGTGACACCCGGGAGTTCATGTTATGTTCTGGGCCCCTTTGGCCTTAACCTCCACAGCTCTCTGGATACCCTGCCAGGGCGTCAGTGCCTGTAAACCATGCCCTGCATCCCAGGTCCCCGAAGCCCCCTTGACCAGCTGGCACGTGTCTGCCTACCGTGTCCCACACCGGACTGGGGCTGTTCAGCTCCCCTTCCCTGGGGAGGCTCTGTCTCAGCTGTCCAGGCACACTGCCATGGCGTGGGGATGCATGATCATCTGTGTGATTGCCCTGGTGCCAACTGTGGTGCGGAGCTGGGGTAGTTGCCTCATGGGGATCGGCGGGGGCAGCATCATCATGATGATGGTCCGTGTGCTGGTCCTCTTCCCCTACAGCCAGCTGGCCCATCAGAGCAGTCAGACCTGTCGCAAACCACACCAGGTCCATCACACACGGCTCCCAGCCCTGCAGCTGCCCTTCCCAGAGCCCCTGGCCAGCTCCATGACTGCAGCCGTCTGCCCCAGCCCCGTCCCCTCGCCCGCCCCAGGGCCCTCTCTGCCCTGCCCACCGCCTGTGGCTCAGAGCTAGCTGGCGCTCAGGGAGGGGGCTGAGACAATCCGCCCCTGCCTCTCCCCGCCAGAGAGGGAACAGCTGAGGCAAGGCTAGGAGAGGGCTTTGTGGGAATCCCTCCCGCTGAATGGGGAGCTCCAGGAGCCAGCAGCCAGCTGCAGGGAGGTCCAGCTCTCAGGGCACCTTGGCCTGCATCACACTAGCACCCCGAGGTGGGAGAAGGACTGGAGCTGGCAAGGGCTCCCCAGGGGCCCGCAGAAAGAGAACCCCAGGCCTGGCTCTTGGTCTCATGGCCATATGTGAACCTGCCACTGGAGGGCGCCCTGCTCACACCTGGGGCCAGCAAGTGGGAGGTGGCCGCCATGGAGTCGATGGGCTGGCAGGACCCATCACCCTGCGCCAGGCTCCTCTATGGGGCAGGGGCTCAGCAAAGTGGGTTGAGGTGCCATGGCTGCATCCTTGCCAGTGTCCCCGTAGGGACCCAGTAGTACCCTAGACGCCCTGCAAGGGGGGCCTGGTGCAAAGGACGGTGGGGAGGGCGGGAGGACCGAGCCCTTGGTTACCCTCGGCAACTCACCTTCCAGCGTCAAGTTCTGGGACGCGTTGCCGTAGCGACGGAAGATGTACCCCAAGAAGTAGTGGCGGGGTGGCAAGGCGTGGAAGCAGTCTCCGAGCAGCGCGTGGTACGCGACCGTCACCAGCACCTTCCCGGCCACGTCGGCCGCCACCTGGACCGGGACCTTGGCGCTTGCCTCCAGGATACGGTGTGCATCCAGGCAGGGCTGGGGAGAACAGGGCAGGTGAGTGTCTCCCCATCTGCCCTGCCCCAGTGGGGTTCAGCGATGCAGGATGTGGGGCACGCAGGCAGGAGAGGGTGCTCACAAGAGGCAGTGAGCCCTGACTCAAGTCCTGGGGCTCTCCTGTGGCTGCGCTGGGGGTCCAGACCAGCTAGCAGCGTTGGGGCCAAGAGCAGCTGACAGGTCTGAGCCAGGACTCTTTACAAACAGCAAAGGGAGGGGGGTTTGGGGGTGGCCAGCAGCGGGGAGGGCTGGAAGCTGCTGAGTGTTTAAGTTGCTGCAGCTGGAACCAGCCAATTCCTTCCTTGGCTGCAGTCCCAGGTCTTTCCCCACGTCCTTGGCAGCACCACTGGCTGGGAAAGGGCCTGGCTCCAGCTCCCAGGCAGGCGGCCATGGGCACTGACTGTCCCAGGGAGGCAGCCGGGCTGGAACGTGGCATCTCAGGGCCGCGGGCCAGCTCAGAGGGGTGCCTGATGTGACAGAGGAAGTGGGCAGGTGACAAACTCACACCACTGGGAGTTTTCAGGGAGGGACCCTAAGCTGTTGCATCCCCACCCTGGCCTTGTGCCCCAACTTTGCCAGGGACAGTGGCATAGAAATGTTATGGGCTTGCATGACTTCAGCTTAGTGCTTGGTGTTTTGGCAGGGGAAAGCAGGGAGCTGGCTCAGGGGGCAGAGAAAGGGACTGTACAAAAAACAACTTGATCCATGAGTAGCACAAAGCTAAAGAGCTTGTTGGGCCAGACATGTTAACGCCTCACTTCAGCGAGCAGCCACAATCATTCA
>ML682003.1:5474855-5492349 GCA_007922195.1 Podocnemis expansa | reverse complement strand
GTCATTCCTGCCTGTTGCCTGGCAAAACACAGATGGTGACAGCCAGCGGGAAGGGCGGCCCCTCGCCCGTAGGCGCAATGCTGCGTAGGCACTGGTCATGGTACATTTCTAGATGAAGGCCTCCTTTGTGACCTCACTGCTCCCAAGCTGTGTTCCACATCTTGCACACGTCTCATTTTGAAAGACACTGGAATGGACCAAATCTTGGTTTTCAAATTAAATTTAGCCTCACACCCTTCACTCACAGGCCCAGCCAGGCCCTGACTTTCTCAGACCCACACCATGCAATGACAAACGATCAGAGAAAGGAAACCATTTAGAAGTCAAGGAGCAGAGTCAGAGGGAACAATGAGGTGTGGCGGATGAATGGCTGGGCAAAGCAAAATGGCCATAGAAGAGCATTTAGCCTGCTGGCTCACCTTCAGGCCAGGTGCTGTTTTGAGATGATGGGTAAACACCCTCCCCAAACAGAGCCAAAAGCGGGGGAATGCAGGCGAGTGAGAAAACCAGGACCACAGAACCAGGGGCAGAGTCTGAGGCCTGAGCCAGGGGCTGAGAACCAAAGTCAAGCCACAGATTAAAAGCAGATGATTAGAGGGGCACAGTCCTGTACATAGACTTGGCAGAATTGTTGCTATGTAAATATTCCCAGCTAGTTCAGGCACACCCACCCACTTTGGTACAAGACAAGGTGGGTTTGCAGAAGAACAGGGTGGGATGTTGTGTCCAAGATCTCAGCAACAAGGTATGGGAACAAAGAACTGCCCTGAAATGTGCGGTGACATGGAACCTGTGCATTAGCTGTTTCAGTTTGTAACTGTCGGGTGCCTCATCTTACTTCCCCGCGCAGCAGGAGCAGCAGACAGATCCACCGCTGACCCAGCTGCTCCTTGCCACAGGACCCTGGCCAGAGTCAGCATTCCTGGAACCATGGAGCCAGGGCGCTCGGACCGCGTCCCAATGGCATGGCAGTAAACCTGGACAAGCAGTGTGCCCACTGGAGGCTTTCCTTATGAGTAACCTAAGCGTCTGCAGAGCCAACATGCTGCCCTGTCTGCTCAAAACATTGAAACTTCAAAGACAGATGCTCCAAGCAGCTTAAACAATGTGGATGACGCAACAGTTCAGCAGAACCAGCCGTCCATACAGACCTGGGCAAACACATGGAAAGTACATACAAATACACTGACTGACACCAGGGATCTTTCCCCTCTGCCGGCTCTGATCAAGCCCTGAGCTGAGAGGACCAACAGGGCTGGGGCTAGAATACAGAGCCTGTGGGGAGCTAATTTAATTTGGCCCTAAAGTCATCACACCCATGGGATTTATCAGAGCCACCAGAGGAGCTCAGGCAGTTCCTCAGAGAGGGGAAGTCAACGTGGGCCCCTTGGTAGGGCTCTCAGGAGAGACCCAGGAAAACGACCCCTCTGTGCCTTGGGTACCTGCTGGTGTGCGTGCTCAGTGGCATCAGCACTGCAGCGCATGTTCCTCAGCACCCGGGGGCGTTTGCCCAGTGACCTCATCCCAGTGTGTGTCCATGGGGCCTTGCTCCAGAGATGGGCCCCATTCTCTTCATCTTTTTCCATCCTCTTCAAGGGTGATTTTCAGGGCAGGAGCAGCTCTTTGGTCCACACCTGTGCAGTGCCCAGCACAATGGGACCCTGGATATGTCTACACTGCACACTAAGCCCCAGCTCTGACTCCAGTTTGTGCCCAAGTCCCCACTTCTGTCCACACACAAACTGGCCTGAATTAGGTCTGCCACCACTCAGGAGCCAGATCCTAGGACCCTGCTAGGGGGACAGGCCACAGCCCAAGGCCTGGTGTGAGCCAGGTGCCAGCCTTGTGACTTTGCAGTGTGGATGGCACTCTAGCCGTAGGCCTGAGGAAGAAGGGCTGGGCAGTGCAGTGCGGATGTGCTAGCATGCCTGTGAAACCCAGAGCTACCAACTGCAAGCCCAGCTATACAATGAAGTGTGGATGCTCAAGAGCAACCATGGCAACACCAAGTCCATGAGCCCAGGGTCCACCTACATGGGAGTGTAGATATGCCTCAAGCAGACCACTGCCAAACAAATAAATAATAAACCTACAGCAGGCATCACTAGCTGGCAATGAGATGTGCAGTTTGCTGAGTTCTTAGTGTGTGAGCAAGTGTTCAGTTTTGGGAGAACATGCTCAGTTGCTGTTTGGGTTCTGAACTGATGCAGCAATGTGGGCTGCGGGGATTTGCTCTGCATCGGAGCCAATTCTTAAAACAAAGTAGCTCCCTGGGAACTGGGGCTCAGGTTCCTGGAAGACGAGGATTGGCCTGAGTGCTCTTTGACATCTCCCCCCCAACACTTTCTAGGACAGATCCAAGCATGTAAATAAACCAGCTCCATTCAGGCTATACCCAGACCTGTGTGCCTGATGGCTCTTCTGCTGAGAAACTGACCTGCAAAGAGGACCCCTGCTGCCACTTGGTATAACAAGCTGACCTAACTCCTTGCACAAGGGGGCAGCAGTGAAACACACGTGATTCCCTGGTGGGGGCGGGGGGGGGCCATCTCACACACACACACACACACTCTCTCTCTCTCTCTCACCTGGTGTCTGTCTGCATCTGTGTAACTCTCCCGCAGACCTCCTAGTAGCTCCCCCACTTTCTCTGGCGTGGGCCCCGCAGTGGAATTCCCGCTGGAGAAGCTGGCGAGGAAGACCCCAGCCTGGTCCGCCCACTGGCCACCCTTCACGGCAGCGCAGGTAGCCACTGGGTTGGTCAGGTACAGCAGCATGCCAGCAGACAGCGGCAGTAGATCTGCAGGCGTCAGGGTGGCATCACCAGTCCCTGTCTTGCCCACGAGTGTGAAGATGTCCGGCACGGTGATGCACTGTGGGGAGAAGGACAGAGCTGGATGTTGGCGGATGGCTGGAGAGCTTTTCACAGGCCCCACCTCGGGTCAGCACATGCCATGTTGGCACAGGCTTGCCACCAATGACAAGCTGTAAATGAAGAGCGGAGTCTGAAGCCGCTGATGCCCACCCTCGCTCAGGGCTCATCCGCACAAAGGGGTTGCAGGGGGCGACCACCCTGAAGCAGCTGCAGGGAGGGAAGCCCCTCGCAGTGACAGGCAGCACTGTGATGAACGCGGAGATTTTATTCTAGGTCCATGTAGAGCACCCTGGGGCTATGAGCTGGGGGCCTGAAGAGCTGGGATCCCCAGCACTAGCTCTGCCTTGCTTGGCTCTAGGCCATCACTGCTGTGTGAGCCTCGGGCCCAGCTTCTTCCAACTGATGGCAAGGAAACAGGGACCTTTCCAGCCTTTCCCAGGGGCCTCCCCAGGGACCTTGGCCCCCTTGAATGATGTGAGATGGATGGGAGGAGGGGTCGTGGCCCTGGAGCACAGGACCTCACTGGAGCAGAAGCTCTGGGCATCACAAGGTTTCCCTTATCTAACAGCTCTTACTTGGGGCTGTGTCACAGTCCAGGGTGCTGATACCTGGGCCCACGGTCTCACAGTCCCACGGGCCACTAAAATTTGGCCCCTGACTACAGGGCCAGAGTTTCAGATGTGCTGAGCACCAGCAGCTCTTGGGGTGATGTGCACCCATGGACAGCAGCCTGGTTGTATTTGCTGCTTCCTGCAGTGGTTTTCCCTGTGTCAGGTGGAGTCCTCTGGGCTCACTCTGCAGGAAGCTGGCAGTGAGCACATGCACCAAGCTCTAGGGAGGCATTAGGCATTGGGACACTGTTCAGTGACACTCTGGTGTGTTTGTCCCAGGGATGTGGTGCTGGCACAGGTCAAACTGTGTCCAGGACAAGAAGGGACCCTGCTGATACCCTGGTCCTGGGGTAGGCCTGTCCTGGGGGAGCATATGCCTCTTCTCTAACCCTTGGCAACTCCTGCCAGGCAAGCAAGATTAGGTAGGTGGGACTGAAGTGAGGACGCAAAGCACACACGCTTCCAGGAAACCAGCTAGCTCCCTGCACTCTCTGGGTAGCAGGCATCAGCTATCTCCATGCACACTCTGGAAGCAGGCACCAACTAGTCTCTGCATGCTTTGGGGGGTGAGCACCAGCTAGTTCCCTGCATGCTCGGGGGGGGGCCCTGGCTAGTTCCCTGGCCACTGTAGGGGTGGGCATCAGCTAGCTTCCTGCATGATCTAGACAGCAGGCACCCACTAGCTCTCTGAATGCCATGGCTAGCTACAGAGTTTATCTATGGTGCCAAAAACCCCTACGGCAGCGAGTTTCAAAGCCTCGGTCTCCAGCCTTGGACAGTCGCTGCATAGATGTGCTGGTTTCACTGGAGTTGGGGGGGCGGGGGCCATGTTTCAGAACCCAAGTGTCTACCCAGTTATGTGGAGCCAGGCTCTAAGACCCACTGCTGTGTGGGGACTTTTTCTTGCAGAGTGGGGGGCAAGTGTATGGTCAGGTTGAGGCCCTGCACTAATGCCCCACAAATCCATGGGTACCTGCTTTATATCAGCAGGTACAGACCATGGACACTTTTCTGTGGATGATGGATTGGATCAGCTGCAGATCTCAAAGGCGGGAAAGCCACTGTCGCAGCTCCAGCCTTTGAGGCTGCTCCCCCACCTTGGATATTCAGGGCTGGGGGCCCAGAGGCTGGCCACCCTTCAGCTGTTCTCCCCTCTAAAGCCAGGCTCTAGCATCAAGCAGCCAAGGCCTAGCTGTCATGGGGCAGACCAGGGGGACTCAGTGAGAGGCGCAGGAGGAAAGATCTTGGCTCCCCCAGCACAGGGGAAAGCAAACCTTGACCCAGCTTCTCTGCTAATTTCATTGCTTATTTGTTCTCTGCCCCATCCCAGCGCTTGCTCCCTGCTGGGCTCCAGGGAAACAGGCTTGAATGATTCCAAAATAGACCAAACCAGTTCACCCAGCCCTGGTGGGCAAGCGCACCTGGGCAAAGCGGGTGCACCTGAAGAATTCTGCACCTTGCTCCTGGGGCTGCCCAGCCAAGCTCCCAGTGACTTCCTGGGGAATTTCCCTGAGCAGAGACTCCCAAGGTGGGAGGGGAGTGGCAGGGGCAGGGGGCCCGAATTCTGCCTATTCAGTGCTAATAAGCAGGTCCTGTCAGTGACTTCAGCCCTTGCAAACGGCCAGAGCATGCAGGGTCATATAGGCACAACAAGCCAATGAGCTAAAGTCATAAAATCTAGGCCATGGGCTAGCTCTGTCCTACCAGCCCAGCCCTGGTATAGGTCCCTGGCCTCCACCCTGTCAGGCAGCCCAGCCTTGGCCAGCGTGGGGTTGCTTCCGAGACAGAGGAGGGCAGACAAGGCCCTGGGGCAGCTCGAGGCAGCCTGCCCTGGAAACAGGACCCAAGCAGAGGGCTCTGTATCTAGGGAGAGAAGCCCCAGGTCAAAGACAGGTTTGCAGGCTTTTTGCAGCAGGGGCACACTGGGTTAAGTGGTGGCAAACTGGGGGAGAAAACAGGGAGCTGCCAAGCCCCACCCAGAATGCCTGGAGAGGGACTGGAGCCAAGCCACCACCCGGGGTAGCCATGAGACCCTCCAGTGAAGCCTTGGACAGCACATTCTTAGTCCCAAGAGCACCAGCAATGCCAGGGGTCCCCCGTCCCTTGGAGCGACACCCCTCCAGCCAGCTCTGTCCCCACACGGCCACGTTCCTTCCAGTAACAGCTCCCCAGTGTCCCAGGCCCCAGGGTAACTCCCCTTCCCCTGTTCCTGCTGCCTCGGCCCCTCCTGCCCAGACTGGATTTTGACCCAGGCGCTCCCACAGAAGGCAGCGGAAGGCGGGGACGGGGAGCGAAGCGCGCCTGGCTGCAGCGTTACCTTTCCACACGGCACTGCCGGGCACTGCACACGGGCCACCGCAATATTTAAGAGGGAGTCCAGGGCAGCATGGGGCAGAGAACCTTCTCCCGACGACAGGAAGGCCCACATGCTCTGCAGCACCTGCTCCGGGCTGGGCGCTTGCGCCCCTCGACCCAGGGACACGGCCCCCCACAAGCAGAGAAGAACTAGGGGCAACAGGAGAGCCCTGGCACTGCTGGGGCTGGGGGGCAGCATCCTCCACACACAGCTGCTCCTGCTGGGCTCCCTGGGGCCAGATGACCAGGGCTGTAGGGAGCAGTGCCTCTAATCTTCCAGGTATTTGCAGCTGCTGCCTGTGATTGGCTGGGGGCAGGATTGCCTCAAGTTAACCATTCCACAGAACCAGTCTAGCTCTGTAGATCCTCCTGCAATAGGGGCAGGGCAAGGTGGCTCTGAGTTACCCAGCCCTGCCCCATCTGGGAGCTCCCAGCCTTCAGTCCGTCTGCCAAGAGAGGCGTCAGCAAGGCTGCCCCAGCTGGGAGGAAATGAGCAGGCAGGATCTGCTCGGAGGCTGTTGCCCAACACTGATGCAGCCAGATGGGGCAGCTCATCCGCCCCACGTCACTCACCCCCTGCCTGGGACAGATGAGTGGGCACCAGCCCCCTGCTCCCAGCTCTGCCAGTCACTCTGTTCTCCTCTGGGCCTTAATTTCCTCCCCTTGATGGTGACTCCCCCAGCCCGGGGATGCTGGGTTTGTGAATGTCAGGTGGAGACAGGAGCTCCGCTCTGCCCTGGTGAGCCCTCACCTCCTCACGCGCCTCATCAGCCTCCGCACACAGCACAGACAGGGAATGAGCTCCTGGGGGAAGTGATTCACACAGGGTTGTGTAGCGAGTCAGGAGACTGAGTCTAGGACCCCGGATGCTGCATCCATCTGCTTTAACCACCAGGACATGCTCATTTCCCAGATCCAGGCACCCCCTGACTCATCCTTCCCCTGGCTCTACTGGCTAGTCCTCACTCCTCTCCCAAAGCCAGGGACAGAACCCAGGCGTCCTGTCTCCCAGCCCCTGCCCCTGCCCCCCCACTCTAGAGCACAAGACCCCATAGCATCTTCTTTTGTCTCCCTTTTGTCAAGTGAGGGGCTGGACTGGGAAGGTCCGCCCTTGTGTCATGATCAGTGGAATTGCGGTCTGATGGCCCACACTGCCTGGTGGGAGGGAAGGGCTGTTGTTGAGTGGGCACCAGTGGAACAGGCGAGCTGGTCCAGAGCCAGGTCCAGGGTTAATAAAGTTAATAAAGTTAATAAATTTCCACCTGTTCAACATAACCTGGGCTCAGCTGCCCTATTGCTAGTGTGGCGCTGAGGTTTTTTTTCCTTCCTCTGTAGCATTAGGCATGGCTCACTTGCTGGTTAATTCTCTGTATTAGATCTTTAAATCATGATTTGAGGACTTTAATAGTGCAGTTATGGTTTGAGGTTCATCGTAGGAGTGGATCAGTGAGGTTTTGTGGCCTGCGCTGTGCAGGAGGTCAGATTAGATGATCATATTGGTCCCTTCTGACCTTAGAGTCTATGAGTCTATGAATGACATGGTGCCCATGCCAGAGTGGGGCATTCTTTGGAGGGTAGCCTCTGGCAATGGGAGCCAGGGAGCTTGGCCTGATGCCCCCGGAGCCCTGGGTTTGCAGACCCACATGTAGCCCAGTGATGGACCTGGTAGTAAAAGGTATTCCAGGGGCACACAGACCCAGGCATGCAGGGGGACAGTAATAGGCCAATCAAGCCATTAGTTAACCTGCCGGAGAATGAGGCAGAGTCGGCTGCACCATGCCAAAGCTCACAACATCCTAGGGCTACTCAAAGCAAAGGGGGGTGGACCCCTGCGTTACTGCCTCACACACATGGTCTGCTCCAGGCAATCTCACAAGAGGCCAGATTCAGGCCGGGCTAGTCTGCCCCTGCAGGAGGAGCTGCTCCAGGAAAATGCTTGGCAAGAAGAGATGTGGTAGAAACCACAGGAGAAAGGCTGGAAGCCCCCGGAAGCAGGACACACCCAGCAATACATCCCCTGAGACAACAGCAAGGAAAAGCAGGTGGTCAGCATTCCAGCCCCTCATGCGAAGCATTTACACAAGAGGAATGGGGAAAGGGGAAGTGCTCCGCCAGGCAGCAGCCCACGAGGAACGCGCCAAGTTGAACTATTTTAGCCCCTGTGCTAAAGCAGAGGACACTCCCAGAAGGACGCATTCAGCAGGGTACTAGAAGGGGAGGGCGATTTGGACAGCAATGACGACATCACAACTCTCTCCTGGAGTCTGAAAGCCTATTAGGTGTGGGCTGCCAGGACAAAGAGGGTCAATATCAAATTCCGTGCATGCAGCTGTGGGAACAGGGAAATGACCCGTGTGACTTCAGCTGGTTCACAGAGCCTCCTGCAATGTGTCTCCATGGGGGGAACTGACTCACACACCCCTATAACAAAGAGCAAGCACAACATAATCACGTACGATGAGAGCCCCGCAGCCTGTGGGGAAGTGTGGCCTCAGCACAAGCAACCCAAAAAAGAACCAGGGCTACCAAGTGAAGTTTGTGGGAGTGGGTGGCTGGCACCACAGGCCCCTCTGAGGAGACAGCCATGGAGCTGATCATGGTGTAGAATCAGGATTTCAGAGCTGCCTTGCAAGAAGCAAAAGAAGGAGAACAGAGACCATTTTGAAAGCACACGGGCAGGTTTCAAAGGCAGGGGGTGCCTGGAAGGAAAGCAGTGAAGGGAAACTGTCCCCATGGAGGAACCCTTGTGCTTACCATAAAGGAAAGGTCCAGTGGCACCACCCTCTCTACTGGCAGGCACATGGCAATGTGCAGCGTAGATGTCCTAGAACATGCTGAGGCCCGTACAGCCTGAGTAAGCAGCATGGAGGGGGTAAGGAGCCACCAGGCAAGTGACACAGCTGCATAGACTGAAAGTCACTGTCTGGCGCACTCTAAAGGTGCCACTATCCACTGCCCACAACCGGTGGCATCCTGCTGGACTCTGGAAGGCCAGAATCTTTGTGATCTGTGGGGCAAGGAATGGGCAGATCTGGTCCAGCAGCCTGGCAACTTCTCTGGGCCCACCCAGTCGCTACAGATGGCTGCGCATGCAGCTGGGCACAAACCCAGACCAGAGGTATCCAGAGAAGACACACAGAACACTGCCTGCCGTGACCCATGAGCATGAGGAACAGCCTCAGGACCAACTGTTAGGAGTCAGATTTCACCAACAGTTAGCCAGCGTAAGCTCCTCAGGCATGACAACAGCCTAACTGTGGAGTCACAGACACTCCCCTTGGAAGCCCTGATCTGTCCACCTGTATGATAGCTGGTCCCTTACAAGGATCCCAGCAAAAGTCGGATCACTCCTCATCTTATAGGACCAGTTATCCTAGGTCAGCTGTGCCTAGGTCTCATACCAGAGAAGCTATGTTATGCTTAGCCAAATAAACTAAATCCCCATTTATTAAAAGTAAAAAGAAAACAGAGTTATTTAGAGGGTTAGAGCAGCTAACCATAGATACATAGTTACAACCTTAAATTTCACAAAGTAACAGAAGTTTGTATGTTCAGCAAGCTCTTGATGTCCTTGAGGGCTAATCCAGGCTAAGCACTGGGAATTTCTTGCTTATGCCTAGAAACTTTGCCCCACAAAGACTACACAGCACTGAGATCAGTGGGTTACTCACCAGTAACCATCCTTCTTCGAGATGGGCTGCTTGGATCCATTCAGTAATAGGTGTCTCCGTGCTGGAGCGCCGGATTGGCCGGAAAAACTTGTCCTAGCCTGTCAGAAGAGGGGAGGCGGCCACCACCCCTCGCGCCACCCGTGGCTATATATACGGCCACCTCCCAGCCCCCTCCTCAGTTCCTTAGAGTCGCCACCTCCAGAAGTGGGGATGGAGGGGAGGGACCTGAATGGATCCGAGCAGCCCATCTCGAAGAAGGACAGTTACTGGTGAGTAACCCACTGTTCTTCTTCAAGCGCTGCTTGGATGCATTCAGTCATAGGTGACTACTAGCCATGCTGATGGATGGCAGGTGGAGTTGGTACTTCCACCTTCAGCACAGCAACAAGCCCTGTAAAGTAGAGGCCCCACAGCAAGACGCTCACCAAAGTCAAGAGGCGAGCAGGCGTTGACGGGTCCAGAAGAAGCAAGAGCTGAGGGTCAACCCAGAACAGGGCAAGACCAAACCCACCAAGGCAGAACGCATAAGCAGGTCAGACAAGGTCACCTGAGCTGGAGAAAAGGACACAACCTAACAAAAACAGGTTGCGTGGGTGCCCTGCATAGGAGGAAAACACGTAGAATGTAACCAACAGACTACAATGTCTGGGCATAGGCCATGTCACATGGAGTCGAAGGAGAACACAAAAAGCTAGCAAAAGAGACTAGCCATCAGGGGCTTCGCTGGCTGGGGAAGGAACTTGGGGCACAGGCCCCACTCCCCGTCCCACAGGCCACACCCCCAGACTGCAGGCCTCGCCCCCTGGCCGGGGACAGGGACAGGTGCCACCGCAGGTGGCCAGGCCCCGGATCCCCAGCCGGGGACGGGGCTGCTGCAGCCACCAGTAGCCGGGCCCTGGATCTCCAGCCTGATTGGGCTGGAGATCTGGGGCACTGGCACTGGGGTTCGGGGCACGTGCCCCAGAGTGCCCAGTGCCAGCAATGCCCCTGCTAGCCATATGGGCATGTCTCACGTGAGAACAAAGAAAGGGTAGGCATAGAGCACCCGAAGGTTTTGCAGGAGCCACGTAGTCCTGGACTGATCTGGCGACTACTGAGTACGCAGGGAAAAGTAAGGGAATGACATTGCCCCTTATCTAGGATGTGGCCAAGCAAGCCGTCTGGTTAAAAGAGAGAAATGAGGATACAAGGTCGTAAGATGAGCTCAAGGGTGACTGAGAAGACCACGAGACACTAAGCCGCGGCATATGGAGTCAAGCCAAGCAGGACAGAGGCCTACAGTATGATGATTAACGATCTGGTAGCATGGAAGCGCATGTTTTCAGCCAAGCAGGCACCATGACAAAGGTCACTAACAGCAAGGTGGCCTGAGGCAATGCTAATGAGATGGTCCTACTAGGGCCCGCAGGGCGCTAGAAGGTGGAGGAGGGTCCTGCTGGTCTAAGCTTGCAGGGTTTGCATCGCGAAGCTCTCTCTAAGATGAGAGGGGGGGAATAAGAGGGACAGGAGAGAACTCTTACTACCGTCTTGTCAGCCCCTCGGCGACCAAAAGAATTGAAGGAGAGCCGTGAAAGGCTGTGGACTTGGTAGCTATAGTGCTTGCCAGAGGGATAACGTTACCACTTTACCATGCCAGGGCTGCCAAGGAGAAAACTCTTCAATACATGGATATTGAAGAACTCCGCTGCCAAGGGAGGTTCCTTCCTAAGCTAGAGAATGGGACCGCAACAAGGTGGCAGCTGCCGCATCTGAAGGACACCCCGCGATCCGAGAATCCAATGAAGTTTTCTCCCCAGAGGGAGCCAGAAGGCGAATAAAAGGGGTACAACCCCAAACTGTTATATGTTATATAGAAATGGGTTCTCTGTGTATCATGTCATCAGACGGCAGTGGGTGTCAACGGGTCCTTGAAAATGGAAAGAGGGGACTGCAAAGCTGCTGGGCACCACCAACGCGCATTGGAAGAACCGCAGTAGCACTAAGGGACTACACGCGGCGTAGTGAGACGGTCCCGCGGGAAGGCAGGGTGGAAGGGGGGTGTCGTGTCCCGCCAGGGAATAGGACCATAGAGCAAGAAGATTATGCAAGTGCCCTGGAAGTAGAGACAGCTGTCCAGAAGGCAGTGGATACCAAAGCAGGAAATATAGGTGGGAGGGCACTCGAAGGGACAGACCCTTTGCAGTTTCCCAACGTATGGTCATAAGAAGGTGTTCCCCTTCAGGGTTTAGAAGGGTGCCCCTGGTCGTACTTTGGTGAGGTTGGGGGAGTGTGGGATACCTCAAAGAGGTTAGACAAAGGTGAGGGTTCCTGAGGTGGACCCCTGGTTCCCACTAGATCACCAGAAGGTAGAGATGTGGAACCATGCGAGGGTGGGAGAAAAAGGAGGAATGACTGTACCTAGGACCCGTGCAGGGATAAGACCTGGTCTAAAGATACCTTCCCGATAAAATGGCTATCCAGGTAGCTGTATTGCTACACAAACGTGTCCTTTCAGTGTGCAAGAGAAATTCCTGTCAAATGGGGGTTGGGTCGCAGCACAGAAAACGGTGGTGCGACCAGGGGTATCCCCTCCCCTTCCCCTGACCTGGATATGAGGGAGCCTACCTGGGACACGCACCATGGCCACAGGCACAGTCCTGTTGCATGTAGGCTTTGGATGTGCGCATCTTGGAGCCCCACAGCAGCTGAGGCTACAATGAGACGCGCCTCCATCCCTCGGTGAGGTGTTAGGGTGGGGAACGCAGTGGGGAATATTCGGGAAGGAAGGCTGCTAGGAATAGAAGAGGGGTGGTTTCTGTCTTTGGGGAAGTCGCTGCTCAATGGGTGGGGGGTTAGCTATGGTATTGGGGTACCGGCACCGTGAGTGGGCATCGTTGTATTGTCGGCCCCCGGCGTCCTGATCTAAGTCTTGCTCCTGCGATTGGAGAAGGGGAAGAACGAGGAAGGATCAGGATGGTTCCCACTTGACCTGCCTTCCCTAAAGAAGGGTGGGGGGGGTTGGCTGTCTGCAGCAGTGACGCCCTAGGGCCCCCTGCACCTTAAGGGTAAAGAGGGTGGTGGTGATCAGAGGGGCCCCTCCTTGTGGAAAGGGGAGGCAAAGGCCCACTTTTCGCCATGAGTAAAGCGGGAAGGAAAGGGACTGTCCCTCCTGGGGAAGTGGGGAGCTAAGTCGGGGGGGTGGGTCAAGGAGGGAGAAGGCTGAAATATTTGGCCTCTCCTCAAGGATCCCGGGCTGTGCCCACCACAGAGAGGGTTTCAGGGGAAACAAAACATCCCCCTCAAAGGGCATGTTCAGAACTGCCTGCTGTGCATTAGGGGGCACTCTAGCCTCCCTAAGCCATGCTACCCTGTGGAGGGTAACCGCTGAGGCCATGGTGCGAGCAGCGGTGTCCACCACATTGCAAGCCGAAAGGAGGAGGTCTTGCGAGATTATGTTGCTTTCCTCCAGGAAGGCATCATACTCTTCCCTGGCCTCGGGTGGAAGCATATTTCTAAATTTCCCGAGTGACTCCCAGACATCCAGCAAGTATCTGCTGGTTATAGCCTAGTTGTTTGCCACTCGTAATTGGAAGGCCGCTGAAGAATAAACCTTAGGGCCTAGCAGATCCAGCTCCCTCGTTTCCCTGGAGGGGGGGAGGGGGTTCCTGGGGGGTTCCCCAGCTCCCATTGCCATCTGGACCAAGTCCCTAGGGGGAACTGGGTGGCCAGCAAGGGAGGGTAGCCTGACTTGGATACCCGATACTTCATGCTCGCCGTATCCGAAACCGGGGGGACAGAGCTTGGGCTCTGCCACTGGGAGCATGCGAGGTCTCATACGCTTGGGTGGGGTGGGACTGCTAAAGGCGCCATCGAGGTGAAGGCCGGCCCCAACAGGGTATCGGGGGGAAGACTCAAGGGCTCCACCTCCATACCTAAATGGGCTGTAGCCCAGCGCAACAGGTCAAAATGCGCCGAAAAGTTTCCCGTAAAAGACTCTGGTGCTGGGGACAGCATGGCACCAGGAGCCCGCCGTGGAGGGGAGGGAGTTCCCTGGGGGAACCATTCTTGCAGCCGAAACCAGAAGGGTGATGGGGCCGATGTGTGGCGCCAGGGCCGTTTAGAGCCCCTAGAAGGTCCCTCTTCCGGACTGGAGACGGAGGAAGGGGATCGAGATTCCCAGCCTGGTGCCAGGGGGGGAGTGGTGTCAGCCCCTGGTGGAGTGGAAGACGGGGGACTGGAAGGTGAGGGTGAGCATCCCAGGTGAACCCAGGCCTTCGAGATGAAGGCCGGTTTGCCCCTTCTGATTGGAGGTGGGGCAGAGGGAGTTGGGAGTAGCAGCAGGGCTCATGCTGCCTCCACCACTTCCGGGGTGGACGGGACAAGAAGCAACTCTACTTGAGTCATGGGCAAGTCCTTGCTGGGGGAGGGAGGACTGCCCGGGCGGGAAGGCCCCCGCTCCTGTGGCACCAGGCTCTGCGGTGCCAAGGGTGGAGTCAGCCAGTGCTGGGGCGAACTCAGCACGGGTGAGGTTTGGCTGTACCATACCGTTGGCACTGGAGATGACATGGTGTGGTGCCGAGGCGAGCCTGGCACCATCGGGGCTGGGCTAGCTGAGGGTGACCTCCATCAGTGCTAAGGTGCCGAGGTGCCGGGTAGGCACTGCAGTGCTGGAGTCAGCACCGAGGTGGTGGTGCGGCAGCGGCCACCGGTGGCAAGGTGCTGCGTAGGCTCCAGCGCCAAGCTGAGTCTCAGTGCTGGGTGTGAACCCGAAGCCTCGGATGAAGGGTGCTGAGCCTCCTCCAAGGCTAGGGCGTGGCATCACTGTTCCCTCTCCTTGATCGTTCTTGGTTTAAAGGAGAGACAAATGGAACACGCCGAGACCATGTGGTCTTTGCCCAGGCACCTAAGGCACTTCCCATGGGGGTAATCCCAGGGGAAGGCCTTGCCGCGCCCTGCACAGGGTTTGAACCCCGTCATCATCAACGCGATGTTCTGGTCCAGTGTTGGGGACTCTCGTGGTGGAGTTAAATCCACAAAGGGTATGTCCACACACACTCCTTATTTCGAAACAACAGAGGTTGTTTCGAAATAAGGAGTGCCATGGCCACACGACGCACAGCCATTTCGAAAGAAGCAAACCGCTTCTTTCGAAATGGCCGTGGTCTTTGCGAAATAACTTAAACCTCGTTACCTGTCGAAACAGAGTTGTTTCGAAACAGAGGTTTCGAAACAGCCCTGTTCGGACATGTTGTTTCGGAACAAAGTGTTCCGAGACAACATGTGCCCCTCCTCCCAGGGTGCTAAGCACCCTGGGAGGAAGGGCTGACCCCTCAGCACCCGGGCGGGGGTGCTGAGGGGTGTCCACAGGCTGTGGGGAGGGGCGCGGGGCTGCGCCGCACGCTGCCGGTGCCTGAAGGGGACTGCAGGCACCGCGCCTCACCTGGCGGGTGCATGCAGCCCCCTGCAAGCACCCGCCAGGAGCGGGCAGCAGGGCACTTCACCCCAGGGGCTTTAAAACCCCTGCTGCCCCCCAACCTGGAGGCGCGGCCCCGGCGCGCGGCTGCAGCCCGCCGCTGCCGGGGCCCCCCGACACACCCTCGGGAATCCCCGGCCTGACGCGCCGGCAGGGGGCGTGTCGGGGCATCCCCCCCCCCCCCGACGCGCCCTCGGGAATCCCCGGCTTCCCCTTGTTTCGAAACAACTGTGCGTCGTGTGAACATGGTTTTTTTTTGTTTTGAAACAACGAGGTTGTTTCGAAACAAAAGTGCCGTGTGAACACAGCCAATGTGACGTGACCTGCATGAGGTGCTATACACCGGACGTCTGTTCATGGCAGAGGCACGAAAAGCAAAGGCCTACTGGACCAAGGCAGGTAGACATGTGCCAGCTGCAGTGGATAGGAAGGGTCAGGGTGCTTCAAAGAGATGATGCATTTTCTGTCCAAGTTCTGCTCACCTCAAGCAGCAGAAATGAACCAGCTCACACAGCAGGATGTTGAGTGGGATCAAGCAGCCTGGGCCCCCCAGGGGCAAGCACTGGACATGCTGAAACAAATGCTGCAGGACATGTGCAACCATAGAGGTATTGTGGAGCATGTCGTGAGCATTCCCAAAACACTTGATGCGACACACTTTGCATTAGACCATACCAGTTACCCTGTGAGGGTGAATATGAATGGCACGCCTGTAGGCACCCTGTACTTGCAGGGCTTCAGACATTAACCTGGAGTTTTGCATTTAAGAAGATCCTGTGTGCTACAAATCCCACCTGGGAGACTATAACTCCCAGGATGCCTTGGAAAAAGGGGGTAAGACCCTTCCTCCTCTGGGGAGCACAGAACAGGGCTGGGTAGACCCCATTTGGGGATAGAGCGTGGGCCATGCTGGAAGCTGCTGCTGGGGGTCTCAAGGCTGCTGTGGGAGCCTGCTGGAAGTTTGGTTGAGCTGGGAGCTTTAGAGGTCGGTGGCGTTGCAAGCCAGAGCAGGGACTGAGCCTGGAGCTGACCAAAGTGGGCCCGCAGTGAGTGGTCTGAGTGCCGCCCTGCCCCCCCATATGGGGTTAGGGTTTGCCAAGGAAGGGACACAGCAGAGAGACTTTGGCTGGGCCTGAAACAAGTCAGCGAAGTTTCTCTTCCAGCCAGGGCCAGGGCTGCTGACATTTGGTTGGGCCAACTCCAAACCTTCGGTGTGATACCTTGGCTGAACTGAAACACTGAGCCAACAGAGTGCTGTCTGCTTCCTCACACCTCCCAGTCTCCTCACACAAGGAAGGGACCGGGGCTCTGAACAGTGGGGGAGTTTGCACTGCGCAGGTGGGGTAAATAGTGGCAGAGTAAATGCCAGTTACACGGTTTCCTTTATTACTCTATTCTATGTTTGTTAATTGATTTATTCAGCTCCCCTCTCGTGCCAAGTTCCCTTTATTTGTTGAGTAAAGGTAAGTTCATGCAAACTCAAGTATATCAAATGTACAGTGTGCACAATTGGCCTAGTGAATTAGAGGCATGCCAGACTGTCCTGAAGGCTCCCAAGGCAGCCCTCAGTGTGCTCACTGCAGGGTCCAGCCTGATGGAGGCACCGCCAATTTTTAGTTCCTGGAAGAGCAATGGGACTGTGACAGGGGGTGGACAGAGGATTCCCACTTATCCAACATCACCACCGTGAAACTCAAGATCTCCTTTTGTTGCCAACTCTAGGTGTCTGTGCATACGTGGATGTTGTCTGTTCCCAAGTAACCCACGGAGAAAAAGGAGGGGGTTACACACACAGCACATCACACAGATTTACATGGGGTGCAGCATGTCACACAGCCTGCTTAGACCCTGTCATCTCATCACACCCTGCTTCACACCCCCTTTCACCAGCCTGCCTCTGGAAAACATGGCCGTGGGAGGTTCTGCTGGCTGAGGCCGATGCCTGCCACACTAACTGCTATTGTACCACTGTTTCCTGGCACTCCCTCATCCGTCTGTCCACACCCATCGTCTCCTGTCTTGTCCTTCATCTGGAAGCCCTTTGGGGCCTTTTTATTCTATGGTTGTGCAACACTGGGCACCGTGTGGGCCTAGTTCATAGATGGGACTGCTGGTACTACGCAATATGGGGATGGCACTGACCAGGACACACAGCAATGGTGTGCTCTCCCCCAAGGATGGTCATGATTTCAGCTCTCGTGCCCCAGGGATGGGCCAGGCATGACAGACCAGTGCCTCAACATGCAGCAAGGCTGAGGAGGGTCTGTTCTGACAGACCCCTCAGTGCCATGGGCTGATTCGGACTAGGAGCCCCGTCTACATCTGTGGACCCCAAATGCTGCCTACTGCCAGCCAGATGGGACCTGGGGAGAGCTGGCTCCTGGGGTCACCCAGCTCAGCATTCAGAGCACTGAGCAAATGTGAGCTAAGCCATTGTGCCCCCAAGGAGGTGAGGAGGAAGGGAGGTGAATTTCTGCCAGGCTGATCACTCTGTGGGTATGTCCACACACACTCCTTATTTCGAAACAAC
>ML682003.1:5414034-5469855 GCA_007922195.1 Podocnemis expansa | reverse complement strand
CCCCCTAGTGGCTCTACCTCATATCACCCACCTGTGTCCCATCACCCGAATAGAAGAGATAGAGGATCAACACCCGTGTCTTCCCTGACTAATCTAGCAGAGGGTTCCCACTTCTCCACAGGCATCATGGCATAGGCTAGGGCTCCTCACTCAGGGGCTGCAGGGTAGAGCGTGGCCCGTCTGGAGCTGGCCAGACTCTCAGTGCTGTGGAGCCCTGTCCCTCTCTAGCAACCCTCTCTGGCCCACACAGGAGCAGCATGCATCAGGCTTCTCACCCAGCACCCACTGACGACCCCCTGGGCTCTGGTCGCATGGCCAGGGGCTGGGAAAGTAGTGCAGCAAAGGCATATGCAGCCTTTTCATGTCACCCTATAGGTGCTTCTCAAGCCCAAACCGCAGCCCCCTGTAATCCCAAGCCGTGCTCCCCCCCTCCCCCCCAGCTCTGCCAGTGCCCTTCATCCTGACCCACAGCCCCCTGTTAGCCCAACCCTGGGGGTGCCACACAGCTCCTGCCAGTGCGCCTTGATCACGCAGCTCCCCAGCACTCTTGCGACTAAAATGGTCACACACACCCCCAGCTCCCCAGCCTTTGAACGCAGAGCGCTGGAACCCCCCTGCCGTGCCCTGCCCTCTGGGGCCTGGGAGAGAGGAGACCCTGCCTGGCCTGGGTCAGCAGGTGCACAGGGAGGTGTGGGGCTGTTTGCCTTTGTCTGGGTTAATTCCCCCGAATAGCTGACTGGGCAGGGAACAGGTCTAACCGGCTGGGATCCTGGGAGCTGCAGGGGCTCAGCTCAGTGTCCTGACAGCACCTGCCTCTCTGAGATCCAAGTGCTGGGGGGCAATGGGGAGTGACTCCTGCCAGCCCTGGGCGAGGGGCCTGGGACAGTAAGGAGGAGTGCCCATGGCCCAGGCTGGAAGGGCTGGTGCTGTCCCAGACCAGGGGCCAGGGCTTAGAGCAGCACATCCCACCTGCTGCCTCCTTCCAACCAAGTCACAGTGGCGCTGTGTGGGGCCAGGATGGGCTGGAGCCGTCACCGTCCAGGTTCCTCATTCCATTGAGAAACTAACAAAGAGCCACAAAAGGCCCTGGCCCAGCCCGTAGTGGAGCCAGCACCCCACCACCCGGGCTGGCAGCCACAGGCACTCAGCCTTGCTCAGCACCTGCCAGGATCACAGAAACTGGAAGGGACCATGAGAGGTCATCAAATCCAATCCCCTGCACTCATGGGAGGAGCAAGGACCCTCTTAAACCATCCCCGACAGGTGCTTGTCTAACCTGCTCTTACAAACTTGCAATGATGGAGATCCCCCAACCTGCCTAGGCAATTTATTCCAGTGGCTAATCGCCCTGACAGTTAGGAATTGTTTCCTAATGTCCAGCCTAAACCTCCCTTGCTGTGGGATGGGCCCAGATGGCTCAGACAGGGGTGACCTTGCCCGGCAGGCCTTTCTGCTGCAGCTCCCTGCACTCAGGTGCCAGTTCTGAGGGCAACATCGCCATCCTGCTGGTCTGGTGACCAGTATTCTCCCCCAGGACTTGAAATTGGGGGGGAGTAGGGGAGGCGTGGGGAGGTATTGGGGTTCTCAATAAATTGGCATAATCCTGTTACTAGCTGCCAGCTGGGTGATGGGAAATTCAGGGAGGGTGTAAGGGGGGTGTTAGGGAAATCCCTGCTGGCGACCTGCTCTCAGCACCGCCTCACTGCCATGGTCTGGAAAGTCTCGTCTAGTGTGTCTCCACCACAGCTGCCCAGCTCCTCTTGCCCTCCCCACCCCCTGCCCAGGCCATGCACAGCTGCACTGGCCGTGGTCGTCCATTCCCCAGGTCCATCCCTAACCCCCACCTTGCCCGGTGCTTGGCCAGTCACCGCCTTCCATCTGTCCTGAATCGCTTTGCCCCTTCCCCACTTTGCCCCACCTTCCAGGCTGCTTCCTCCCCCCCCCCCGCCTGGCCCCCCACCCCCATGTAACAGGCTGCCTGAGCACGTGTCTTCCCTTCACTGCTTGGGCCACAGGGAGGATAAGAACCTACTAGTGCTACCCAGTAGCTGCCTTGCCCTATTGCTGCAGGGGTGGAGGTATGGAATGGCTGGGCCCAATGGGTGCTATCACCCCCATGGAGGGTCGTTTCCCCTCTGCCTGCCCATCGCTGCTCTCGCTCTGCGTGGGAGGAGCACAGTGTGACTGTGGCCCTGACCAGGGGTGGGGGAGGTTGACGGTGCTGCATTCATTCACAGGTCCCAAGGCCAGGTGAGAGGCCTGTCATCCGTCATTCTGACCTGTAGTGCACAGCCAGACACCTTCCCCTGTAAATACCCATCAGTGCAGCTGCTGCACCTGTCTGGCTCCTGGAACCCTGGCCAGTGCCTCCCAAAGGCTTTCGCTGACAGCAATTGCTCCTCCCCTTAACCTGCAAGCCCTGCTCAGGTGGGACATGGCAAGGGTCTAACCGGGCACCAGCATCTAACCCGACACCGGCGTCACAGTGGTTCACTCCAGGAAGCGCCAAAGTCTGGGACGCTGGACAAAGGCCAGAGAACAGCCCCATAAATGGTCCTCCGTGAGCTGGACAGCAAACCTTCCACCGGGAAGCTTTTGCAGCTCAACTTCTTCAGCTTCTGGACAGAAGGCTGAGGGAGGGGACTAGGGCCCTAGGTACTTACGGGGAGGCTCTTCACCCTTGCTGACAACAGCAGAGCAAGGTCCACAGGCCTGCACCTTGAAGTCAAAAGCAGTTTCCTGGCTGTGGAGTCATTAAATGTGGGAACAGCTTTGCACAGGCAGGGGGAGGCCTCACCCTTGCTCAAGTATCTTGTTTGCAGCACTGCGTTCTGGGTCTCATGACCCATCTGCTGCATCAGGGCTTCAGCCAGGCGCCTGCTGGGGTCGGGAAGAAATTTTTTCACCCATGCACAATTGGAGTTTGTTTCTGGCTTGCTAGGAAGCCCTGGAGACCTGCCCAGCTAGAGATGAGGGTTTCTCTGAAACCATACTGGGAATCCGTGATCTTATTTGTCTGGCAGGTATGCCTGGCTCACACATTAGGGGCCTACCCAATAGCCAGATTTGGGGGTCAAGAAGAAATTTTCCCTAGGTCAGATTGGCAGGGACCTGGGGATGGTTTCTCCCTTCTCTGCAATCGTGGCTGCAGGTGGCTGGCTGACATCAGCTAGGCAAGGCGCAGTTAATCTGTAGAGCCCTGCATTGAAACAAATATGATTTGATTGATTGATTGATTGATTGATGTGGTTCCACTTCAATCAAAATCTGCAAGAAATGATCTGCAGCTATCTGCTTTGCATCATGGATACAATTTCCAGGGCTCTCCTAAGCTGTTCCTTGTCACAGCATTGGTGGCAGCTGGATCTCTGTGCATGTCCGTGGCCTGCCCCGGATCCCAAGGACTGAAAGGCCGAAGGAAGTGATGTTTCCTGGCTGCACTAGAGAACAGAACAGGATCGCTCTGTGAAGCTGGCTCTTGGCAGGCCAGGGCAGGGCAGGGGTGGGGTGGTTCTCATGGATGTTGGCAGCTTTGTCCACGGGATGGGGTCAGACAATGCGCAGGATTTTTGCTCAGAGGTCACTGGCCAGTTAGTTCATCGCTACCTGGGAGCCCAGGCTCCCTGCCACTCTTCACAGCGCACTCAGACACGCTGGCAGCTTCCATGCTTCCCCAGAGAATGAAACAGCAACTGGGGATCCAGCACTGCAGGCGCACCCAGACGAGGGGAGGAGACGTTTGCCTTGTTGTAGCCAGGTCAGCCCCAGGTAGCCAAAAGACACGGTGGACGAGGTAAAATCTTTTATTGGATCAGCTTCTGTTAGGGAGAGACGAGCTTCTGAGCCACACAGAGCTCTGGGAAAGGTATTCAGAGCGTTCCTGGTTCCCTGGTCACATGTCAGCCCTAGATTGATATAAGTACATCCTTGGGAGGTGGGGTGGATGGAAAACTCACACCCAGAGCAATGTGGTAACACAAACCCAACCTGGCATGTGGCTGGTGCTGTGTCGAGGGGACAGTTTTCCCCACCTCTTGGGGGTGGCATAACAAGGCAGACAGAGAAAGATTCGCCCATCAGTGAGAGTGTCTTCATCACACCACTGTGTTGCATGTGCTTACACGAGAAGGCCGACTGCTTAGCACAAGGAGCTACCGCCTGTTTCAAGGGCTGCGATGGAGACGTGGCCTGTTGATGCCACAGGGCCATGCCAGACACATGACTGCAGCCGTCCCCTTCCCCATGGGAGCTCTCTGTGCAGTTACTAGTCCTGCCCTTCCTTTGGGCTTGGCTGGGCTCCATAGCGTGTCCCGCATGGCATGGGTGCCCCCCACCCTCCTGGGCCTGGCAGACCTCACCAGACCTCCTGAGCTTTGCTTTCTGCAGGGGCCCTCCACCTAAACCCTCCCCTCTTGGGACGGTGGCTGGGACCGGGCACCTGCCTTGGAGTTGCCTTCCCACATTGCCACCCCCACAATCTCTCTAAAGAAAACTCAGAGCCCAACCTCCCAGGAGCAGCCCAGGCTTCTGGGTCCCCTTCTAGGTGCAGCCTGCTGCCCTTCCCTACCACTGGGTAGGGCCAGGACATCAGGCCAGGATATCAGTGTTCACTGCACCCCATAGACCCACGGCAAGGCCAGGGGCTGGAACATGACCGGCTGGGCTTGCCCAGCCACTGGGAGTCAGCAGCCTCCTCCAAACACATCTGTGCCCTGCTTTGCTCTCTGCCCGCTCAGCTCACCCCACCTGTGCCACCCTGCCCAGCTGCCCTTTGCCCACCATTATCTGCTGCCGGGATGAGATGAGCTGATGGCTGCACTCTCCCTGGGGCCCAGAGAGCGGCTCCTAGACCCAGCCGGCAGCCGACTCTTGGCCTGGCGCACTGTCTGCCCTTCCAGCGTGGCAGTGCCTGCTCTGCCCCGCCCCAGTGTGCTGAGCTCAGGCACCCCAGGAATAAGCAAGTTGAAGTGGATCTGGCTGCACTGAGTGGCTGGGAAAGGGAGTGGCAGGGGGTGTTAGCTGTGGAGTGGGGAGAAAGCCCAGGAGGAACCAGGCTCTGGAGCAGTCACACAGTGCATCCTCTCCACACACACTGCCTGGAAGCACACTCGCCCCTTTGGCTCTGCAGGAGTAGGGCTGAGCTCACGGTATGAAGCAGGCTCTGCCAGTTGTGGTGAGGTTTCAGGCCAAACCAAGCAATCCCCTGCCAGCCAGGGCAAGCAGAGAGCAGGTAGCAAAGTGCACTGAACATAGATCCTGTGATGAAGTAAGAAAACCTCTTGGGTTACTGTGGTTCTTCTTTTCTGTTCCTGTTCTTTGGTGATGGTATTCTGGTGATGGGACACAGGGGTGTGATAACTATAGGTACCACTAGGGGGGAAGAGGCTTTAGTGCGACCTTACCTGGACCCCCTGGGGGTGACAGGTTGTGGCCGGTTTAGACCAGGGGCAGGGCAGCTGGATGGAGAGGAGAACAAAGGTGAGAGAGGAAGGAAGGAAGATGGAGGTCAGAGGGGCAGGACCTCCGGGGCTTGTCCTGGGGGTTTACTATCTGCCCTCCTAGGTGATCTGAGAGCCAACTGTCCTAGCTGCTGTGCAAAGTGGATTGCTAATAAACCCTCTGACTGCTACACTGGCTGAGTGTCACTGCTGATTGGGACGGCTGGGACCCTCGTGGAGGGAGGAACCCCCCCAAGGGAGACCAGACAGAGCAAGGAGCGGACCCTCTGAGCCTGGATTTGGGAAGCTGGCTATGGGTAGCATGGAGACCCTGGTGAATGGGAGAAAGCTCCACCGTAGCAGAGTCCTGGTGGGCTGTGAACAGAGGGGATCCAAGAGGCTTTTCTGGGTTCTCCGTGACATCTTGGTGGCAGCGGTGGGATGCCCTACAGCGAGACCCCACAGTGAGTGACTATCCAGTGCAGTGCTGGCAAGAGGGGGCAGCGGGAAGGGTTAACGTTGGTCCCTTCGGAAGGACAGTGTGTGTCTGAACAGACCCAAGGAGCTTTGTGGATCACCAGGCTCCTGGGGCTCATTTGATGAAGCTGCCCAGCCCAGAGACAGCCAGGGCGTTGTTCAAAGACCTGCATCCCTGACCAAGAGAGGGGTTTCCTCCAGGGTGGTCTGGTCAGTCCCTGGAAGGATTCGTGCCTTGGATTTGAATTGGGAGGCAGGGAGGCAGCCAATCGGAGGCCCACTCTGTGGAAACATCCTTCCGCTGGGAGACTGATGGAGAGAGCAGTGAACATGCAAATGTCCTGCACCTGATTGGACGATGGGGGAAGTGGACTCAGGTGTGCTTGCTGAAACCTGATCCTGAGAGCTGGATTCACTGAGAGAGACGTTGGTCTCACTTACTGCTGGTGATAACAGTACAACATGGATTACAAGTGGTTGTTAAAACAACAACTAGTGAACATTAGTAAGGCTCGAGGATTAAAAGTCAGCAGGCTCACCAAGGGGCAGCTCATTGCCCAGCTGGAAGAGAGCGATGGGGGCAGAGAGAGAGACCCCTCAGTGGTGGGAGCCTCCAGGGAGCTCAGAAGTAGCAGCAGTAGCAGCCCTGACCTGCCCCAACAACAAACCCCAGCCAGAGAGGGGCACAGGCGACGCCAGCCTGCCCCAGAGGAGGTGTCCAGAGGAGCTGGGAGCTGCAGCCTGGGGCCTTCTCAGCAGCAATCCCCAATCCCTAGGGGGTGCTCACAGTTCAGTTCCCCCCCAGAAATAAGGCGGCTGGAACTGGAGCTGAGGCTACAGGAGTTACAGGATAAAGCAAGACAACGCCAATTTGAGTTAGAAATGAAACAGCTGGAGATGGCAGAGAGAGAGAAAGAGAGACAACATGAGCTGGAGCTGGCCAGACTTAGGAGCCAGGAGGGGGCCCCAAGGAACAGCGAGGGCAGAGTCCGAGAGCCCCTTCCTGCTGGACCCCAAAGTACTAAGTTGATGGGTCCCTTTGAGGAGGGAGGGGGCATTGATATCTACCTCACCATCTTTGAGAAAACCTGTAATGTGCATCAGGTGAATCTCGCAGACTGGCTGCGGTATCTGACCCCTCTTCTGGGTCCAAAAGTGATGGAGGTACTCGGTCAGATGGAGGGAGCGGAAACTGGAGATTGTGAGCAGTTCAAACAAGCTCTGCTGCCAAAGTTTCAGCTGACCCCTGAGGCATACCGGGAGAAACTACGATTTGTGCAGAAGGAGCCAGGGGTGACCTACCTGGAAACCAGCACAGTGATAAAGGAGTACCTCTGGAAATGGACTGGCTTGGCTGGGAACGCAACCAGGGAAGAAGTGGGGGAACTGCTGGGCCTGGAGCAGTTATATAATATTTGTCCCCCCGACCTGAGGCTGTGGCTGATGGACTGGAAACCCAAGGACCTACGCAGTGCCGGCAGGCTGGCTGATGAGTTTGTAGCCAGCTGGTCGGGTCATGGGCTAGGTCTGAAGGGGGAAGGGGGCCGGAAGGGGGACCTGTGGGGGAGGCTCCAACAGGACTCTCAGAAGAGAGCCCCAGAAAACAGATCATCCGAAGGAACTACTCAGCTAGGCCCTGATGACCAGGGAGACTGGAGGTGCTTTTCATATGGTGAGACAGGCCACAAGACAGCGCAGTGCCCAAAACACAGAGACAAGAGGGCCAAATCAACTGCCCAAAGTCTGCATTGGGTTGGAGCCTGTCCAGAGGAGGCACTAACCATGGCAGAAGCAGCAGATAGTCGGGTTGACGCTCCCAGTGAGGGAGTGGGTGGCCAGATGGGCTCGCTGGTACCGGACAAGTCTCCAAACTCAGAATCCTCTATTCACCAAGTGAGCTCAGGCCCACCAAAGGGAGGTCAGCAGCTCCTCAGCCCTATTGAGGCAGAGGGAAGAAAAGTCCAAGGGCTCTGGGATGCGGGTGCGGAGGCGACTCTGGCCAGATGGATCAAGGAGGGGTGTTGTGTGAACAGGAGAGGCTGCAGGAAAAACGGGAGCCCAGCGGGGGAGAGGCACCAATGCCTGCATGGGGTGGGCTGAACTGGGGTCAAGTCTGGTATGTGGCAAGCCCCGAGGGCAGTGGGGGCCCTGCAGCAGGGTAAGTGTGGGGGCTTGGCAGTCACTTGAGCTCAAGAGGCTCTTCCTTAGACAACACCAGTAGAAGATCCCTTATCCCCACTGGGGGCTGGATGCTGTTGCGCCCTCCCAGCACGTTAACTTCTGCCTTGGCTCAGCCCGGGCCAGGAAAACCACTGAATGTGACAGGGCCAGGGCTGGCATGTGCTCTCCCCAGACTTTGGCTGTCAATGCAGAGCACAAAACTGGCTGCAGAGCATTTCAGCCACGGGTGGACCGGGGCCAGACGCAGCCTCACCCCCTGCCAGGCACAAAGCTTGGGCGGAGCAGGGGGCTGAGATTCCCGTTCCATGGGGTGAGCAACGGGCCAGGAGGAAGATCTGGAGAGCTGCACCTAACAGGGAAAACCCCAAGCTGGGCCAGCTGCCTCTGAAATCAGACACCAGGGCCCTGTAGGGGCAGGTGATCTGCTGCAACCAGGAACAGAATGGCTGAGCAGCAGGGGCTGCCATGCCAGCCTTGGTGCTGCCCAAGTGCCAATGCACTGACAGCATCACCCGTTAGAAGGACTCTGGCGTCTGCCCATGTAACCATCGGGTGGGCTAGAATTCATTCAATAGCCCCTCTCCAGTGCCTACCAGAGATAAACCCCTAGAGAAAGCAGCTGGAGAGCCAGGATCCAGTCTGTAGAGGACTCACAGCAAAGCTTGTTCAGAGTTATCATCTCACACTAAAATATTACTGAGACTAAACATAACAATGAACTTTATTAACTAACTTAACAAATCTTATCCTAAGAAAACAAAATGAGTCTAAACAGAACAATCCCCATAGAAACATTGTAGGAATGAAAGCCTTTTTGCGCCTTTTTAGGCATATGGGTTACATCAGCATAATGCGCCTGGTGCAGTTTCCATATAGGGCTGCGAGAAGCTTGGCAGACAGTTAATTCCACCTCATATGGTGAGGCAGTATTTTACAGATGGGGAGACTGAGGCACAAAACAGGAACAAGCATGTTGGCTGCAGCAACATGTGTAGAACCCAGACGGCCCGACTCCCAGCCCCTTCTGCACCCACTCGCACGCCTTCCCCTCCAGAGACATGAATAGGACCCGTAGTCCAGACCTCTGCCCTTCCTCTAGAGTGGAATGGGGACCCAGGTGTCCTTCTGCGCATCATTGGCTCTCTGTACAACAGTGACACTCACACGACCCCACAGGCTCTGGCAGCACTAAGGGGCTGAGTTGGCAACTAAACTGAGTGTGGGGTGTAAAGGAAGTTTAAAGATGGAGTAAGTTTGGTCTGGAAGTTCTGTGTCCAAGGCTCTGTGTTTGCTTAGACAAGTTTATTAAGGCATAAGTCAGGAGAGCTAGGGGTTTAGATTGATAAGAAGGTAGACTGTTTCTATAGATACAAGAGGTAATCCACAAAGGTTGATTATAAGACAATCATAGAATCATAGAATCATAGGGTTGGAAGGGACCCCACAAGGTCATCTAGTCCAACCCCCTGCCAAAAAAAGCAGGACCACTCCCATTAGATCATCCCAGTCAGTGTTTTGTCCAGCTGGGACTTGAACACCTCCAGAGATGGAGATTCCACCACCTCCCTAGGCAACTTATTCCAATGCTTCACCCCTCGCCTAGTAAGGAAGTTTTTCCTAATATCCAGCCTGGACCGCCCCAGCTGTAACTTGAAGCCATTGCTTCTCGTTCTGCCCTCTGTTACTACCGAGAACAGTCGAGCTCCCTCCTCCTTGGAGCAACCCTTCAAGTAGCTGAAGGTTGCTATCAAATCCCCCCTCAGTCTTCTCTTCTGCAGGCTAAATAAGCCTAGTTCCTTCAGTCTTTCTTCATAGGGCTTGTGCTCCAGCCCTTTGATCATTTTGGTTGCCCTCCTCTGGACTCTCTCTAATTTGTCCCTGTCCTTTTTGTAGTGGGGAGCCCAAAACTGGACACAGTATTCCAGATGTGGCCTCACTAGTGCAGAATAGAGGGGAATGATCACATCCCTCGATCTGCTGGTAACACTTCTTCTGATGCAGCCCAGTATGCCATTGGCCTTTCTGGCAGCAAGAGCACACTGCTGACTCATATCCAGCTTCCCATCCACCATGACTCCCAGGTCCTTTTCTCCAGTGCTGCTGTTTAGCTGATCACTCCCCAGCCTGTAGCAGTACATGGGGTTTTTTCGTCCCAAGTGCAGGATTTTACACTTATCCTTGTTGAACCTCATGAGACTCCTCTTGGCCCACTGCTCCAGTTTGTCTAGGTCTCCCTGAATCCTGTCTCTGCCCTCTAGGGTGTCTACCGTTCCCCCCAGTTTGGTATCATCTGCAAACTTACTAAGTGTGCAATCTATCCCATCATCCAGATCATTAATGAAAACATTGAACAGAACTGGCCCCAGGACCGACCCCTGGGGCACACCACTTGTTACTGCCTGCCAACTTGACATGGAGCCATTGATTCCTACGCGCTGAAACCATTGTTCTAGCCAGTTTTCTATCCACCTTACAGTCCATGCATCTAACCACAGGCCATGACTATCAATCAATCAAATCATAGGGCTGGAAGGGACCTCATGAGATCATCAAGTCCAACCCCCTGGGAATTGAACCCAGGCCCTTCTGCATGTTAAGCAGGGGTGTTAACCACTACACTAACCCATACTTCCTTAATTTGCCAATGAGAATGCTGTGGGAAACCGTATCAAAAGCCTTGCTAAAGTCAAGGTATATCACATCAACGGCTCTTCCCGCATCCACAAATCCAGTCACCTCATCATAGAAGGCGATGAGGTTGGTCAGGCATGATTTACCCTTGGTGAATCCATGCTGACTGTTCCTGATTACTCTACGTTCCTCCAAGTGTTTCAGGATGGATTCTTTGAGAAGCTGCTCCATGATTTTTCCAGGGATTGAGGTGAGGCTGACAGGTCTGTAATTCCCTGGATCGTCCTTTTTGCCTTTCTTGAAGATAGGTACTATATTTGCTTTTTTCCAGTCCTCTGGCACCTCCCCCGTTCGCCACGAGTTTTCAAAGATAATGGCCAACGGTACTGCTATCTCATCAGCCAGCTCCCTCAGCACCCTCGGATGCAGTTCATCCGGCCCCATGGACTTGTGCACATCTAGTTTCTTTAAGCAGTCCCTGACCTGACCTTCTGTCACCAAGGGCCTCTCTTCTTCTCCCCAGTCCCCCGTACCTAGTGTAGTGGGCTGGGAGCTGACCTTGCTTGTGAAAACTGAACTAAAAAAAGCATTGAGCACTTCAGCTTTTTCCTCATCCTCTGTCACGAGGATGCCTGCCCCATTCAGTAAGGGACCTACACCATCCCTGATCCTCTTCTTGTTATTGATATACTTGTAGAACCCCTTCCTGTTATCCTTCACATCCCTTGCTAGTCGCAACTCCATTTGCCCTTTGGCCTTTCTGATTTTATCCCTGCAGTCCCGAGCAATGTCTTTATATGCCTCCTTAGTCATCTGTCCTAGCTTCCACTTCCTGTAAGCGTCCTTTTTATGCTTCAGCTCAGTGCAGAGCTCTCTGTTAAGCCACAGTGGGCGCCTTCCACATTTGCTGTGCTTTCTCCTTATCGGAATTGTATCTTCCTGTGCCCTTAGCAGGGTTTCTTTAAAATGCACCCAACTCTCTTGGACTCCTTTCCCCTTCAGATCAGCCTCCCAAGGGATCCTGCCCATCAGTTCCCTGAGGGAGACAAAATCTGCTCTTTTGAAGTCCAGGGTCTGTGTTTTGCTTCTTTCCTTCTTTCCTTTAATCATCAACTTGAACTCAATCATTTCATGGTCACTGCTACCCAGGCTGCCATTGACCTCTACTTCCCTGATAAATTCTTCTCCTGTCTGGACCCTGATGGGAAGCTATCACCCTGGTCTGGTAAACAGGTTGGTGGGGGCCAGGTAGCCGAGGGGTCACAGGAGTCTGGCCACTCTCATTGGTCAAGGACAGTAGCTGTTACCCAAATAAGCTGTAAACAACAAGAGAGGCGGGCTAACTATATGCTGCCTGTTAAGTACAATCTAATTATGTAACCTGCATATTAAAAGTAGTAATACCATGTGTGGATTTTAGGCATGATGTAACTTGTTGTATTATGCATGAGCTTGTTGCATTATGTATATTGTATTTTGCATGTTAGACGGTATGTATGACCTGTAGCCCCTATACTGGGGGTTCTTGCTCAGAGAGGCTGGCTTCTCTTTGCTTCCCTCTGATGCAGTTCCTGTTAGTATTCAGCTGAATAATAAACTTTGAACCACACCTCGTTCTCTGCCTATTGGAGTCTCAGCTGGGAACAGGCCTTCACCTGTCGGGGTTCCCTTTCCAGGTTGGGAACCCGGACCAGTTTTTCCGCAACAGGGGCCAGGCCGGATTTGGACAGTTGGCCTGGGCAGCGACCAGTGTGGTAAGTGGAAGACACACGAGAGCTCCTTGTTTGTGCCCAGCCTCACCCAGCTCCTCCTGGCACACATCCCAGCCGAAAAGGAAGACAACACAGCCAGCAGAAAGCCAAGCCCTTCATCACGCTGGCTGCTAGGCTCATGCCAAGCTCCCTCTGCCTCACTTGTGAGGGTGAAATGAATGCCAAGGGAGCCTTCCCACGCCACACCCTGGGCTGGGGGCTGGCCTGTTGCTCCTGGCTATATGGGGATCAAGGAGCAGACAGTGTGCTTGCAACAGGCTCTCCCACAAGCGGGTTGTTGTAGGCTGGCCGGGGAGGCTACGACTGTGCAAATTAATCCTGATCTCGCCTACAAATCATGGCACCTTCCTGGCCCTTTAAGCGGGTGGAGGACGAGCTGGAGGAGCAGGGAGGGGATTTCAGAGGCGAGTGACCTTCCTACCCAAGCTGGGTGTTCCTGGGCCTGGCTTGAACCCTTTGAATATCTGTCCTGGGCCACATGTCTCCCCCAGGCCTTACATGAGAGTGGGAGCAAAGTGTGAAGGACCCCACATTGTTCCAACCCCTGCTAGCATGCCCCACGCTGCACAGCTGGTGGGAGCCCCAGGGACAACTGTCCAGAGGTGCTCAGGTCCCAGGAACCCGCGTTGGGGGAAGGCGATGCTCGTCTGCCCTGCCAGGCTGTTCTGGTGGCCTGCAGCCAGCAATGTGGGTGTGAAAGAGGCGTGTGATCTCACTCCGCCCTTTGCCTGTCACAGGAGTCCTGCCTCAAACACAAGGGGTGGGTTAACCCTGAAGGGGGGGCTTAGGAAAATGCAGCCTTGGGGGGCTTGAAACTAAGGCACATGCCATCCTCTCCCCTCCCTGCGGCTATCTGGCCCCTGCCCGTGGGCTCCGGATGCCTCCCCAGAGGCAGAGCCTGGCCCTGATCCCAGCTGACATGGCAGGCCCTGTAAATCTCATTTGTCACCCCCACCCAGTGGTTCAAGTATAATTTGAGGGGCCCCAGAACCCTCCTGATCTCAGGGCCCCCTTCCTGTATTGTCCGGGCCCCCTTCATGCATGTGTGGGCCCCAGCCCAGGCAGGTATTTGCAACTACTTCTCAGTACCATGTACATCAGTTATTGTGCCATAAAAATATTTATAATTTTATATGCTGTTTATGGCTATATCAGTTATTGTCACAAACTAGCAAACACTGCAGAACACAAGTATTGTGATTAACAATGTGCTAATTAAATAAAATGTCATCTGTAATTGAGTGAACACAATGCAAGGCATAAGCAGAAACAATGGAGACAACCAAAAACACAAAACTGCATTTATTGCTTGAAGGAAAAGACAGATACGCAAACTCTCATTAATATCAACACACATACATGTTTGGTTGAAGCTAACTTCAACCAAAACGGTTTATTAAATCAATTAAAATTTTTCCATTGTCTGCCACATTGAGTTCATTGCTGCACCTTTGTCTTGAAGGCCAGTCTTTCTTGAGAGACCCTGAGTGCTAGTTGCGGCTGTCCGGTTTAAAAGTAACCATGACATACTTTAAAGGTTCCCACAATGCAAATGGAGGCCCAGGAATGGTGTTCCTAGGTGTTCCCATGCAGGGATTTCCCTAACACATCCCCATAGCCCCCTAAATTTCCCAACACCCACAGCTGTCAGCTAATAACAGTGTTATACCAATTTAGTGAGCACCCCAACACCCCCCCCCCAGACGCACCTTCCCCTACACCTCCCCTAATTTCAAGTCCTGGGGAAGCGTCTCTTATTTTAATCTCTGAGCCCCACCCCGGCTCCTCCCCCCTGGGGTGTAGGATCCAGAGTCCCACTGCCCTGTTCCCTCTCCAGGCCTGGGATGAGGGGCCTTGAACACCCCCTCCGCCCTGCAAAGATGCAGCCAGGTACAGGTTCTGCCTTACTCCACCAGCACCCAGCACCAGTGTGGTGGATTGTCCGGTGGTGTAACAGGGCCACCTGATGGCCGGTGTGGGTATTGCAGCGTGGGGCAGCCTCTCTAGCTCTCGGATCAGCATGGCAGGATGGACGCTTGGGTAGGGTCACCCGATGTCAGGCAAAAGGAGGACATGTCCTCCTTGTTACCTTCATGTCCTCCTTTTTACCTCTCTGTCCTCCGTCTGGCAGGCATTTAAAAATACATGATTTTGTCAGGCTTTTTATTTATAGGGGTTAAAGTATGCTGGAATAGCTTATTTTTTAGGGGGAAGCATTCCAGGGCCCCCTAAAAACAGAATAATATTACATTAATACTACATTTTCTCCATGTGTCCTCCAATGTCCTCCTTTCCAAGCTTTGGTAGCTGATAGCCCTATGCTTGGGGTTGGGTGGTGGGGCATGGGGAGTGGGCGAGAGCCTATGGGCTGGTGGGCTCTGCTGGTGCTACTAGGTTGGCCAGCCAGGTACTGGCGCCCCAGCCTCTTGCACTCTGGCAAGGCCAACCTTGGCCGGAGAGCCCGGCCACATGGACCCAAACCGCCATGCGCCTCCAATTGCAGCCAGCTGAGGATCAGGAGTCTGTGTTGGAGGGTGGCTGAACTAAGATGAAGGAGCCTAAGGAAGAGGGTTAACAAAGGGGGTGCAGAGGGTGGGAAAAAAGTACCGGGGCAGTGGGAAGCCTTGGGCGGCAGTGGGGGCCGGGGCAATGATGTGGGAGGCTGGTAGAGGCAGCAAGGCCCAGGGGACCACAATACAAGTTCCCACAGGGCACCATTTCCCTGGCAGGGGCAGCCTTAAGGGTGGGTGAAGCGGGCAGTGGCCCACGGTGCCATGGTCATGGGGGCACCAAGGTCAAGAGGGCATTGCCGGAAAGGGCCTTGGCAGTCACCAAGAAGCTGAGCATGATGATGGTGGTGTGGACCAACTGCCTGAGTAACTCCAGTTCCCAAGACTTCCCAATGTCTGTGGTGGCTCTGAGCTAACTCCTCAGCCCCTGAGTGTGAAGCCATGCATGCACATGCACCTTGCCCACCTCTCCCTTCTCTGCTCACTTTGTAAGCTCCTGGGGCAGAGACGGTGCCATTCTGTGGGCCAGGGCTGCACCCCGGGCATTGCATGGGCCAGGCAGGTCACGATCCAAGGAGTTACTGTGCAGTAAGTGAGAGAGAGCCAGGCCCAAGATCCCCAGGACAATTTGAAACCTAGATACTTGCCTGATGCTGATTTCCAGACCCGCCTTCCCTTAGGCACACTGGGCCAATCATTCATGGGCTCAAGGTGAGTTTGGTACAGGGGTTGAGTGGGGAATGGCAAGGTCACACCTTGGGAATGGCCCTAATTTCTGCCCCATCCTGCTGTAGCTCAATGTGCTACCCTCCTCCCATCAGCACAGGCTGCAATAGGCAGTGTGATCATCTGGTTTGAGCTCCTGCGTAACACAAGTCATAGCATGTCCCTGGGTGGATTCGAATGAACATAGATCTGCCATAAAAATTGCCACAGCTGATTGAAAAGCCTCCAGTAATGGAGAAATCATCACTAGACTTGGTAAGTGTTTTTCTGGTGGTCAGTGACCCTCATGGCCAAAGATATTGCACCTGATTTTTAGTCTAGAGTCTCCAGACATGGACCTTGTTAGTCCTAGCTCTGTCAGTGTCAAAGCTTTGTTTCCTGCATCAGTACTTGTGGACAGATAACCTTCTCTTTGTTAAGATACGGAGATTCAGCAGCTCCTGTCATCCACCTGTACAAGAGAGGAAAGCCTGAGCGGCCAGTAGTTTCTCTGTGCTCTGAAGGACACCCTAAGTCAGGACCTATGATTTCTGGTAAACCCTTCCTGGTTCTCATAACACCTCAGACGTAGGGCTGGGCTGGGCAGGGTAGGAGGCAAACCAGTGGTAAGGGAGAGACTGCAAGACAGCAGATTGCGTACCAAGAAACCACCCCTCCAAGGAACGCTGTCACCAGGGCCGTAACTACCTATTATGGTGTCCGGGGCAAGCAGCCCCAAAGGCACCCTCCCCTGATCCAGGCTCCAGTCTAGCTCAGGGCACAATCTGCACCCACCTGCCACTGGAGCCAGATCCAGCCCCAGCCACCATTGGAAGGTGGCAGGGAGACAGACTTGGCCCCAGCTGCCTTCCAGAGGTGGCTGGGGCTGAATCTGGCTCCCTGCCGCTGCTGGGGCAGCAGAGAACCAGATTCCTTCATAGCTGCCACCGGGAGGTGGCAACGAGTGCCTGGCAGAGCCAGAAGCCACAGCAGCATGGGAAGCCCCCCACACCAAATTTTAGAGGGCACAGGGAACAGATATGGCTCCCTGCAGTGGCTCAGCCAGTGAGGAACCAGATCTGTCTGCAGCCACCACTGGAAGCTGGTGGCGAGCCCAGGCTGAATTTTGGAAGGCTCAGGGGTCAAGCCCCAGGCAGAGCCAGAAGCTGCAGCAATTTTAGAGGTTGCAGGGGACCAATCTGGTTCCACTCAGTGGCTGGGGACAGGTCCAGCTCCTCAGTGGTGGCAAGGAGCCAGATCCATCCCCAGCTGCTGTGAGGAGCCAGATCCATCCCCTGCACCCTCTAAAATTCATCGCCCTAGTCTAGTTACAGCTCCATCCATCACAACAGAGAATGCCTGCATGTGGGGTGGACTATTAAGTAAATGCAGCCCTATCAGTCCACGTGGCGTTTTGCAGTGTTTACTGACCACTCTCTTCTGTGGCTGCATCCAGTTAAAGACTCAAACACTTTCCAGATGAAGCCTCACCAGTGCCGAATAGAGGAAAATAATCACTTCCCTCAATCTGCTGGCAATGTTCCTACTAATGCAGCCCAATATGTCATTAGTTTTCTTAGCAATAAGGACACACTGCTGACTTATATCCAGCTTTTTGTCCACTGTAACCCCCGAGTCCGTTTTTGCAGAACTGCTCCCAAGCCAGTCAGTCCCCAGTCTGTAACATCCAAAATGCAGGACTCCACACTTGACCTTGTTAGATTTCTTTTGGCCTGACTTTCCAATTTGTCCAGGTCCTCTCCTTACTCTAGAGTATATCCATTCCCCCTCCCCAGCATAGTGTCATCTGCAAACCTTTCGAGAATTCAAACCACCTCATCCTCCAAATCAATGGAGAAGTTGAACAAAATTAGCCTCAGCACTGACCCCTAGGACCTTCCTGCTGGCTGCCAACTAAGCACTGAGTTGTTGATTGATACCCATTGGGCCTAATGACTTTAGCCAGTTTTCCATCCACCTTATAGTTCATTCATCCAACCCAGACGTCTTTAACTTGCTGGCAAGAATTCTGTGGGAGATCGTATCATAGGGTTTACTACAGTCAAGTATTAGTGACATAGTTTCCCTGCTTCAGAACAGAAGGGGTTAAAAACACGGGGAGAAGGACATGACCAATAGAAACTGGAGGCTGGGGGAGCCAATCAGGACTGAGAAGCCTGTATACATAGGGACTGCAGCCACAGTTTGGGGCAGTTAAAGTTCCTTCCCTGCTGAGCCCAGCCACATGGGCTGTGCAGCACTGGGAAAAGGCAGGGGTTAAAGTAAGGGGGAAAGCACCGCAACACAGTTCCAGGGCCACCTATTTTTAGGCAGGCAGCGTGCCAGGGCCCTAAAAACTGGAGGAAGGCACCTGAATGTGGAATTCCAGGGGTCCTCCTAAAAATAGCAGGAGCAGCCCAAATGCAGCGTTTTGATCGCTCCACCTTAAACCCCTCTCCACCTTAGGCCCAGCCAGCAGAGAGCTGCGGGAGGCCGGGAGCGTGTGAATCTCCCCCTGCAGGACAAAGCGGCTTGTGTCAGCCAGCCTGCAAACAGCCCAGGTAAGGGCTTTGGAGAGGATGGGGCACTGCTGGGGGATGTGTGGGGCAGGTGTGTGTGTGCAGCAGAGGTGGGCGGGAGTGGCTGTGTAGCAGAGGGTGTGTAGCTGGGGTTATGGGGTGGCTGTTTGGTTGGAGGTGTACATAGCTGGCGGCTGGAGAACTAGTTCTGGCCCCTGCAGTGATGGGAGGGTCCATCGCAGGCAGCGCGTGGCTGGGGGAGGGGAGGATGGGACCCAGTGGGGTGGGAGGGAGCATCAGTGGGGTGAGGATTTGCTCTCGGTAGCAGGGAGCCACTGTGGAGAATAGGGTAGTGGGGCTCCCCTGCCCTACCTTCCCACTTCCCAGGTTCCCCCTGCCCCCCCCACAAAGCCTTCCTCTCTCCTCTCTTGCCACCCTTGTGCTGTTCCACACATGGCTGCCCTTGTCCTCTTTTGCCACCCCTGCCCTGCTCTGCTCCCCCCACTCACTCCTGCCACTGCACACGACGCCTGACCTCCCGTTTTGCCACCCAGTACCACATAGCAGCATTTCCAAAACATTGTGCTGTGGTTCATGAATATTCATAAGTAATTTAAGTTAATTTGAATAGTTATGAGTTTTTTAATGGTGGTGTGCCTTGAAAAATGTGAAGGCATCAAGGTGTGCCATGGCAGAGAAAAGGTTGGGAACCACTGCTCTAAGGGCTAGCCTTTGAGGAGTTTCGGAGACCTGTCTGTGGGAGGTAGGACCAGGGACAGCGTACTGCAGGTTGCCAGTATTCAGAAGAACAAACAAGGAGTCCTGCAGCACTTAAAGACTAACAAATTTATTTATTGCATGAGCTTTCAGGGGAGAAAATCCCACTTAGTCAGACACTTTGAAGATGGAGGGACTTACAGAATGGGAGGAAAATAAATGCAGGGAAGTGTAAGTCATAGAATAATAGAAAATGGAAGGGACCATGAGAGGTCATTTAGTCTAGTCCCCTGCACTCATGGTAGGGCCAAGGACCCTCTTAAACCATCCCTGTCAGGTTCTGCTCTTAAATGATGGAGATTGCACAACCTGCCAAGACAACTTATTCTAGTGGTTAAGGACCCTGACAATTAGGAATTTTTTCCTAACATCCAACCTAAACCTCCCTTGCTGTAATTTAGGCCCATTGCTTCTTGTCCTGTCATCAGCAGTTAAGGAGAACAATTTTTCCTCTCTCTTCCTGATGACAACCTCTTAGGTATTTGAAAACTGTTATCATGTCTCCTCTCAGCCCCCTCTTTTTGAGACTACACAAACTAAGCTCTTACAATCTTCCCTCATAAGTCAAATCTTCCAGATCTCTCATCATTCTTGTTATTCGTCTCTGGACTTTCTCTAATTTGTCCACATCTTTCCTGAAATGAGACAGCCAGAACTGGACACAATAGTCCAATTGAGGTCTAATCAGGGCCAAGTGGGGTGGAAGAATTAATTCCATGTCTTACGTACAATACTCCTGTTAATACATCCCAAATCAAAGCAGTTGTTAAGATTCAAACACTGGGGAACAACGTATAGAGGAAGATGAGGTCAAATCACTTGTAATGAGAAAAAAAATCCTAAGTCCTTATTTAGTCATGAAGAGACAGAGTCAAAGTTGCATATGAATTCTAATTCTGTAGTTTCTCATTGAAACCCTGATTTGTTATTCATTTGTCTGAGCACAGCTATTACCAAATAGAGTGATCGTGAAGACAAGTGTTCTCCTACTGGTTTTTGAATGCTCTGATAGCTGATGTCAGATTGATGACCATTTATTCTTTTGTGCAGTGACTGTCCTGTTTGTCCAATATATAAGACGGGGGAGGGGGGTGATCATTTCTGGTGCATGATGGCAAAAATCGCATTGGTTGATGAGCAGGTGAATGAGCCCTTGATGGAGTAGCTGGTTTGGTTAGGTCCTGTAATAGTTTCTTTTGTGCAGATATGTGGGCAAAGCTGGCACTGTGGTTTGTTGCAGGGATATGTGCCTGCATGTTAGGTCTGTAGTTGCTGGTGAGTAGCTGCTTAAGGTGGGCGGGTGCCTGTAAGCGAGGAGAGGTCTGTCTCCCAAGGCTTGGGAGAGCAAGGGATCGTCCTGTAAAATAGGCTGTAGATCCTTGATGATGATGTCACAGGATGCACATCTGTGCACCCTGGGTTATGATCTTTCTGTTCACTTACATCATGCCAGTTAGGCCATGCATGGTGCCTTCGTGAATGCTCATAACATATTCTATGTGATTATTATGGTGTCACGTTTCCTGCAGGGCCATGCATGCGCACAGACATGCAGCATACTTAGCATGGCTCATGGGGGTGGGAGACAAAGAGAGCTCTCTCCTGGCAGCAAGCAGGTGAGCACCTGGAGGAGACACAGATTTGCTAATTAAGGTCCTTGGCTCAGATGAGACAAAGAGATAACCTCTGCCCAGAAAGGGAGGGATCAGAGCAGGATTTTAGAAACACTTGGAAAGATTTGGGAGCTTTTGGCCTGAGACACTCCACCTTGAAACAGCTCCAAACAAGACCTGGACCCTGCCTGGTCACAGGCAGAGACTGGCTATACAAACACCTTGAGCATGAACTTGGGCTATGAGGTCAGTGTAAGTAGAGATACTGAGGCAGGTATGCGTGCTGAGGACAACGGTGGGTTACTTACCAGTAACCATCCTTCTTCAAGATGGGCTGCTTGGATTCATTCAGTAATAGGTGTCTCCATGCTGGAGCACCTGATTGGTCAGAACTTTTTGCCCTAGCCTGTCAGAAGAGGGTAGGCGGCCACCGCCCCCCGTGCCACCCCGTGGCTATATGTGTGGCCACCACCAGACCCCTCCCCAGTTCCTAAGAGTCACCAACTCCAAATGTGGGGATGGGGGGAAGGTTCTGAATGAATCTGAGCAGCCCATCTCAAAGAAGGATGGCTACTGGTAAGTAACCCACCGTTCTTCTTCGAGCGCTGCTCGGATACATTCAGTAATGGGTGACTGCTAGCCATGCTAATGGATGGCAGGTGGAGTTGGCTCTTCCGCCTTCAGCACGGCGTAACTCCGACATGGGTAACTGTCTAGCGAGCAGGTCCTCGAGGGGTCTAAGTAATTGAACTAAGGACTTTCATCCAGGCAATGGAAGCCTGGGATTGTAGGACCTGACCCAGTGGAGAGAAATAGGCTCAGTCTGTCCGGGTGCTGATTGTTGCGCATGGGCAGGAGGGCCTGAGGTCACCTTATCCATAATCATGGTACCAACACATCATGGCTAAAGGCGAGGAATATGAATGACTAACTGCTCTGCCTGAAAGGGTATAGGGAGAGGCGTGAGAAGTCCAGAGGATTTAGCGATCTGGCAGGAACACGCATTGGCGTAATTCCTACAAGGGAATTCAGAAAGGCCCTAGAGTTGGTGGGCTGGCAGTGATGTTACTGACATCGCAAGAAGCAGTGGAAGGGAAGTAGACTGTGTTTCCCTCGGTCTGGAAGTGTAAGCACCTGCAGGCCATGAGCCCGATGGGATATGAATCTGGCACACTTGGTGTTCTGTAGAAGGGGTGGGCTACCAGGGGCAGGTGGGGGAGTGCAGGAGAGGGGAAATGCAAAAGACCAAAGGCGGCAGCTAATGACCTCATACAGCACACTTACAAGTGATGTTGCCCCATCACAGGAAGTTACCAAGTGATGCACCTGGATGGACATGGGGAAAGCCGGGTGCCTGACCCACCCAACGGCACTATATAAGACAGGCCCAGGAGGAAACATCCCATGAGCCTGATGAATATATCCCAGCCCTACGTGGGCACACTGATAACGCTGTGGCGGTCCCCTTTTTAAGGAGAACTGTCAATATTAACAAGGTTGTGAAGACACAAGGAAGTAGTATTATTGCTATTCCCCACACACACACCTTTTTTTTTAATTCAGCGGCTGGCAATCGGCCGAAGCAGTATAGAAGGCAAGGGAGCTGATTGCAATAAGGTGATGCCCAAGGGTAGGCTCATGGGTGTGACAGTCCTGGGTGCCAGTTCCCTGTGGCCTACAGGACTAAACTCACATTGGTTTACGAGACCTCATACTACCGGGAAGAGCCCATCCTGTTATGGCACCGACCTTAAGCCTGGTGACGCGCAGAGGTGTGTGTCAGGATTGAGGCTCCCCGAGAGAAGGGCCCCTAGGGAGAATCAGGATGTATGGAGGGAGGAAATAGCCTCCCCCAAGGAAGCGGAGCGAGAGTATGCCACCCCGATGGTGCACATCCGGCCGTCTCCTTTAAGACACTTTTGGTTAGCTGAAGTGTCCTCTACGAACATGCTATTGTTGTTATTAGATCTTGCCTTGAAGAGTGGATTCTATCAGGGGACAACTAGCTCCTGAATTCCCAGTCGCTGGCTGGAATTTTGGGGTGGGTCTAATATGAGCTCTATCAAGTGAGAAGACCCCTAGAAGTCACTAAGGACAAAAGCATAATATGCCAAGTCGCGACTGCAAGGCCTAGAAGACCTTTGTAACATGATGGTGGAGAGGGAGCTAAACCCATGGGACACCAAGCAAGGGTGTCCCAGAGCTAGGCTGGGATAACCATGGCGCTATGGTCATCCCCAAAGAATGAGCTACATGAGGGGCACCGCTGGGTAAGACTCTAAGAAGCGATGACTGGGCCCAGATTAGAACCCCACCTGCAGGAGCAGTCTGCGGGCCATACTGGTGGAACCTAGACGAAAGTGCCCTTTTTCAGGTCTTGAACGGTGGACTCCAAGGTTAAGGACACCTTGCCTACCCAATGAACCATCCAGGCAGCTTCTGACTGCAAGTCTAATGAGGAAAGCAGAGGGGTGAGTTTCTCCACCTTTGACTGAATGGCAAGGGGGTAGAATCCAAGACATTAGTATTATCATGTCACCTCCTCTGGTTGTCCGTGACCTGAAGATCTCCTGATTCAAATGGGAGGGAGTGGCCACATTAGAGGTGGAGAGAGATAGAATGGGAAAGTGAAACTGGTTCAGTTCATCAGGGGAAAAAACCCGTATACAGGGGTTCAGGCTTTATGGCACGTCCCAGGTAGCTGTGATCGACCACCCCAGGGGAGGGAAAATGATCCATTGCTCATTAGGGTAGCCCCTTTCCCATATGGGGGGGGTTAGGCAGAAAACGAGGTGGAGGCCTAGTTAGTGTGACCCTTCACCAAGGCGTTCACCAGACTGTGAACCAGCTGGTGATAGCGAGTGCTGGGGTTTTATCATGGAAACCGTGAGTGATTGGCCAAACACCTGCATCTAGGGGCCAGGCTCTGGTTTTTGTGTCTGGTATCTGGGGAGAAATTTGCCTGCTCTATGGGTTCAGGAGGGATTAAAGTATTCTGAGCTGGAAGCATAGACCTTAGGAGTCTGGATGGGGTCAATCGGATGCAAGCTATATTTAAGCACCAGCTACTTCCGTTGGTGACATCGGAAAAGGGTTGGTTAGGGTGGCATATAAGAAAGGGTGGGGAGGCTCCCCCTCAACTTTCAGGGGTAGGGGAGTAAACACCCTCTGGGGGAAAGGAAACAAGAGTCGACAAAGGATTTTCTGCCCATCCAGTTGGAGAGTAGAATAGTAGGGCTTTGTCTACGGGGAAGCATGCATGAGTGAAGCCCCTAGTATGGAAATGGCCACAATAAACAGGAAGGCCCCATTTAGTTCTGAGCAGGGATCAACAGGACAATATACTCTTTGATGTTTGGAGAGTGTTCCATGTACCCCTATGTGTCCCAGAAAGGGTGAGGGAGTTGCTGCCCAATGGAGGCGGGGGGGGGGGCTTTCCCCCCACCAGGAGGTGTTGTGTATGGGGGTGATGGTCCCTTGAGAGTCAAACCGTTTGCTGAGGCTTGCGCACGGGTTTTCAGACCGCAGATCTCCATTGTGACCGCTACAGTGGTCAGGGAGGCTTGGATAGTGACAGGGTTGAGCCCTCTCAGGTGTTGGGAGCATTTGGGTCAATAGAGGGAGTATGGCTATGGGTTAAACCCTGATCCTATCCGAAGGAGGAGAGACTACTAACTTCTGAGCCGTTCACTCTCACGGAGAGGGAGAGGGAGACACAGAGGGAGGAGAGGGCTGTCTGTCAGCTTCAAGGAGTGGTCCCCAGGCGGTGGGCACTCCAGCTCAGGGTTTGGATGACTGACAGTGAGACCGATGATTATAATCAAGTGCTGATTAACTGGGCGGAACCCCTCCCCGGAGCTGCGCGGGGGAGGGGGCCTTGCCAGAAGGTTCCTCCAGGTGGGTTTCGAACTGAAGTTGTGATGGTGAGGATTAAGTCCTCACCAGTAACTACTGAAGAGAGGGAGTGGGGGAGGTCAGTTTACTATGGGCCTTATGGGGCCGGAGGATGTGGAAGGGGCCCCGTCGGGAGAAGGCTGAGGTATTTCAACTCCCCCCGGGGGTCACTGGCGGTACCAAAGACAGCCGAGGTCTATGGTGGGAAGAGGGCATCGCCCCGGAAGGGGAGATTGAGGGCCAACTGTTGAGAGGTTGGGGGTACTCTGGCTTCCTGTCGCCAAGCTGCGCGGCACAAGGTTACCACCGAGGCTATAGTGCGAGCCGCCATATCTACTGTGTCCCAGGCTGACAGGAGGAGGTCCTGGGAGGCTATTTTACCTTCCTGCAGGAAGGCATCATACTTTTCCCTGGTCTCTAGTGGGAGTAGATGTCTAAATTTGTTTATCGACTCCCACACATCCAAGGTGTATCTGCTGGTGAGGGCCTGATTGTTTGTGACTCGCAACTGGAAGGCCGAGGAGGAGTATACTTTTCAACCCAGTAACTCTAACTCCCTTGCATCCCTCAGTGTCGGGCGGGATCATGGGGAGTCTGTCCTGGCCCTAAAGCTGCCTCCACCACAGCACAGGGTGGGATTGGGTGGTGGGTGAGCAAGGGAAACTCTAACCCCAGGACTCTGCACTTGAGTCCTGCAGTATCTGAGACCAGGGAGATGGAACCCGGGTTTCACCAGCGGGAGGAGGCCAGGTCCCAAACGCTAGGGTGGAGGGGAACTATGACTGGTTCCACCGAAGAGAACACCGGCCCGAATAAGGTGTCGGAGGGAGCTATAGTAACCCTTGGGGAGGAAGGGGTTAACTATCTGGTCAGTGAGTCCCAGGACAGCCAATAGGAATGAAGCACAGCTTTTTGAATTGGAACAGCAGCCTGGCCTGGGCCTGTTGGGATGCAGCAGAGCTCCTAGAAGGATCAGGAGGAGGCCAGAGGGGCCTGAGGAAGAATCCAGCAACATCCTTACCAGAGGTAAGTTAAGTTTGGCACTGACCAGGCGTGAGTAGAACAGGGAATGTTTATTTAGACGCGGTCAGGGTATTTTCTTTGGTTTTGGCTTGTTTTTTGGATTTCTCTGTGCTGAGCACATGTACCCCCCCCCCCCGTAACTACCTAAGTTAATTCCCAGAGAAGCAACTCCCTGTGTTTATTATCTGTTCTTTTTGATTAAAGATTTTACCTTTTAAGTAAGTTCTGGTTCTGTGTCCTGGAAGGCAAGAGGTTTGTGTGCACGTGCCTTAGACTGCACAGGCAGCTACTAGAGGGAACCCTGTTCCAGTTCCAGCTCATATTGCAGCTGGGGTCCAGTCACTTTTCTGAGAGAGGAATAAACAGGATTGCAAGTACCTCACAGGGAGGAATTCCCAAGTGCGCCTTCCTGGGTCTCAAGATGTTTTTTGCATTTGGGTGGTGGCAGCGATACCACTCCAAGGCCAGGAATTGGAGGCCTTGGAGACTTTTAAGAGCAGGCTTTAAGGCCAGTGGCTTTTAAGGCCTGTTGCAGGCCCCCACCTTCTGCACTCAGAGTGGGGAAAAAGCCTTGACAGGAGCCTCAGAGGACACAGTGCAGGAGATCAAAAATGCGCCAACAAAACGCCCGGGTAAGAGCACAGCACCGGATTTAAGGCTCTCCCTGGTACTGGAGGCAGTACCGGCATGGTTACAGGGACCTCCTGCAGGGACCATTCATGGGGGCGGTACTGGAAGGGCGATGGTGCCGAAACCTGGCGCCAAGGCCGCTTGGAACCCCTTGAAGCCCCTTCCCCTCGGCTGGAACAGGGGGAAGCATCTCAGGACCCTCGGGACAGTACCAGGGATGGCAGGGTGATATGGTGCCAAGGGGACGGCTCCACGGTACTGGGACCCAAGGGAGTGACGGGCTCTGGATGTCGGGAGCCCAGGGCTGGTGGCGGAGAAGGGGAGCATTGCCACTTGTGATGCGCCCAGACCTTTGAAATGAAGGCCAGTTTCCCCTTTCTAGCTGGTGCCGGAGAGGGAAGTGTAGACAGCAGGAGGTGAGCCCTTGCAGCCTCCAATGCCTCCGGGGTCATCAGGATTGGCACCAACCCCGAACAGCTCTGGAGGGAGGCCTGTGTCGAATATGTGGGGCTTTGTCGGCTCTGTGGTACAGAGGTCGGTACCAAGCTGGTCCTGCAACCCCTGTCGGTGTGGTGTTGGGCAGGTTCTGGTGCCAAACTGGCACATGGTACCACAGGAGGTCCTGAAGCCTCCGGAGAAGAGTGCTGAGCCTGCTTGGAGGCCAGGGCATGGCGCCTTTGCTCCCTGTCCTTGATTGTCCTTGGTTTGAAGGACAGGCAGATGGAGCAAGCGGTGACCATGTGGCTTTCGCCCAGGCACCGGAGGCAGTTCTCGTGGGGATCATCCTGCATTAAACCCTGGCATGGTGGACAAAGTAGGAGCGCAGTGTTCCAGCCCCAGAGGGGAGACCTTCTTCAGTGGAACTAGGTCCACAAATAGGTGCTCCCAGATGGGGGAAAACCTCATAAATTGATCAAAGGACAGGCTGCTTGAGAAGCACAAGCAGCAGGCAGTTCCACAACCGATGCTAAGGCAGAAGAAATGAAACTAGGGAGGGGTCGGGCGGTGGCCACATATATAGTCACAGGGTGGCGCGGGGGGCGGTGGCCACCTGCCCTCTTCTGACAGACTAGGGCAAAAGTTCTGACCAATCTGGCGCTCCAGCATGGAGACACCTATCACTGAATGTATCCAAGCAGCGCTTGAAGAACTTCCTGGTACAAATGCTGGAGGAACCAGCTAGAGGACTTGCACCTCTCGACCTGCTGCTCACAAACAGAGAAGCTTTGATCAGGGAAGTAGAAGTGAATGGCAACCTGGGCAGCAGTGAACGTGAGATGGTAGAGTTCAGAATCCTGGTCAAAGGAAAAAAGGAAAGAAGCAAAACACAGACCCTGGACTTCAGAAAAGCAGATTTTGGCTCCCTTAGGGAGGTGATGGGCAGGATCCCTTGGGAGGCTGATCTGAAAAGGAAAGGTGTCCAAGAGAGCTGGCTGTATTTTAAAGAAACCCTGCTAAGGGCACAGTACAATACCATTCTGATGAGTAGAAAGAACAACAAATGCGGAAGGTGCCTAGCGTGGCTTAGGAGAAGACTCTGCGGTGAGCTGAAACACAAAAAGAAAGCTTATATAACCCTTCTGCCAGGGCAGACTGGCAGAACAAGGGCTGGGATCTATACCTAGGGGTTTCCCAATAATGTAGCACCACAAGCCGGCTCAAATCCCTGCCCAGATTTCTGGGAAATCCTACACTGTTCCCTGGGCACCCCAAAGGGGTAAGGCTTCCCCACTCACAAGCATGAGTCCGAGTGTAGTAAACAGAACTTTTAATAGTAGTAAAACAGAGTGTAAAAGGCCAAACAACAGAAATCAGCGCTGATCTAGAAAATCAAAACAGAGCAAGGTTCCCAACAACTCACATCGCATAACAGAACATATGAGACTTAATGGCAAAACTGGCACTGATCTGGGGAATCAGTGCTAACTAGGTTCCCAACCAACCCTAGGGTACATAGGGAGTGTCTTTCATGCCAGCTGTCTACTGGTCACTCACTCCATCCAATACCTCTGTCCCTTGGCTCCACCCACTGGTCACTCACACCACCCAGCTTGCTGCTGGCTGCTCTCACTGTTCACTGGCTCCCTCATTTGCTGCTCTGCTTCAGTGATTTCAGCTCAGAGAAAGAGTTTTCTCTCTCCCTAATAATTTTAGCTCAGGGAGAGTTTGCTTCTCTGCCTAGTGATTCCAGCTCTTAACTTCAAGTAGATGCAAACAGCTATCTCTATTTAAATGACAAAAGCCTTAGAAGAAGCCTAGTCAGATCTATCATTACATAGGGGAAGCAAGAGGCAATCAGGCAGACATAGCCTCAAACCCCTCCCCTGTCTTCAACTTCTTTCAGGCTGAAACATTCAGTCACCTTTCCTACAAATCTCTTTTTAACTAAGGGTATTTTTTACCCTTTAACTAAGCCAGACAGATTTTAAACAGAGTAGCAATTTCCAAAAGGTAGTATTTCATATTTTCCCTCAGTAGAATTACAGATATTGACAGATTTGTGATCAAATTAACCCCAAATACCATTATCCACTATGGCCTGCACCCAGTAAGCTAATACTTAATTGTGCTCTTTGTGTTCATGCTAATACAGGACCCATGCAGATTAGATTCTCCCTCCCAGAAGCTGTTAGGCACAGCTTCTAAACCTACCTTACACTTACAAGAAGTGGAAACTTGGACAGATGACTAGGGAGGTGTGGTACACCGGGCAGAGTGCAGTCAGGCACGTCAGGCAAGATGTGTTCTTATCAGTGTTGTTCTGTGTCCAGTGCTGATATCAGTTTGGCTGCATGTGTGAATGCGTGCATGAGTAAACTGAGGCAACACTCATGATCGAGGAAACCAACACTACCACGGATCTCTGTGGAAACAAAAGTGCCAGGCTAGGCTTTATTGCAATGTAGCACTATGGCAAGCAATCCATATTGACAGATTTGTTGGCAGCATTGCTCTTTCAATGCAATGGAACAGCTCAACTGACAGCAGGACTGGCTGTCACTCTCTCGGCTGCACGAAGTTTGGGCTCTGGGGCTCCTACTTTTACACCTTATCTGAACTGATTTGTACATCCCTCCTTTGATGCCACCCCTTAATTTGATAGGTCCCTGGGCATCACCATCCATCAAGGTGTCATGACTTGGCCAAACCTCTCCTTTGTACATGTCACTTCGACCCATCATACCCCCTTATCTTTTTTGGCATGAGACCAGACTAGCACCACCTTTCTCCAATTCTTTATTCAAGTACATTCTCATCTTTGTCTTAGTACATTCTCATATTTAGCTTGTGCCAGTTTCAATGAGGTTATCATGGTCCCATGCCCTATGTGCATGCCATTCAGGCCCACTTTCTTGGATTGCTTCACTAGGCCTTAAGCCAACACCTAGATGCTTCTACTTATCTTTCTTAACCTTTTACTTTCTCCTACAGGAGGCATATAAAGATATTGTTCAGGCCTGCAGGGATAAAATCAGAAAGGCCAAAGGGCAACTGGAGTTGCAGCTAGCAAGAGATGTGAAGTATAACAGGAAGGGGTGCTACAAGTATGGTAATAACAAGAAGAGGATCAGGCAGGAGCGTTGCTGCCCCAAGAAAGGAACCAGGTCATGGGCCCTGGCCCAGGCCTTGCCCCCTGGCCACACCCCTGACCCCAATTCTGCACTAGGGCCCAGTGCCTGCTGCCACCAGCCTGGCCCTGGATCTCTGGCCTGGGACAGGGCAGGGAGTGGCTGCTGCTGCTGCTGCAGACAGCCAGGCCCTAGATCTCCGGCCAGAGACCAAAAGAGGCAGGGACTGTGCCACGACTTGGAACAGTGACACTGGGATTTGGGGCATGAGCCCCATGTGCCAGGCACCAGCAACGCCCTGGGATCAGGGATGGCATAGGTACCTTACTCAATGGGGCAGGTATCCTCGTGGTGCAGGATGTGGAAAAGGCTGAAATGCTCATTCCTTTTTTTACTTCCATCTTCACAGGCAGGGTCAGCTCCCAGGCTATTACACTGGGTAAGTAGCAGCACTGTAGAAAAGGACCAGGGGGTCATGGTGGATGGGAACCTGAATATGAGTCAACAGTGTGCCCTTGATGCTGAAAAGGCTAATGGCCTACTGGGTTGCATCAGTAGAAGTGTTGCCAGCAAATTGAAGGATGTGATTGTTCCTCGCTATTTAGCACTGGTGAAGCCACATCTGGAATACTGTGTCCAGTTTTGGGCACCCCACTACAAAAAGGACAAATTAGAAAAAGTCCAGCAGAGGGCAACAAAAATGATCAAAGGGCTGTAGCACAAGATTTATGAAGAGAAACTGAATGAACTAGGCTTATTTAACCTGCAGAAGAGAAGACTGAAGGGGGATTTGATAGCAAACTTCACCTATTTGAAGGGAAGCTCCAGAGAAGAGGGAGCTCAGCTGTTCTCAGTAGTAACAGAGAACAGAACAAGGACCAATGGTTTCAAGTTACAGCTGGGGAGATCAAGGTTGGATATTAGGAAAAGCTTTCTTACTAGGTGACCCTGCCAGCAGGTTCGAAGATTTGAGGATCTTGGGGGGCAACCACTGCACCCGTAGGGTACGGGGTGGATTTGGGGTACACTTTATTAAAATGAGTATAGGGTAAGGTGAGCGGTGGTCGGTGTATGTCGTGTTTGTCACAGTGGTTTCTGTGAAGTGTTGGGGGGTACCTAACTTTCGGGAGTGGGGACAGGTTGGGGAACAATGGGGCTCTTCAACTAACCTACTAACACTATAGCCCTACTCACTATAACCTAAAGGCTACGTTAACACACTATAGGAAAAGGGGGGGGGTACAATGCAAATTAGTGTGCCGCAGTGGCAGAGAAGATAAGTAACAGGGAAGCTGGGGCCTGAAGAGGAGTAAAGGCAAGTGGGGGGGGTGTCGAAAGGCAGCGGGGTGAGGAGGTGCTTGGGGCTTGGGGTAAGGGGCAGAGGCAGGAGAGGGGCTGTAGGTGCGTGGGAGTGTGGGCAATGGGGAGAAGCAGGAGGGGCTGAAAGGGGATTCAGGGGTTTGTGAGGGAAGCAGAGGAGGGCAAAATGGTAGGGAAGGCAGAAGGGGTTCGGGGGAAGCGGCGGTGGCCGCGGGAGTGGCTTGGGAGCCGCAAAGAAAGTGGGAGCGCCTCTGGAGAGCCCGGCACGCCGCAGAAGAGCGGCTGGGACCCAGGGTGCCGCGGAAAGCGGCGGAGGAGCTGCAGTAAGGGCGGGGAGCCCGCGGGAAGCCGCAGGAAAGCGGCGGCTAGGGCGGGGAGCCCGCGGGGAGCCGCAGGAGAGCGGGAGCCGCTCGGGAGCCGCAGGAAGGCGGCAGATACGGGAGCGGCTCAGGAGCCGGGGGCAGGAGGTGGGGAAGAACGGCTGGCAGCCGGGGCAGGAAGGGCGGCCGTCGGAGCGGCTCGGGAGCCGCAGACAGCGGCGGAGGATGGGGAGGGCCGGCGGGCTGCCGCGGGAGCCGGGGAAAAAGCGGCGCCGCCGCTAGAGAGTCCGGCGGGGATCGGAGGAACCGGCGGCAGCCGCGGGAGCGGCTCGGGAGCCGGGAGCTGCAGAGAGCCGCAAGGGTAGCGGGGCGGGGAGAGCGGCTCCGGAGCTGGGAGCCACAGGGACAGGGACAGAAGGAAAGTTGAGGCACACCGGGGATCCCAGAAATGAAGAGGGAGCAAGTAAAGTTAAAGAGAAAAAGGTTTATTTAAGTCGGGGAGGTTACAGAGGGGAGGGCAAAGGCAACTTAACCAAACAATTCTAAAGGCTACCAACTAAAGGAAACAATCTTAACTGCTAACTTAAGACTTCTAAGGCTACCAATTAACTTTATACAATGTTGCAAAACACAATACTCTTAAAGCAAGTTCAAACAACCCAGGAGGAAAAGAGATACACTGAGTGATACAAAGTAGCAAGACGCAATTACAGACACGGGGAGCTCCTAACACAAACTGGAGCTGCAAGCAAACAGAAAGGTACACACGCAAGCCTGTAAAGCTGGGGAAAGCAGTTTTAAAGCAGCCCTAAAGAAATAGAATAACTTTTTTCTTAGAGAAAGGTTGCAGGGCAGACTCTTACCACTCCTAGCAGCAAGGGTAACAGCATTACAGGCTGGAGGAGACTCGTAATCGGCCGGCAGTAACTCGTGGGGGTAACTCGTGGATACACTCTAGGGGGAACTCGTGAGCGGAGGAGGCAGCTTCTGGTTGATCAGGCCAGGAGAGATGTTGAAAACCGTCCTGCCTGAGCACCCCAGAACCTCAGCTTTTAAAGACTATTTCCTGTCTTTCCCTGATTACGGGGAATGTGGGGAACAATGGGGGTATGAGTCATGCCCTGCAGGACCTTGCAGTTAGGCAGAGCCCACCTACACCAAGCCCTGCAAAACAATGGGCCCCCAGGGTGGTAATGGCCATCCAGTTGAGTTCAAGGGGGCCATCTAGTTAAGGTGAAGGAGCCATTGTTCACTTCACACGTTCTATGTACTTTAATGATGGCCGGGGAGGGGCGGCCATCAAAGTAACTGCTATGAGTCACAGACACTAGGAAGGTGGTGAAGCATTGGAATGGGTTACCTAGAAAAGTGGTAGAATCTACATCTTTGGAGATATTTAGGGCTGTTAGTCAAAACCCTGGCGGGGATGATTTTGTGGGAGTGGTCCTGCTTTTTCACAGGGGGTTGGACTAGATGACCTCATGAGTTTTCTTCTAACCCTATGATTCTATTCTCTTCTATTCTATGATTTTACCTTTTATTTCCTTGTGGTCAACTCCTGACTCATTTATATTGCAATTCTGCCATGATTGGCTGTATTCTCACTTAGAATTGTAATCTGATCAATGAACTAGTAATTGTTTTATCTAAAGCTGTGTGGTGTTTAGAGGGTGTGAGTGAAGAAGGCTAGACACAATCCATTTCTTTGTTAAATGGATAGATCAGCATGTATGGTGGTTGGGAGTGGGTCGCAATCTCTGTAGACAGTGGCTCCTGGTGTGGTAACTGGGGCTGGGGGTGCCTGCTGGGGGACCGTACCTCAGGTGGCCAGGGGGCAGACACCCACTGCTTGGGACTGGTTGCACACCAGAGGCTGGAGGGGACTGACTCAGGAATGAGTGGTCACTTGGCAAAGTGGGGTGAATTGGGGTTCAGGAGTAGGAATTGGGATGTTGCAGCGGCACACCAGGCTGGATCTGGGGAGGAGCCTGTCACAGATGTGCTGGAGAGGTCTGACTTTGGGGTTGTAGGTGATGACTAGAGGCATTCTGTTGTTTTCTTTCTTGGACTTCTCCTGCAGTAGTTGACTTCGGGGTACCCACCTGGCTCTGTCAGTTTGTTTCTTCCCTTCCCTAGGTGGGTACTGTAGTTTCACCTGAAGGCGTCTGTCTATACCTGAGGGGTCAGAGCAAATGCAGTTATATTTTAGGGCTTGTCCGTAGACAATGGATCATGTGATGTGTTTTGGAGAGAAGCTCGAGGGATGTAGGTAACTATACCTATCAGTAGATTTTCAGTATAGGGTGGTGCTTATGTGTCCATCCCTAATTTGTCCTGTAGTGTCCAGAAAGTGGATCGCCAGCGTGGAGTGTTCCAGGTGAAGTTTAATAGTGGCGTGGAAATTGTGGAAATCTCTGTGGAAATCTTCAAGAGCATCCCTATCGTGGGTTTAGATGATGTCATCAAAAGCCTCTACCACAATCTTCCAGGGCCCACCATGCACCAGCTGGTCAGCCCACCACTCAGGGGCAGTCTGGCCAGAGCGGGAGCACCCTCTGGAACCAACTCCACCCCTAGCAACAGAGGTGGTGGGGACTGGCGGGGGAAGGCGAGGGGGCCAAGGCTGCATCAGCCCCTGGTCCCCAGCAGGGGTAGGGTGTGGGGTGGGCCACGGCCGCGGCAGCATCTGGTCCCCAGCTGGTCCCAGCGCCTACGCGGGAGTGGTGTGGGCTGGATTCTGCCCGCAGCATCACCACCATGCTGCAAAGTTTTTCCTGTAAAAAAGGGGTCCCCAGCCTTCAAAAGGTTGGGAATCACTGCTTCAAAGCAACCATGGATCAGTGGGCAAAGAAATTGTAAGAGGCCTTTGCTGACCAAATGGAAAAATATGGAAACCAACACTGATTAATGTGAAACTGCCCATTAACAGACATCCAGGAGTTATTAAATGCTTTAACTGTGGACTTACAACAGCCTGGGGTGCCTAAAAAGGAGCAATCTCTTTCAGGGATCACTTTTGGCTGGATTAGGTTGCTGGGCAGATTTAGCTGCCCACAAACCAGGGTGTGGTAGCACAGTGAGCATGATCCACAAATTTCTATTGTTGTGCTGGAGTGAAATGCCTGGGAGAAGCCAGAGAGGAGCAGCCCAGAGAGGAGTAACCACAGAGAGCTGCAGAGTCCACGTGCTCAGGGACTGAGTGAAAGGAGCAGAGCCTGGAGTGGACTGCAGGATGTTTTCTCCTTGCTTTGGACTGTTTTGCAGGGGAGTTGTCTCTTGTGGGACTGAGAGCTGGATACCCAGTAAGCAGCTGTGGAGAAGTGGGAACCCTCTGCTAGATTAGTCAGGGAAGACACGGGTGTTGATCCTCTATCTTTTCTATTTGGGTGATGGGACACAGGTGGGTGATATGAGGTAGAGCCACTAGGGGGCAGGGGGGTAGTGTTTAGGGAGCCTGTACCTGGGACCCCCCGCTGGTCACACCGGATTCAGCTGGTTGGACCAGGGAGTGGAGAGGTGGGCAGCGCGAGGAGGGGAACAAAGGACCGGAGGGGGAAGAGGGAAAATGGGGGTCCAAGAGACAGGACCCTGCCCTGGGGTGTAGCCCTAATCCCCTGGGGGTTTCACTTCTGGTTGTTCTGAGGATGCTGATACCAACTGTCCTTGCTGCTGTATGAACTGGTTTGCTAATAAACCCTCTGAGTGCCACACTGGCTGAGAGTCGCTGCTGATTGGGACGATTGGGACCCTCCTGGGGGGAGGAAATCCCCTCCAAGGGAGACCGGACAGAGCAAGGATCTGACCCTCTGAGCCTGGAGTTGGGGGCTGGCTGCACGGAGCGTGGAGACCCGGGTGCTGGACGGGAGGAGACTCCACCGTGGCAGAGACCTGACTGGCTGTGGACAGGGGGGATCCAGGAGGCTTGTCAGGGGTCTCCATCACAGCAGCCTGTGCGGTACTGGTTGCACAGGAGGAAGAAAGGACTGCATGAAATTTCCCTGAAGATTCCTGCAGCCAGAGAAGAAGCGGATGGCTTCTGTTTTGCATTCAAGCCTCAAGGACTTAGAGGCTGCAATTGAGATAAGGGTGACTCCACCCGAACTTTGGGATTCTTGGATTTCTTATTGCTCTCTTTACATTTATTTTGGTTTTCTTAGGATAAGGTTTGTTAAGTTAGTTCAAGTTCATTGTTATGTTTATTTGGACTAGTAGTTTAAGGTATGATGGAAACTCTGAGCAGGCTTCCTTGTGAGTCCTGTACAGCCTGGCTCCTGGCTATTCAACTGCTTTCTGCAGGGGTTTCTCTCTGTTAGGCACTGGAGAGGGGCAAAGAAATGAATTCTAAACGACCCTTGCAGGTTACACGGGCACTCTCAGCCTCACCTCACGGAGGCCGAGGGATGCTCCTGGGGCCAGAGTGCCAGACTGGGACGAAGCATCTCCTGCGCCAGGTGACAGCTCTGCACTGCATCCCCCTGGGGTCACCTCCAGACAGCTGCCCTGGTGGGTGCCTCCGCTGCTCCTCTGTGAAGGGGGAATCGAGACCGCTCCCCGGGTTTGTGACGAGCAGCTTGTGACATCCATGAAGACTCAGCAGAGCAGCTCCCAGTGATGGGGCGGGAGCACGCTGCGACTCTTCTGGCTTCCCCTCCAGAGCTGCGGCTGCTGTTCCTGAGCCGCATGAACACGTGCTGGGGGTGGCGGTGAAGAATTGGGGTGTCAAAGGTCAGCGCTGTGGCCGCAGGACCCCCCAGCTCAGGCTCCCGCCCGCAGCGCCACGTGATCACAGCGCGGGCAGACCCAGGGGGCGGGGCTTGCTGCGGACACGCCCTCGTCGGCGGGCCCAGGCTGCGGCGCCGAGCGCCTAATGTGGGACCAGGCCTGGCGAGCCGAGCCCAGAGCGTTCGCTGGGCCCGGCCGCCGCCATTTTGCCGGAAGCGAGCGGGCGGGGCGCGGGTCTGAGGGAGCGCGAGGCGGGCCCGGCTCTCCCGGCGGAGCGGAGCGGAGCGGAGCGAGGATGTTTCACGGGGTCCAGGCCGGGCCCGGCGTGGCGGGTGAGTGAGTGGGCGGGATCGGGGCCGGGGCGGGCGAGGCCCGGCCCGGCCCCACTGACGGTTTCCTCTTTTCCAGCCCCGGGGAACAAGCCGGAGCTGTACGAGGTGAGTGGCGCGCCGGGCCCCCCCCGCCCCCGGGCCCCCCCCGCCCCCCAGCCTGTCAGTCCGTCTGTCCGTCCGTCTGTCCTTGCAGGAGGTGAAGCTCTACAAGACCGCCCGGGAGCGCGAGAAGTGAGTGGGGCCCGGCGCCGGCTCGCGGCCTTGCCTCGGGAGAAACCTCGGCCCCGCCGCTCGGGATCTGCCGCTCGCTGCCCCGAGGCCGCGCCGGCGGGATCCGGGGGAAGGGCCCAGCATCGTCCTGCCCCGGAGCCCTTCGGTTAAGTGCAGCCCCCCCAGCCTCTTCTCCCGCCTCGGCCCGGGGCCAGCACTGCGGGCTGCTCGGAGGGAGCCGCGGGCGGAGCGGCCCGTGTCCCGGGGGCTGGGGCCGGGGCGCGGCGCAGAGCGGGGCGGGCAGGTCCCGGCCGCCTCTCAGGCATCTCTGGCACTTTCAGGTACGATAACATGGCCGAGCTGTTCGCCGTGGTGAAGACGATGCAGGCTCTGGAGAAAGCTTACATCAAGGACTGCGTCTCCCCCAACGAGTGAGGCCTCGGCTCGTGAGGGGGGTGGGCGGCCGAGCAGATGGGGTCTCAGGAAGCCTCTGGGGAAGGGCATTACCAGGTCAGGCGGAGAGACTGCCCACCAGTGTCCCGAAGACACGCTGGGGAGAGGATGCTGCCCTCGTTGGGCACTCAGGAAATCACTGGAACACCCGCTCGTGTCCCTCTGCCCCTCATTTTTTGGGGCCAGGCACCATGGCTCCATCAGTGAGGGCCCCCAGGCCTTGTAGCTTCCACCCTTTCCCTGGGGGCTGGCGCACAAGTGAACTTATTGCCTTCTAAGGAAGCAGCCTGTGTCCCATCTTCCCCTTCCCTGCTTGCCACGGGCAGCCCCTGGCTGACTGGAGCTGTTCTCATCCAGCGTGTGTCTCTCTGCTCCACCCCAGGTACACAGCAGCCTGCTCCCGCCTCCTGGTGCAGTACAAAGCCGCCTTTAAACAGGTGCAGGGCTCCGAGATCAGCTCCATTGACGAATTCTGCCGCAAGTTCCGAGTGAGTCACGGTCCCTGGCCCCGCAGCTCATGCGGGTGGACCTCCTGCCTCACGCGTGAAAGTGTTCCCAGTGAAATGTTGCTGGTTGGGGGTTTTATTGGCCTTGTTGCCCTGCGCTGAGCTTTCCTGGCTCACTGTAACTGTCTCATCTCCTGCAGCTTGACTGCCCGCTGGCCATGGAGAGGATTAAGGAGGATCGCCCCATCACCATCAAGGATGACAAGGGAAATCTGAACCGATGCATCGCTGACATCGTCTCTGTACGTTTCTGTCAATGACCAGGGGCAGCGGGCATGTTGTAATCCCTCTACCCAGCTTGTGGGCCTGGCCTGTGGATCCAGAGGGGCACTTTCTTAAGGGGCTGTCCGAGGGGTCTTCTACCCTCTGCCCCCTTCAGGGGTTGGTCAGGGCTCTTTCCCTACTTCCCCTAATTCCCAGGCCTTGTGGTAGAAGGGGCCTTTGCTGAAGCGTCTTTTCTCTCTTCCAGCTTTTCATCACAGTGATGGACAAGCTGCGGCTGGAGATCCGAGCCATGGATGAGGTGAGGTTGGGGGGCACAGCCCGGCCTCCGTGACAATGCTTTGCCTGGAACCTGGGCCAAGCTGACTTAAAACCTCTAGCTCTCAGGGCCACAGGCGAGGTGTTGCTGGGGTAGCACTTGGCTGGGTGGCAAGGAGATTCCTGCCTGGAGCAAGGGATTTTTTCTGTTGCTGAGGTGGGGTGGAGGCATGGCTTCAGCTGGAGTGAGGCGAACCTTCCCCTTTGTGCCCCCAGATCCAGCCTGACCTGCGGGAGCTGATGGAGACGATGAACCGCATGAGCCACCTACCTCCTGACTTTGAAGGCCGACAGAAAGTGAACCAGTGGTGAGTGGGACCCTGGGGGCCCTAGCCTCAGCTCACTCCAGCAGCCTAGGGCCTGCCTTGCCTTGCCCTGCAGTGGGGCTTCTGTAGAAATAAGCCCCTGGAGACAGGCTCTGCTCAGCCCCCAGCCCCTGTTACTGGAGCCTCTTCTGGCTCCGGCTGGGCAGAGTCTCTGGCTAGCCCCACCTCCTGTCTCTCCCCTCAGGCTGCAGACGCTGAGCGGGATGTCTGCCTCTGATGAGCTGGATGACTCCCAGGTTCGGCAGATGCTGTTTGATTTAGAATCGGCCTACAATGCCTTCAACCGCTTCCTTCACTCGTGAGGATGGGCCCAGCGCCTGCCCTGGACTGGCCCCCAGCTGCTCCGGGTCAGGGGACTGCCTGGCTGATCTCCCTTGGGGCCTCAGTACTCCTGTTGTTGTATATTTCCCAGGGGGCGGTGGTGGTTCTGTCTGCTGTTTCTCCACCACGTGGTGGGGGATGATGGTGTTTAGTCTCAGCCTTCCCTATTTTAAGGCTATGGCTGAGCCAGAGGTAGTTGAGCTCAGGCCCATTGTGCATCCCTCTCTTTTCAAGTGGGAGAGGAGACCTGGACTAATAAAGCCCACCACTCTGGTACACTAGTGTGTGGCATTGGGGGGTGGGGTGGGGTGCCAGGGCTGGCTGGTAGCAGGCAAAGCAGGGGCGTGTGTTGGTATTCACAGGACAGAAAAAAGACCAGGTGCCCAGCCCAATTTCTCAGTGTACTGACAAGTGTGTGCCCCCACCTAGTCCCTTCTCACTCCACATCCCCACTGGTTCAGAGGGCCTCAGCATCCTATGCAGCCCCCAGACTCGCCTTTCTCAATCAATTCAGTAGGTAGGGCACAGGGGAGACGAGCCTTTGTTCCTGCTACTGGAAATCTGCCAGGGACCAGGTTTCCTTGAGCCAGTCTGGGGGCAGATCCACAGCTGGGCCTGTCTGACAGGCAGAAACTCTGTGCCAGGCCCTGCCCTTGGTGCTAGGGTGCAGCTGAGCTGGGGCGAGATGGGAGATGAGCCAAGCTAGAGCAGGAGGGAAGCTGGCACATTTATTTACCCTGGCTAACCAGTTCCCTCCTCCATGGGAGTAGGGCCCAGGAAGCACCCACCAGTTGTACAGTCAATAAATAGTCTGAGCTGACCCAAGAAGGCTGGGCTTGAATTTGTACATCATGGTCAGGGTGTGAACACCCCTCCTGAGCAATAGACTACAGGAAACTTAGACTCTCCCTTCTGCTGCTGTCGCAGACCAGGCCCTTCATGCCACTTCTAACCCCTGATGGCTTCAGACAGTTGCTGCCCCCAAGGGGCCAGGGTTCAGTTCCCATACCCTGAAAGCAGCAGCTGAGAAGGTTGACTGTATGTGACCCCTCATGGGGGAGGAGGGCTGCAGTAGTCATTCTGGGGGGGGCCAGGCCTGCTGTCTCCTTGGGACGCAGTGGAGTCCGTTGGTCCAGAGGCGAGTGGCTGTTGGGGCATGGACAGCTCTGGTGAGTAAAGGATGAGGCCAGCAGGTCCAGCCTCCTTTGGCAAAGCTAGTCCTAGGAGCTTCCTTCTTAGGTTCAAGGTGGGATGAAGCTGAAAGTCACCAAGGCCAAGTCCTGCGGATAGAACAGCTGTGGACACAGGCCCAGGCAGAGCACAGGGGTTCCTCTAAGCCAGACCCCTGACCCCAGGGAGGGTGGGCTTCTCCCATGCACCACAGCAGCTCCCCTAGGTGGCTGATGGAGGGATGCTGAAGCCCTGAGGGCCCCTCACACACTCTTGCAGAAGAGTTTCCGGTGCTGGGTGACTGCACGCAGAGTGGTGCCGGCGGGGCCATGCCAGGACTGACCCACGTCCCGTCGGTCACTGCTGGTCAGCTCACGGCCACAGAGCCGCAAGTCCTGCACAGCAGTAGAGAGCCGGGCCCATGTGGTGCCATCCAATGGGCCTTGCACCCTGCAGCCTGTGGAAAAGGAAACAGGCTCTTGAAGCAGCAGCCTGGGGAACCTGATACCCAGTGGCTCAGATATCAGCCTGGCTGATCCCCAGGGTCCTGCTGGCCTTAGCCAGAACCCGCACTGGTCCACCAGTGCCCCCCCCGCTGCTCCAGTCCTGCACGCCTCCCCTGCAGGCACCAGGACAGGAACTGGGTGACGTCAGCTGGTGGCTTTGACAGGCCCAAGGGTTCAGCCAAGTCACTTGGGGACTGCTGGGCCCTTGGGGTATCCCAAGGCTGCACAGGGACATGTGGCACTTGGAGTCTATGTTGGCTTTGGGACCATGGCCCCAACCCTACCCACCTCCTCAGCATCCCATCTCATGGCAGGCCTGCCAGAGACCATCCAGAAACTCTCCAGCTAGGAGACTGCATTTCTCCCCCTGCACTGTCCTCAGGGCCATCAGAGCCTGGTGCTGGTTCATCCCCTCACCTGCAAGGCTGAGGTAGCGGAGCCCCTGGGTCCTCTCCCCCAGGGCTGACAGCAGCGTCCGCAAACCAGCGATGGTGACCCCTGGGTTTGTGGACAAATCCAGCGAGACCAAGGACAGACAAACTGGGAGACACCTGGAGCCAAGAGCAAATGAGGGACTCAAACAGCCTGTCCTCAGTGCGCTTGTCCCCCTCCCCGTAATGCTCTGTTATGCAGTGGCCCACCCTTTAGACCCAGGCTAATCACTGGCCCCCCAGCATGGAGCAGGTCAGGGTTTGGGGTTCAGGCCAATATTCCCTCCTGGTCGGCATCAGGCACACACCCCACAGGGCCAAACCACATTCCCACGGATTCCAGCGTTGCCATTACCTGGCCAGGCCCACAACTGTATCATCACTAAGGTGGTTCCCGGATAGAGTCAGGTGGGTGAGCGCACATCCCTCCTGAAAAGGAACAATGAGGAACTGAGCCCAAAGCCATAGCCTGACCACAGGGGGCCAGGTCTGTGAACCCTCCCTTCATGTCAGGGACGGGAGCAGCTGAATGACTGAGTCCCATGGCCCCAGAGAACAGAGGGAAGCTGGGTGTTCAGGGTCCTTTCGAACCCCCCAGAGCGCCACTGCAGAGGGATGGGGGGTGAACCCTGATGCAGGAGCCACGTTCATCTGAGCCGCAGTGTCTCCTTTGACTGGAGCTGGCAAAGGTTATGGCAGGGCATCCCCAGCCTGGGCCTCTTACCTGCATCAGGTACCTGACCACGGGATCCATAAGCGGCTCATCCTGTGGGGCAGCCACGGAGCTGATCTCCAGCTGGCTGAGGGTGGTGCCAGGCAGGCTCTGGAGCAGTCGCTCCAGCCCAGTGGAGCCCAGGGTATTGTGGGAGAAAGTGAGTGTCTTCAGGTGCACGGCTCCTGGGCCAGGGACACATGGGGGAGAAAGACAGCGAGTTAATGAGCAGTCTGCAGCCATTGGGCCAAGCAAGGGCCAGGAGCTTGAGGGCCCCCTGCCCAAGGCCCCCTCTGCAGCCATGCAACTAGAAACGTATGCACAGACCTGGTCTGGACAAAAGCAGAGCCCCTGGCCCGCTGCACACCTGGACCCAGGGAGAGTCCCCAGCCTGCTGCGGAGCAGCGGCCAAGCCCAGGACTGGAGGAGGCCAAAGCTGTGACTGAGGGGTGGCTGCAGTCCTGGGGCAGGACCAGCAGTAGTCACCACTCTTCATGAGCAGGCCGTACTCGTCTCCCCCAGATGGGGGCCGGTGGGGTGTGAGGGAGAGACGGTTCCTCTGGGGCTGATGGTTTGGAGACACCTCTGCACTCACACAACATGTTAGCAGCGCCCTCTGCCCCGCTCCTGGCGCTCACCTTTCAGGCTGCTGGCCAGCAGGAGGCGGTGGTGCTGCAGGAAAGCCTGAGTGAAGCCACAGGCCTGCAGGCGCAGCGTAGTCAGGACCGGGCAGGCCTGAAGCAGGCAGGCCAGGGCCTGGCCACTCTTGTCTCCCAGGGGGTTCAGGCTGAGATCCAGTTCCTCCATGTTCTGCAACAGGAGGCAGAGGGGTCAGCCTGACCCTCCGGGGTCTCCCCCCAACCAGTGTCCTCAGACAGCCCGGTGGCAAGGGGCACAAGGGACCCTCCATCCCAGGGTACAGGAGACAGCAAGTGCCACCCACTGTAGTGACGCAGAGACCTTCTCCCCTGGCATCTCCTGCCAGGCTCCTCAGCACCAGGAGATGTAGCTGGAACAGCTGTCCCTGGCAGAGGAAGCTGCTGGGTGGGCAGAAGTTGGCAGGGGGCACCTTGTGGGCACAGCAACCATACTGGGGGCATCCGCCAGCACTTTCACCCCTCAGCCTTACCTGAAAGGCCATCTGGGCGGGCAGCCCTGCCACCAGCTTGTGAAGCCCCTCGGCACTGAGCTGGTTGGCTGACAGGTCGAGGAGGGTCAGGCTGGGCATGGTGGCCAGCGTGGCCAGCAGCTCAGCAGCTGTGCTGTCATCTAGCCTGTTGCCAGCTAGCCGCAGCTGCCGGATGGAAGTCTGCAGCTTGAGGGCGCGCAGGAGCGGGGTGAGGTGGGGCTGGCGTAGTGAGAGGCCGCAGGCGTTGAACAAGGTGCCTGAGTCCTGCAGCTCCATGATCTTCAGGAGCAGCTGGTGCTCCCCTGCAATGGGGAAGAGGGAGCGTCAGGCATGCCAGCTGGGGCATGCCCTCTGCTGCCCATAGCTCCACTACCCCACCCACAGTCACCTGTGACCAAGGGCATCTCCCCACCAAGCCCACCGTGTGTTCCTGTGGCCCGTCAGCAGGTCCCCCACTGCTCTTTCCATAGTGCCCAGTGCAGCCAGAGGCCAGGACTCTGTGCTTTGCGCACCCTGGGCTGCTCCTCTGCCCTGGGAGGTGCCAGCCCCTTTCCACAGCTGGGTCTGGAGACAAGGGGACTTGACTGAGCCTAGATGTGCAGCAGGTTTCAAAAGTCCCAGGCTAGTGCCTTGACCACTAGGCCAGTGGTTCCCAGTCTTTTCTCTGTCATGGCACACCTTGCTACCTTTAATTAGTTTGAGGCACACCACCAGTCTCGACCAATGAGCTTATGAATATTCATGAGCCAAGCCAGAATCTTTCAGATAGTTTTTAAAAAAATTCCATGGCACACCCATGTGCTGTGGCATGCTGGTTAGGAAACACTGCACTAGGCTGCTCTTCCTCCCTCCCTCCAGGGGCAGAGAAGACCCTCCCCACCCAGCTGGCTGATGGCCCTAAGGCCTGACAAAGCCCAGTGAGACCTGGCACCTTTTGTGCCCGATGCACTCCTGCACCCAGCCTGCTGAGCGCCTGGAGCGCAGCCCCTGGGCAGCCCCTTACCCACATCCAGACTGCGACAGGCCTTCCTGTACCGGTCGATGAGCGGGGGCAGATCCCAGGACTGCACCTCTGCAAACACCTGCAATGAAGAGGACAGTCTGTTAGCACAGATACCCCGAGGGGACAGGCACCTCCAGTCCCTTGCAGCAACCAGTGGGGGCCCAGACACCAAGGTGATGGGCTCAATCTGAGCCCTTGGGAAGACCGCATGGATCATGATAGCTCCCCTGGCCCACGTTCACCTCCTCATTGCTCTGCAGGACATCCACGATGAGATCCTGGGCTGCCAGCAGCGCCCCCTCCTTCTTCAAAATGAGCCGCGGCAGCAGGCCACAAGCCTGGTAATAGCGTTCGGCCGCCTGCTTCGCCAGCCATGCCACAGGGTGGCTCACACTGCCACTGGAAGGGAAAGGAGGGACTAAGGCAGAGCGCCCCCCACAGGCCACCTGTCTCTCTGCCACGACTCTGGCCCCCAGCCACCACCCCACTTCCCAGAGACATGGGAGGCACTGGGTAGCCCCCTGCCCAGAGACTGGGGGGAACTGTGTCCTACTCAATGCAAGTCCCTGACCCCCATGTGTGACAACGCCCCATGCGGACAGGCCCCGGCCACTTCCTGGGAGGGTGCTAATGCTGCTCCACACCCTGGCCTGGGCGGAGCGGTGGGATAGTGCTGGAGGAAGGATGCGAGCTGGCTCTCACCTGTGGGGCACAGGGATAAGGAAGACATTGTCCTGGACCCGGACCCGGACTCGAATGGGAGGAGGTGGAGCAGGGCCTGTGGAAAGCGAGGGGAGCTGGGGATGGGAAAGGGACGTCAAGACTCAAAAGGGTGACGAAGGGAGTGAGCCCAGGGCACCCATGCCAGTCCCCCCATGGCCTCCTTGCTGTGAGTATGGCCCCCCCACTGCCCCACAGATGTCCTGGGCACCTCACCTGTGCGGGCTCCCCACTGCCTCCCAGGTCACTGGTTCTGCTGCCATCCATCAGCGTCAGGCTAGTGGGATCAGCAGCTGCCTCCTCCGTCCCCAGGGCACAGCCCCCGCGGGACCGGCCCAGCACCGTCCTGTCCACAATCTTGGTGAGATGACTCTGCCGGGCCTTCCTCCCTTTGCTGGGGGCGAGGCAGGGTGCCCTGCCATCACTCTCCGACCCCGTGGCATCTTCAGAGTCTGAATCCGACTCTCTCTGGCCTCGGCGGCTCCTCTTGCGGGGCTCATGGCTCGCCCCCAGGTCATCCTCCAGCCAGTCGTCCCCCACGTACTCATCTGCTGGGATGAGGGCTCGCCCAGCAACAGGCTCAGATGGTGCCAGCTCCATGCCCAGGCGGGACTGGGCACTGCCCACGCTTCGGATAGCTGCTTGATACTCTGCCCAAGTGTTGCTGGCCAGCTCCGGTTTCTCCTGCTCCAGGAGCCCTGGCGCCCGGGTCCCATCTTCGCCTAGTGCCCTCTGGCCTAAGAGTCGCTGTCTCTTCTTGACAGGCCGGAGCGGGACCATGTCATCATCCTGCTTGTCCCCATGCTCCAACCAGCCCCTCCCCACTCTGCAGGACTCTGGCTCCTTCCTGCCACCCGAACTCAGGCGCCTGTGAGGTATGGGGAGCTTTGTGGTGGCCCCCCTGCTCCGGGGCGGCTCAGCTGAAACTGAGAGGCGGGGGATGAGGGGCTCTGAGAGTTCTGCATCAAAGAGCTGGCTGTGTGGGCTGGGCTCGGCCACCTCCGGTGCTGCAGGGAGACAAGAGACTCTGAGCTAGGCCCATGGCCCCCAAATCATGCCAAGCTGTGAAACAGCTGGAGAGCAAGGGGCCAAGGAGCACAGCAAGGGGACGGGAGGGGAAGACAGACCCTGGCACCAGGACAGAGATGCCCCCCCCCCCCCCCGGGCCTGTCCCTGCTCATTACTGCCCCCTGCCAGTGGGCCCAGGGTGAAGGTGAGGGAACAGTTCAGCTCCAGTGTCCACTTGATGCTGCCCCTCAAACACCTCTAACCTGCCCCTGCCTCACCTCGCCCTGCCACGGCCTCCTTGAGCAGGCGCTCCATGGCTCGGCAGCGCTGGCGCGTCTCCTGGTCCAGGTCCTTGCCATACATCCTCACCCACTCCTGGAGGGTGTCCTGTGGGCTCAGGCCCTGCAGGGTTGGGAAGGCACAGGTGATGGGCAGCAGCGCACTCATGGCCCGAGGCAGGAGTTACAGAAAGAGCAAATGCACCAGGCCGTGGTTATGGGCCCCATGATTCTTAGGGACAAGCATTCCAGGGCCCCTAAAAATAGAATAATGGGGCAGAAGGCAGCATTCCAGTGCGTTCCCCCTTACTACCCCTGTGCAGACACTGGCCACACATGGCTGGCAGCTGTGGCCCCTTCCTGGCCAGAAGACACAGTTTTCCAGTCAGCAAGGAGCTTCCCTCAGGCTGGGAGGTTATAAAACTCCCGCCCTGAGCATGCTCAGGTTGGAAGAAGCAGCCAGGAGTCCAGGAGTCAGGCGAGGAGTCCAGGAGTCCGGCGAGGGGGCCTGGGGGCGGGCCTGGGCCAGACCCAGAGGAAGAGTGAGAGATCGGAGCCCTTTGTGTCGGCAGAGTGGGTCTGCAAGCAGCCACCCATAGCCGGGAGCGCAAGGCCGAGGCTACTCTGGCTCCGCAGGCAGCAGGGTGGGGAGGAGACCCATGGCTGGGGAGGGTGCAGTGGCCTCCCTCTTGATGGGCCAGCCCCAATCAGAGTTCCCAAGCTCCCCATGGCAGGAGAGGGGCGCTGGCTGGGCAAGTGACCCAGTGTCCCCTTCAGGTATAGCCCCAGCCCCCCAACTCCCCTGCTCCAACTCTTCTCTGCTCCATCTCCTACCTCCTGCCCCCACCCACCCCATCTCAGACCCCACCTCCCGTCCCATCTCCATTCCTCCAGATTCCATATCCTCATCCTAGCTGGGCTGTGGCCCGCACATACATAAAGGGGCCTGGACAATACGGGAAGGGGGTCCGGAGATTAGGAGGATGCCAGGGCCCGTCAAATCATACTTTTACCACTGACCCAAGGGTGACCCTACTGCCTACATGGCCCCAAGGGCCACGCCAGCTCCAGACACTAAACTTTCCAGCTGGGCAGGATAAACCCAGCCCTCCCCCTCCACCCCCACAGCATATACCCCCAGTGCCAGCCCTACACCTCACCTTGGCATTCCTCAGCATGGCCGAGGCGCCCCTCTGGAGCAGTAGCTCGGCCACATCGAAGTGACCACAGTTGAGAGCGTCATGCAGGGGGGTGATCCCCTCACAGCCTGGCCCACCAGGGTCATCGATGGAGGCGCCACGGTCCAGCAGCAGTCGGACGATCTCTGGGGGCAGGAGCCAGGAGTTACTGCCAGACACCGGTCGAGGACCCCTCCCCCCAACCAAAGCCCCACACCCTGCTTTGCTCACCCAAGTGCCCGTGGTTACAGGCCTCGTGCAAGGGCGTCCAGCCGCAGTAATCCCGCGGGTTCAGAGGGTGACCCTGGCGCCAAGGAGGAAGAAATGCAGTCAGCTGCCAGGGTTACAGGGAGTCCCTTGTCCCATTAAGCGCTCCTGGTACCCCCTGCCCATCCTGCAAGCTGGCACGCCAACTCTGGCACCCACAATCCCAGCGCTTTCTCCAGCCTCCATTGAAATGCGCTCACTGCTGGGGATAGCACGGGGACTGGTCAAAGGGGCTCTGCAGCAACCCAGCTTCACAGGGCTACCCATCCCCCCACCCCCAACCCTGGCAGAGCGTGGAGGGAAGATGTCCACCCAGACTCAGTGATGGCCCTGACATGCCCTGCAAGCCACAGCCCGTCTCCCACCTGCTCCACAAAGTACTGGACCTGGCGAAGGTTCCCGTCAATGCAGGCTCGGTGCAGTGGGGTCTCACCTCGGTCGTTCCGCCGGTTCCACTGTAGGGGCATGGGGAGGGGGGGGCACCGGGATCAGAATGGCACTGGAACACCAGGCTGGAGCCAACCCCACCACCCCCCTGCTCAGGCACCCAGCCTGCTGCCTTGAATGAGGCCGGCAAGGTCTCTCCTTTGCTCTGGAGCAGGGGAGTCTGGTCCTCGCAGGGGGAGAAAGCTGCACTCATACCCCAGCCTCACCTTGTTGATCCTGCGGCGACCAGGCACGCTCTTGGTGTAGCCATCCAGGTCGTTCTCCTCCTCGTCTGGAACACACAGAGACACACCACATTCCTGCCCCACTCTCCCACCAGGACCCAACACCAGGGCCCCCAAGCCCCCTTGCCCCCTCCCCACAGCCATGCCCACTCACCACTCTCAGACAGCTCCAGGTCGCTCTCCTCCGCAGGCTCACTGTTCTCCAGTTCCTCCTCCTCGTCGCTGTCCCCAGTGGGGCTCCAGCCGTGGGTGCGACACAGCTCCTGCAGCCTGGCCAGTGTGTTGGGGGCCTCAGGGCGCCCCCATTTCTGCTGCACGGCGTGAAGGTGCCGCAGGATTTGCCGCTGGGAGGGATAGGGTGAAGGGAGGTGAGCAGGTCAGCGGGGGGCCTGCAATGATCTGGGCTGGGGCAGCGGGTGTCAGGCAGCCCCTCCGCCCTGGCAGGGCGCAGTGGCAGGGCTAGGAGAGTACAGAAGACACTGGCTGGGTGCTGCTCCTCACAAGTCCAGTCCCAGCACCACTAGCTACATCTTCTGCTCAGAGCCCCAGCCCCTAAAGTGGCTCCCAGCCAAGAAACACCAAGGCAGCTGGGTACCGTTTCCTGACGGGGGCTGAACAGGCTGGGAGTTGTGAGGGCAGCCAGGAGGGGCTGCAGGGGTCAGGACAGGGCCAGAAAATGACACATTCAATTGGAGTTCCCGGCAGTGAGGTCTAGTGGTTAGGGCAGGGGACTGGGAGGCAGGGCTCCTGGGCACCCTTCCCAGATTTCTGGGAGTTTAAGAGGCACAGCGAGAGCCCCAGTCTGAAAGTGGTACTGTTGGGAAGTAGCTTAGGTTCCCCCCTCACCTGCAGCCTGACCTCATGGGCCTGCTCCGCGCTCTGCAGCGCACTCGTGAAGCAGGGCTCCAGCTGTGCGTAGTCGTTGCCTGCCTCCTCCCGGGCCAGAGCAATGTTCAGCCAGGTCTTCCCCTCCTGGGGGGCAGAGACGATGGTTGGGGCCAGCAGCCAGCGTGGGATCAGCCCACTGGCCACCAGCCCAGCCCTCCTGCCCCAAGGGTACACAGGTAACGGGGGCCATTGTCAGCAGGGACAGATAAAGCCCTTTGCCACCCTGCTGGCCCCACACTCCTCCCCAGTTTCCAAGACACGAGCCCCAACCCCAGCAGGGTGCGATCCGGGTGAGCCCTTCTTACCAGCCAGATGCACCAGAGCTGGGGGCAACAGTCAGGGCCCAGCCACCCCTCTCACCTCCAGCGGGTTCCCATGCCGCAGCGCCAACTCCGCCTGGTAGTGCTCCACAGCCCGGCTGTGCTCCCGCAGGTCCCCGTAGGTGGCAGCCAGGGAGACATGGATCACAGCCAGCTCCTGCTCTGACTTCTGCAGGGACTCGGCATAACGCAGCTGCCCAGGGAAACATGGTCAATAACGCATGCTGGAAAGGAGCACACCCCCACTCCCGACCCCCCACGCCCCGCTCAGCTACCCCATCACAACTCAGCCCTCTGGGCCTCTGCTCAGTGGCCCCCTGGAAATGGCTGGGAGCCAGAGGTCCCAGGCCCTTAGCCATGCCCAGTGCCTGCTGGCCCTGACTGCACAGCCTGCAGACCTTGCTCTCCACCCCACAGGTGCTGACAGGCCCGACCCACCTGCCTTTCGTAGGACTCCAGGGCCCGGTGATAGTCGCCGTGCTTGGAGAAGAGGTCCCCCAGCTGCTCACAGAGGGCCAGGGCTGCCTGCGGGTTGCTGGGTGCTGCCTCCTCCAGGGCCTCCTGCAGCTGACTCACCTTCATGGCTGGAAGAGGCCAGACATATGAGCCAGGGAGGCCTTCCAACCGCCCGTGCTCCCCCTGTGGGAGCTCTGAGCAGGCAGGGTAATGCAGCAAAGGGCTATCACAGGCACCGAGGCACCCCCAGCCCAACCCAGCCTGCAGAGGCCCAGCCTCCTCTGGGAGCCTGCTGGGACTTCTTCCCAGCCTCCCAGCCTGACTCCAGGACTGGATCTAGTCGCAGAAAGCTGGGCGCCTGGTAGGGACCCTGGAGGGCCACACCCTGTCCCCACCCCCGAGCTATTTATATTGGGCCTCAGATCTGCTGTGAGCGAGTCACCAGCACCACTCCCTGCTCCTGCAGCTGTGACTCCTCTCCCAGGGCACATGTCTGCAGGGAGTTGGGAGCATGGGTCCACGGGCCACGGACGGGAACCTGGAGAGCAGGGGGCTGAGCCCTGTGATGGGAGCTGGATGGCCCGGCCTGGCCCAGCCTGGCAGAACTCAGCAGCACACCCTGGGGAGCAAACAAGACTCCCAGAGCTGGCTGCAGAGGAGACCGGATCCCGCCCACCCCCTGGCTCGGCGTGGCAGGCACTGCCGGCCCTGCCCTCTCTCACCGTATCGCAGGCTCCTGCGAATGCCAGCACGCTGCTGCTGCGAGCCCAGCACGTAGGCCTTCTTCAGTGCACGCCGGGCGGCCGCAAAATCACCAAGGCTGAGGAGCACCTGTGAGGCCGTGAGACATGGGGCTCAGAGCAGCGAGGGGTTGGGGAGCCCCTCAGGCTATAGCCACAGCCCTTCTTGACTATCCCAGGAAAAAGTGTGTCCCTTGCTGGTGTGCGAGGGGAGAGGCCGTCCCTTTGCCTCATTCACACCATGAACATATGGGGCAAGGAAGGGGATCCCCCTTGCAGGGAAAAGGCACAGGGAAGGGCACCCACGGAGGAAAGGCTGGCACCCTCTGCACTCACCTGGGCGATGCTGGCCCAGCAGTCGCTCTCCAGGCCCTTCTCCCTCATGGTGTGGGCGCACTCCCGTGCCCGCTCCAGGTAGCGCATGGCTGGGGAGTGCTCGCCCGCCCGCAGGTGGATGTTGCCCAGGTTGAAGTAGGCCCTGTACAGGTCTTCAGAGAGGCCAGTCTGCCTACAGGGAGGATGGGACCACAACCAGTGACACACCTGAGATCACGTCCCCACCACACCACCCACCCCACAAAGCCCCACCACAGCTCCGCTCAACCACAGCACAGGAGGGTCGGCCAGGGCTCTGGTGACCCGACTGCCAGCCAGGAGGTTCCCAGACCCACACCACCATGCGTCTGGCCCTGGAAAGGGCCCGCTGGGAAAGGGGCTGGAGCCTTACTCAGCGATGTAGATGCTCTTCTTGATGTAGTGGCTGCACTTGGGCTGGTCCTTCATGCTGTCATAGACCAAGCCCAGGTTAAGGTAAAGCCGGGTCCTCATCTCGCTCAGCTCCCGCTCTGGCACCATCCCTGGGACACAACCCGAGCCAGCCAGGTTACTCCACCAGCTCCCTAGCCTTTGCACCATGGGTGCCCCAGAGCAAAGCATGGGCTCACCAGGGGGAGAAAGAGCAATGGTTCAAGCTCCAGAGAACGTGGCCCTCTGGCTGGATCTGCCACAGGCAAGGGAAGGGGAGGGCAGGGCACTGGGTCCTGGGAAAGTGCCATCCCCAAAGGCCCTGGAGAACAGATCCTTTCCCGGCTCCAGGACTGGGACCAGAGGGATGCCTGTCACACCAGCTGGCTGGACATACGCAGACCATGCCCCGATGCAGGGATGATGGGTGAGGTGTGGGTACCAGGATCACCCAGCTAGGTGGCCACAGGGGAGACCTGACCATGCCCACTCCACGACATCAGCTGGCAGCCCTTCCCCACCCCCTCGGTGACCTGCCATACTGCTCCCAGCCCTGCCGCCCATCAGCCAAGCCTCACCTTCCAGCTTCTCCTCCAGGATGGCCAAGCTCTTCCTGAAGGCCTTCTCCGCTTCCTGCAGCGCCTCGCCCATCTGGCCACTCTCCGCCATGAACATGTAGGTGCGGCCGATGGTGGCCCAGGCCCTCTGCTGCTCAGTGTGATGGGAGAGAGTGCAAGCCAGCTCCAGGTGCTGGCGCTGGTGCTGAGGGGACCAGACAGTGAGCAGGTGGCCACAGTGAAGCCCAGGAAACCCCAGCTCAGGGACCCAGGGAAACCCTGGGCTCCAACGGGCCTGCAGGAGTTCACACTACATGCCCCCATGTCCCCTTGGAGCCTTCCCACCCCTGCCCCACTGCAGACTGCTCCTCTTCAGCACCCTCATGCTGCAGCTTTTGGGAGGCTTCCACCCCCATTCCCCGGACAGCCCCAATGTCAGTCCCCCAGGCTTCACTGCCCTACCTTCAGCGCAGCATCATAGTTCTCCAACTCGGCCAGGCGCTCGCCGATCTTCCGGTGGGCCACAGCACAGCCAATGACATCATCCACACTGGCCAGGAGGTGCAGCTCCTGCCGGTGCTCCTCCAGCGCCTCCTGGTAGCGCCCTGCAGGGAGCAGAGAGAGGAGATGGGTGAGAGGCAAGCAAGCTGGCTGGCCAAGGCACAGAACACAGACCTGCCATCTCCACGCTGCCACAGACACAGCACTAACCGATGCCAGACCAACCCAGCTGCAGGGAGCTTGCTGCTCTGAGAGCCCTTCTGGGTCCAGCTGGCGACCTGGGAGCCTGCAAGGCGGAGTCCAGCTGGGAACAGTGCCAAGGGACAGAGGGAGCAGAGCTAGAGGACCGTGGGTCCCAGCCCAGCCTAGCCTAGCATCCTGGTGGGATTAATGGCCACATCGGTTGCCACCTGATTTTTCAGACACGGGAAATACTGGTGATCAAATGCAGGGACGTCAGATGTGGTGCCACCCTCAGAGGTTTGTTTAGCTGGAGAAGATAGCGGTCAATCCAAGGCTGGCAAAGCGGGAAGAACCGACTAGAGGAGAGATGGTAACTGGCTGTGCTGAAAGGTGAATTATCAGACTGGAGGGACGAGGGAAAACCCTTGCAGCTCCTCACAGCTCAGCCTGGGCCAAGCACAGTTGGTATTTTTATTAATGGCCCTGGCATACGAACATGGGGCAGGCTAATGGTACGTACATAAAGCTGATACACAACAGGGAGGCTCTGAATATGGAGGGGTCAGAATATTACACAGGAAGATCTGGAGGGTCTGGGAGACTGGAGTACTCAAAATGGGCTCAAATTCCATAGCACAAAGGGGAAGATCCAGTCATTGAAATAGGAACTGGGAGGAAAGAGATCTGGGGGGTGTGGGCCAATCACAGAGCGAATAATAAGGCAGCTGTGAAACGGGCAAACATGATCTGTGGATGACTCAGGCAGTATTTCCAGTGAAAATGGGGGCGCTGTCATGGCATTATACATGGTACTGGTAAGCCCTGTCCCGGAACACCAGCTAGTTTCTAGATCACAAAAGATGAGCTGGAACAAAGTGGAATGAGATGGAGAAGAGCTCCGAGGGCCACCAGGGGAATGTAAGGCTGGTCTTAGCAGAGGAAACCGGAAAGACTCGGCTTATTCAGCAGAAGAACAAGCAGGGATCTCGCTACTCTCTGTAAATACATCGGAGCGGAAGAGCTATGGAAGCTGGAAGCCAGTGCTGACCCAAGAGAGGTTTCTAACCATGGCAGGTGACAGGAAGGTTTCTGGAACTGCCTCCCCCAATAGCAGCTGGGGGGACACGACCCTGGGGCCCCTTTGGCTTATGTTCCTAAAGGGTCTCAGACAGACATCTGCAGGGTCAGGAAGGGACTCTTTTCCACCCTCTGATGTATTCTGGAGCTTTTTAGTCTCCTTCCTCTCCACAGATTCCCGGGCCAAAACGGATCAATGTGACCCCGGCACGGCATCGGCCAGAGACAGGCACCTGGAGCACTCTGCGCACAGAGCGGTTAAACAGCCCAGCCGGATTTAACAGTGGTCTGTGATGAACCCCCACCCGCCTCTGACCCCTGGTAAAGTGGCCCGATAGCTAATCCTGTCCCTGTTAAATCACGCCTTATCTCCAGTCTGAACTGGTCTAGGCTCAACTTTCAGCCAGGGCCCAGGCTGGAGCCTTTGCTCCTAGGCTGCAGGGCCCACGTTTGAACAGGGGGTCCCAGGCAGGCACTAACCGCCCCCCCCGTCTTTGTTTAGCTGCGAAAGGAGTGCCATGAGCTGCCCAATAGAAGGCCTTGCTGGCACTTGCTCTGGGCTAGAGTCTGACACTGTCACACATGGGGTTAGAAAGGAATCCTCCCCTCACCCCCAGTTTCAAGGGCAGGACCTCGGGGATCTCCCTGCAGCGGGAGCTCATCGGCCACAATAATGTGGGAATGTCTCACTTATTGATCCCCAGCCACAGGCACTCGTCCAGGCACACACTGGTCTCGGCACTCGCTACCCTAGTGTCAGGCAGGCTGTGGTCACTCCAGTCATTGGGGCCAGCGTGTGGGTGCTGGGGGCCAGTGATATGTAAGAGTCACACAAGAGGATCCACCTCCTTCCAGGCCTCAGACCCTGAGCTGGGCTCCAGCAACATGGCACACTGGGCACGAAGCTGTCAGCACTCGGGGATCCCCAAGAAGCACCAAACGCTGCTGGGTCTGCTCAGCACCACGGCTCCCTCCCACCAGCACGTTGCACCCATCCTTGCCCCCTGCTCTTGCTTCCCAGTCTCAGCCCTCGTCTTCCAGGTTCTCGGTGGCCTGGCCCCAGTACTCCAAGAGCCCTAAAGCTCCGTAACAGCGACCACGGCCAACAACTCAGCTCCTCCAGCCCCCAGCAGGGTGAAGGCTGGCTGTGCGGCAGGGACAGCTTCCTCAGGGCTGGGCCTCAGCTGGGGTCTAACTCCCCAGGAAGCAAGAGCTGCCCTAAACCTCCCCAGCCCCACTCCCAGGGCCGGGCACGCTCCTCCAGCTGGCCTCCGCAAAGTAACTGGAGCACTGTGGACAAATGAGAGCCTGACATTACGGCTCTGCAGAGGGGAATAAGACGGGTGGCTACAGGACACCGTGCTCCCCGTGGGGGTGGACTTCATTCCCTCCCCACACTGCCCAGCACCATCTGCCAAGCGCTCCGCCGGATGCTTTCGCCTGAAACAGATGCACCAGACAGAGCTAGAGAGCAGGCCTTTGATCTCACGGGCCAGCGAGCTTCTGGAAGCCAGGGAGAACCCAAGGGACTGGGCAGAGCAGGGCCCCGTCCCTTTGTCGAGAAAGGGCTCCCCAGGCCCCATCTCCCACGGCCTCAGCCTGGCCACCAGCGACAGACGGGAGCGAGTCAGCCCCCCTCAGCCACCGGGAGCAGGGCCCTGGGACCCACTCACCATTTCTAGCCAAGATCTCCCCAAGCTGGTTACAAATGGCAGCTTCCTCCTTCACGTTCCCGCTCCTCTGGGCCTTGTCTTTCGCCTTCTGGAGCTCTGCGGAGCAGCAGGAGAAGCACCATCAGTGCCCGGTAACACCCCTGAGGGCCGTTAGCAGCAATTCGGCCTCTAGCTAGGTGCCAGCACAGGCCAGCGAATAACCACATAGAGGTTTTGCTCTGACCCCAATCTGTCTGCGCACGCCCCACACGGTGGAAAGACTGGCAGCTCCTGGGACACCGCGACAGAGGGGGGCCGAGCCTTAAAGACAGCCAGGATTTTACCAGGCAGCCCAGCCAGCTGGTGTCACAGCCAGGAGCGAGTCCCACACACACGTCCGTCCGTCCCCCCCCGGCATCATTCGTCACAGCCCAGCCCCCCCCACGCGGCAGAGCTCCGGGCAGGACCCGCAGGCTTCAATTCCGGGGGGTGAGCTGCCCTGACACCCCCCAGCCCTGCGCTCGCTCTCGGCTCCAGCTCCCACCCCAGCTACGCCCCCATGCCAGGCCCAACAGTCCTGCACCCGCTGGTGCCCCCCGCCCAGGACCCCGCCAGCCACCCACGGCCTCTCCGCTCACTGCCCCACTCTGGGGGGACCGGACGTCCCGCTTGAGGGCATCCACCGGCCTCCCGTGCCTCTCCTCCAGCTCTGCCCCACGTCCCCACCCTGCCCCACCGCCCTTATCCCACCCCCACGCCCCCCCCACTGCCCCACCGCCCTTATCCCACCCCCACGGCCCCCCCCCACTGCCCCACCGCCCTTATCTCACCCCCACGGCCC
>ML682003.1:5335245-5409034 GCA_007922195.1 Podocnemis expansa | reverse complement strand
CCCACGGCCCCCCCCACCAACCCTGCCCCACCGATCTCCCTGCCCCAGCGCCCTGATCTGCCCCCCCGGCCCGGCTCACGGCGGATCTCCCGGCTCCGCTCCCCGCTCATCCCCTCGCCGGCCCCACAACGGGTCCCGCTCCCGCGTCCCGCCGCGCCGGGTTCAACCCGAGCCCGCCCCCGCCCCGTTCCCATTGGACGCCTCTCCCAGGGTGGCTCTCTCGTTGGCTCTCAGGAACAGCGATCACAAGGCAACGAGCCAGTCACAACTGAGCGCTCGGGTCCCGCCCCCCAGAAGAGCAAATGTCCTCTTCTGATAGGCTGGAGAGGAAACTTATGCGCGGGACTACAACCCCCAGCCGCACGCACCTTCGTCGAACTACAAGTCCCAGCATGCCGCGCGAACTCTGCGTCAGCCAGCGCTGCATGCTGGGATATGTAGTCCTGCGAGCGGAAGGGAGGCATGGCTGCGCGTGGCAAAGGCTCTCTGAGCGGGGCTGGGGGCGGCCCGGAGCCAGGCCAAGGTTCACATAGAAAGCAGAGAGAAAAGTGTATTACATTAGAAGGGAAGAGGGATGAAAAATAAATACTAAACCCTTAGCTTTGCATATATGCATAGGGCAAGAAACAACAAAAATCCAACGAAATAAAACATACATCTTGCAAAAAATAAAATCCTATTTGCATTATCAATGTCAATTATGATAAACCTTCTTAGTTATCACTGACATATTTAGAGGCACTTCATAATGTGAGGCCCTAGGCCATGGCTTACTTGGCTTGCGTCTAAATCTGGTTTGGGACAGTCCCAGGCACCAGTGTTGCTTTCCAAAGGGATAGCCGTGTTAGTCTAGTCCAGCAAAAAAACCAAGGAGTTGTGTGGCACTTTAAGACTAACAGATTTATTTTTCACATGAGCTTTCGTGGAGAAAATCCCACTTTGTCAGATGCTGCTGCCCCCCCAGAAAGGGTCGGGGCGTGGGCAGGCTGCCACTGCACTAGGCAAGGCAGGCAGCTCCAGCCCAGATCCGGGTCCTGCTGCCACCAGCCAGCAGCCAGGTGGCCAGAGGCAGATCCAGGACACGGCCAGGGCGATGCAGGGCCTGTGCCCTGGCCAATGGTCCCAGGTGGGCTGGGGCTGACAGGGTGCAGTGCTGCCACTGGAGGAGCCCTACCAACCATGGGACCCTGCTCAGCAGGCAACAGCACCGGCACCAGCACCAGCACCACCCTCTGCCAGTCGGATGGAGGGCGAATTTTAACCGTGAGTCCAGTGACTGCCCTGTGACCTGCAGGAGATTTCATCGCCAACCAGAGCCTGCCCATCCGGCGCCTGGCCGCACCACATGAGGCTATTGTATCACACCCTACTGCATCACGAGGCTGCACCCCGGACACACTTCTCACAGCAGCAGGCCTGGTGTCCTTCCTTCGCCTGTGCACAAAGGAGGGGCCCGCATCACAACCCAGGCAGCATTCCCGCCCTCAGGTCTATTATGGGGGCCAAACAGATGATTCAAAGATCTGGTGCAGTAAGAGCACAGCTAAAACTGAATCAAGAAGGACCTGATTCTGGGCTCATTAACACAACTCCATATTCAAACGAATGCATGAGAGCCAGGAGTGCTCTCAGGCTGGCGGTGGGCTCAGGGGACCGGAATGTGCCATGCCTGGCTGTGTAAGGGCTTGTGCACATTAGAACGTGTTTCAGCTTAAGAGCTCAGGGCTGTGGAGAAGCCAGCCCTGAGCAAAGTGCAGGTGTGAACAGCTCCAGGCCAGTGGGAGAAGCTGGAAGTGGTGGAATCTCCATCTTTGGAAACATTTAAGGCCCCGGTTAAACAAAACCCTGGGAGTGGTTCTGCTTTTAGCAGGCGATTGGACTTCAGGGGTCCCAAACTCAAATCACCATGAGGGCCGCATGAGGATTAGTACGTTAGCCTGAGGGCCGCACAATTGAAACCTTTCCATACAAAGATATTGCTAATATTGGTAACAATCATTTCATTGTGGGCCACAGGAAATAGATTTAGGGGCCGCATGTGGCCCCTGGGCTGCGTGTTTGAGACCCCTGGACTAGATGACCTCATGAGGTCCCTTCCAACCCTAGGATTCTATGAGCTCACCTGCCAGCTTTGATCCCACCACTCGGGAGGTGGACTCCTTGTGCCATCCATCAGGACAGCCCACAGGGTTGCCACTGGTGCCAGGTTTATGGGCCTTGAGCCCCAAGTCCCAGCACCCAAGCCCCGGGTCTTTTCCCAGGCCAGTGGCACTCCTGGCAGCCCATCTGCACTGTGCCGTCGGGAGAGCTCAGCACAGGGTGGCTGGCCCAGTGACATTGGTGCAGCCACAGTGCCATAACGATTGCAGTGTAGACAATGCCTCCATTGAAATTTCCGCTAGGAATTATGCTAGCTGGAGATAGCTAGCGTTGCCAACTTTCTAATGGCTGGTAGCTGGACCTCTCCACGAACTGCATCTTCCCCAGGCCCTGCTCCTTGTCCCGTAAGTCTCCGTCCCAATCATTTGCTCCTCCCCCGTCATCTTCACCATCCTGTCCCAGCTGGGCACCCTCTGCAGGGTGTTGCTGGCACCAGGCACACAGGGGGCATGAGACCCGAGCGTCCCAGCCTGTGCCCCAAATTGCAGCTCTGGCAGGGCCAGGCCATGGAGCTTCAGGAGATGGCTGCAGCAAGGGGTGCAGGTTCCCAGGGCCATGGCCATCCTTAAGGGGGGGGGGCAGGAGGGGCGGCCACCCTTCTGTGGAAGTCCTAGGTTTTTATTTTAGGGTTAATGGCCATCAATCAACACATTAAACAACATCTTTCTTCTGCATTGTAAATATGCCCAGTTGTCATTGATTGCAGTCAGACCAGCAGTTCCAAAGCACGGCAAAGAGGAAAGCAGGCGGGAGCACACTGAGGGGAAGATGTCCTTATTTCTCTGAACAAGGATTAATCCTCTGCAAAGGGAAACCTGGTGCTATTACTGATACATAGCATGTTGACAAGTTCCAAAGGGGTGGCTGTGTGGGTCTGGTTTCTCAAAACAGACAAGGAATCTTATGGCACTTTTAAAGACTAAAAAATGTATTTATTTTTTACCTTTTAGAAGTGCCACAGGACTCCTTGTTTGTTTTACATCAGGGTATCTGAGAGGAGGCGAAAGGTCCCTTGTTTCTTCCTCTCATCCTCAAACAGTACTTGAATTTCATTACTTAGATCTGCTGCAAAGCAATGGGGAATGTATGAATACATGTATTAAAATAAGAGAGCAAAGGCGAGAGTCAAAGTATAAAGGAAATAATATACATTAGACAACTGGAATCTAGTGTTTTAAGCTAAGAGAGGAACTGGATTTATTTCTTGATAGCATCCAAAAATAGCATCTTTCTCTTTCTCTCTCTGAATTTGCAATTTAACAAAACCTTGATCTAAGAAAAATGGTTAACTTCATTAAACTTATAGAATTGTATGCCCATCTTGAACAGAAAACCGGAGCCACAAAGAAGAATACCACCAAATGCTCCTGTCCATTTGGCTGTGAGGCTTATGAAACATACCATGACACATTAAGTACTGCCCCCCCCCAACATTAAAAAATAATCAATCACGTCAGACCTAAATATATCATTAAAACTCACTTAAAAATCAAGAGATGTTTAAAGAAATAAGTGGGGCATTCATTCTCTCTGACTTCCGGGGTTTGAGCCTTTAGGATAAAATGAAGTCATGTTTTTCTGCTTTTCTCTGCAACTTCTTAGCCTGAGGGCTAGAAATTTATTTATTTTATTAAAGAAAAATTATGACATCCTGCTAAGCTGATGATGCAGCTGAACAAGTTATGGATGCATTCAGGGAGGCAATGGGCAGCGGGGAAGGGGCCTGGTGGGGCTTGGAGAACCAGCGGGAAACTTGCTCAGCTGCATCCATAACTTGCTCAGTTGCATCACCAGCTTAGAGGGAACCTTGCTGTAAAGTGTGAAATGGGGGGGGCCCTGCACAAACTGATTCGCCCTTACTCTGGAGACTGATCCTCCTTCTAGCCTGCTGTCTGTGGTTGCCTCCAGTCCCCAGCTCCGGGGCAGAGGCTCACACCATTGTGCCCCAGTAATTCCCTTGTCCCATTGTGCTCCCAACCCTTCAATCCAAGGACTAGGTCTCAAAGCATTGTGTCCCACTTGCCCCCATCCCCTGGCTCTCAGATGTGCCCCCTGCCCCACTTGTCCCTAACCTCTAGGTCTGGGGCCCATTTCCACAATGCCCCCCCCCCCCAGCAATTAGCTCCATTCAACTTCTCCGACAACACTCAGCAAAGGTAACATATTAAGAATTCATGTGATACAGGGAAAGGAAGATAACCCCAAGAAACTCCTGCCAGTTACAGCGTCACAATCGCTTGAGGACTCTGAGGGAGACCCGTAACTAATGTGAACATAAACGCGGAGACTGTCAACGTGCAGCCTGCTGGTCAATGTCCGAGCTGGAGCCGCTTATGCTGATCCCACAGTGATGCTCATAGAATTGATGCAAATACTCACAGTTGTCCCTGCCCAGCAGGGTATTACATGTATTGGTCTAAACACTTATGCTAACTTTCGCTCCCCTGAAAACAGGAAAATAGCTATTAGAGAGGCTAATATAAATACAGTTTTAAGGGTACCTGTAGAGACACCAAAAGTCAGTTATGGAAATTTTATATCTTTTTCTAGTTTCCTGTAACAAATAACAAGTTTGACAACACTCACTGGAGTGTGCACAAATTTGGATGCTGGTTGCAAAAATTTGCACAAAAGAAATTTTTTGCGCACACAGCCTATAAAAAATTAGAGGGAACACTGATCAGAATTGGGTTCCAAAGGCAAGTGAAGACTCGGGCCATAGGCCTATTTGCCATGTTCAGTTCATGGTTAAGTTTGAGTCTGTAAAAGCTATCAGGTATCCTGCAGAGACAAAGGACCACAAAATCAAAGTTCAAGCAGGGGTACGGTCCAGTATTCTCAGTAGAGTCTTCGTAGAGACAGTTACCTCGGAAGAACAACATGCACATGGCTGAAGTGCTTTTACCATTTCACAAAATTAAACACCACCAACAGCTACTGTTTCACTCCATTTTCCCTAATTCCAAGATGGTTTCCAATATTCACTATGGAAGGACAAAAGCAGAGACTTTGATCAAGAATGTATTAATATCCCATTAATTGAAACTGGCTGTGCAAGACATTGGATTAACACTTTTCTCAATAGTGACAGAAGCTTCTAATAAAGGAAGCAAAATTATTCCCAGTTGCTGGTCGCTATTTTAATAAAGGTAAGGGAAGCTGCACATCTGTTGTAGGCTTTTTGAGGATGCAGACAAAACACCAGAGGCAATTGCAAACACTTTAAAAAGTTGTCTTCAAAATGCCTGTGACTCTGATACATAGTAAAATTGTGGCATGTGGAGCAGACAATGCATCTTTCCATTGTGGAGAAAAGTCTGTTTTCATGCACGTAAATGAGAACAGTAGTTGGATGTACCAACCTTGTGCCAGTGCTTTGCAGTGCTCACATAGAGCACTACTGTGAGGCCAGAGAGAGGGGTGGCTCGGGGTGAAAGTTGCTCAAGGGAGTGTTCGTGCAGCCTGTTACTTGTAACACAGTATCAGCCTTCAATAAAGAGCATTGCAACAAAGGTGAGTCATTAGGATTAACAATGAGTTGCTAATTGTTGTTCAAACAACCTCTATACCTCCTTTCTCAGGCAGTATCTCTTTGGGCTTCTCTCATTCTTATGAAAAGGACTGAGGTCACTGGCAAGCAACCTTTGTGTTTTTTATCAGTAGACCCAATGAAGAGAAGAAAACACTTTGAACACCCCCATATTCCATCATTTCTGGGATATGGAGATTGCAGTTATTTTTGCAAAGTAGAACTTGCCTCTTTTTTCAATGGGTTGATAATTCCCTTGCTTGCATCAAAAGTTATAACTTGTAGATTTTAATCAGAACTCCAGAGATTTTTTTGACTGATAATTAAAATGAGAAGAGAAAAGCAAACTGTTCTAGAAGGAGCCTGTGTTACAAAGTATGGTATTTTTTCTACAATTAGAAAGCTTAAGTAACAGAATAAAATCCAGAATAAAATCTCAGGGATGTGTCTGCTGGAAGGAGAAGTTATAACAAGGTCCTAATCTGAAGGGGAGTGGGTAGCTCCGTTGTGTTGCTGCTTTATGCACACTGGCAGCAACAGGGGTCACCAGACCAAGCAGAGAGGGATAGCATCCCTTCAGTCACAATACTGTGGACAATTGTGCGTTCATGGAAACTCATGCAGACTCAGGGAGCAGCAGTGAAAGTGGAACCCAGAGGGGCTGCTTCAGTTCTGGGATTTGGCAGAGGAGAAGGTACCAGGACCTGGAAGGACTTGGACAGGCTCAGCAGCAGACAGGATCTTCCAGGACCTTTCTCTCCAGCCTGGCATTGGCTCTCTTTTCTTTCATCTGTCCCTGCATTTCCATCTCCCTTCTCCACGAGTCACCCCCCGCCCCCATTTGCAAGGAGTTCCCACACACACACTCCAGGCTACCACATGCAATTTTAGAGACTTGACATACTTCCTGATTTGAGACAGGAGTATGGCATGCGGGATCACCCTCTGCATCTTCCATGTAGGTGATCTCAAATTAGATGTGTAAATTTCAGAGATGCAATAGAAGGCTCAAGAGAAAGGATGAAAGCCATGAGAGATTGCCACCCCCCAGCCATGGTCACTGTTCAATTTTCTGGTGGCAGCCACTTTTTTTCAGTGGAGGGTCACCACATGGTAGAGGGGTCCGGAGTTAGGTCCCAAGGAAAAAAGTTTGACAACCTCTGGCTTAAGGGCGGCTGAGAAACCAGACCCTGCACTCCTGTTCCACCCCTCCCTAACCTGAGCCAGTGACTCCAGGCTGGCTGGTGGGGCATGGCTCTGCTCTCTCGCCCAGCCTCTGGGCTGGACCTTCCCGCCCCCAGGGTGAAGCTGGCCCTGAGCGAAGGGCGGGTTCCACCCCTAGGGAGGGGGACACTAAAGCAAAAGCTGGCTTTGGGCGCCAAAGGAGGGCTTTAAACTAGGTTCAACGGGGGAAGGAGACCAAAGCCCACAGGTAAGTGAGAATGTGGGTGATCTGGGGGGAGGGATGGAACTTGGGGGGTGCTGGGACTGTAGCACCAGCAATAAAAGAGAAGGTAGTTGGAACATGGGGGGGGGAATCAAACAAATGTCTTAAGGGCTCTACTGAAGCCCCAGTATGTGAGGAGAGTAGGGAAGGAGAACTCCTAGAAAAAATGAAAGGAGGTATATGTAATAGAATTGAAAATCAAAATGACAAAGTAGGGCAATCGGCCAGGTATCTTAGGTGCCTCTACGCTAACGTGAGGAGCCTGGGAAATAAGCAGGAGGAATTGGTAGTACTAGCACAGACAAGGAACTATGGTATCATAGGAATAACGGAGATGTGGTGGGATAGTCTGCACGACTGGAGCTCTGCCATGGATGGTTATAAACTGTTCAGGAAGGACAGGCAGGGAAGAAGAGGGGGAGGAGTAGCGTTATATGTAAAAGAGCTCTATGACTGCTCAGAGCTCCATTATGGAAGTGGAAGCGTGCCTGTAGAAAGTCTGTGGGTTACACTGAGAGGGGAAAGCAACAAAGGGGATGTTGTGGTGGGGGTCTGCTATAGACCACCAGACCAGAAGCAGGAGGTGGATGAGGTGTTCTATGGACAACTAGCGGAAGCTTCTAGATCACAGGCCCTGGTGCTCATGGGGGACTTCAATTACCCTGACATCTGCTGGGAGGCCAATACAGCAGTGCATGGGCAATCCAGGAAGTTTTTAGAGTGTGTTGGGGACAACTTTCTAGTACAAATGCTGGAGGAACCAACTAGGGGCCTTGCACCGCTCGACCTGCTGCTCACAAACAGGGAAGAATGGATCAGGGAGGTAGAGGTAAATGGCAAGCTAGGCAGCAGTGACCATGACATGGTTGAGTTCAGGATCCTGATTAAAGGAAGGAAGGAAAGAAGCAAAACAAAAACCCTGGACTTCAAAAAAGCAGATTTTGGCTCCCTCAGGGAACTGATGGGCAGGATCCCTAGGGAAGCTAATCTGAAGGGGAAAGGAGTCCAAGAGAGTTGGTTATATTTTAAAGAAACCCTGCTAAATGCCCAGGAAGTTGCCATTCCAATTAGGAGAAAGAACAAACATGTGAGGCAGCCAGAATGGCTTAGCTGAGATCTCTGCTCTGAGCTTAAACATAAAAAGGAAGCTTACAGGAAGTGGAAGCTTGGTCAGATGACCAAGGAGGCATATAAAGATATTGCTAGGGACTGCAGGGATAAAATCAGAAAGGCCAAAGGACAAATGGAGTTGCGGCTAGCGAGGGATGTAAAGGATAACAAGAAGGGGTTCTACAAGTATGTTAATAACAAGAAGAGGATCAGGGATGGTGTAGGTCCCTTGCTGAATGGGGCAGGCATCCTCGTGACAGAGGATAAAGAAAAAGCTGAAGTGCTCAATGCTTTTTTTGCTTCAGTTTTCACAGGCAGGGCCAACTCCCAGCCCACTACCATGGGTGTGGCAGATGGGAGAGAAGAAGAGAGGCCCTTGGTGACGGAAGGTCAGGTTAGGGACTGCTTAAAGAAGCTGGATGTGCACAAGTCCATGGGGCTGGACGAACTGCATCCAAGGGTGCTGAGGGAATTGGCCAACGAAATAGCCGCACCGCTGGCCGTTATCTTTCAAAATTCATGGAGAATGGGGGAGGTGCCAGAGGATTGGAAAAAAGCAAATGTAGTGCCTATTTTCAAGAAAGGGAAAAAGAGGATCCGGGGAATTACAGACCAGTCAGCCTCACCTCAATCCCTGGAAAAATTATGGAGCAGGTTCTCAAAGAATTCATCCTCAAACACTTAGAGGAAAATAAAAAGTGATCAGGAACAGTCAGCATGGATTTACCAAGGGTAAATCATGCCTGACCAATCTCATCTCCTTCTATGATCAGATGACTGGTTTTCTGGATGCAGGAAGAACTGTTGATGTGCTATACCTTGATTTTAGCAAGGCTTTTGATACAGTTTCCCACAGCATTCTCACTGGCAAATTAAGGAAGTATGGGTTGGATAGGTGGACTATAAGGTGGATAGAAAACTGGCTAGATCAACGGTTTCAGCGTGTAGGAATCAATGGTTCCATGTCTAGCTGGCAACCAGTCACGATTGGGGTCCCCCAGGGGTCGGTCCTGGGGCCGGTTCTGTTCAACATTTTCATCAATGATCTGGATGATGGAATAGACTGCACTCTCAGTAAGTTTGCGGATGACACCAAGCTGGGGGGAACAGTAGACACGTTGGAGGGCAAGGATGGATTCAGGGAGACCTAGATAAATTGGAACAGTGGGCCAATAGAAATCTTATGAGGTTCAGTAAGGACAAGTGTAAAATCCTGCATGTGGGACAGAAAAACCCCATGCCAAAAAGGCCAATGGCATACTGGGCTGCATCAAAAGAAGTGTTACCAGCAGATCAAGGGATGTGATCATTCCCCTCTATTCTGCACTGGGGAGGCCACATCTAGAATACTGTGTTCAGTTTTGGGCTCCCCACTACAAAAAGGACAGGGACATGCTAGAGAGAGTTCAGAGGAGGGCAACCAAAATGATTAAAGGGCTGGAGCACAAGCCCTATGAGGAAATACTGAAAGCATTAGGCTTATTTAGTCTGCAGAAGAGAAGATTGAGGGGGGATTTGATAGCAGCCCTCAACTACTTGAAGGGATGCTCTAAGGAAGAGGGAGCTCGACTGTTCTCAGTAATAACAGAGGACAGAACGAGGAGCAATGGTCTCAAGTTGCGGTTAGGGAGGTCGAGGCTGGATATTAGAAAAAAATTTTTTACTAGGTGAGTGGTGAAGCCTTGGAATGAGCTGCTGAGGGTGGTGGTGAAATCTCCATCTTTGGAGGTGTTTAGGGCCCGGCTGGACAAAACCATGACTGGGATGTTTTAGTGGGAGTGGTCCTGCCTCTGGCAGGGGGTTGGACTAGATGACCTATGAGGTCCCTTCCAACCCTAGGATTCTATGACAGGTTTAAGAATCGCAACTCTTGCATCAGAAAAGGAAAACAGGAAACTTCATGGCTGGGAAATTATTTATAACTCAATCCATATCAAACTCTGTTTTTATTTCCATCCCTTTTCTTTGCTGTAGGGGACGTGTCATCTGAAAACCAGAGAGAACATTCAGGGACATTGGTGGGTGAAGTCAAACGCCTGGCCGAGGAGTTGCTGGGTCCACCTGGCACAGAAGGTGGAGTTTTCCAAAAGTGGGGATATTTGGTGAGAAACATCACCAACCTCAAGACTGTAAGTAACCCAGCTTATACACTAGCACTCTTGGGTCTCCTTCCCCAAGGGTGGGTAATCCACCAATCCCAATGTCAAACTGGGGGAAGAAGATAACATTCATCTTCCTTTGTATGGCTTGGGTAGGCCACAATGATTGAAGATTTATAACTTGGTTCACTATGCAGCACACTACCACAGCAGCGAGCAGATGAATTCCTTCATGCCCTCAGCGAACGCATGAAAGGGACAATCAGATTTGTTATGTTCTGTCATTTGTGCCTGGTGGCCACAGTCACATATAGGGGTTTGCCTGATTTTCCATTTAAGCAAGGTTGGTCCACACCTCTCATGAGATGTCCTCATGTGAGTCAGTCTGTGCTAGTCTTCTCAACATCAGTCAAAACCTGGTGACTCCTGGGTAGGGGCAATGATGAGCTGTTTGTTTGGAGTGGTCAATGTGCACCGTTTGGCTCTCCATTGAGCCTCAGCATCAAACCTGAGTGTCAGGGTCTTGATGTGGTTCCTTAAAGTGTTACAGGATTTTAATCTATCTTCGCCAGGTTCTGCAAATCATTGTGCCACAGGATCCTTGGGTTTGCAGTGACATGGTTAAAAAAAAAGATGTCTGGTTAGCTCCTCTATCTGTGGAGGCCAGATGTGTGATAGGATCAGGCACCCATCAGGTGAGGTCAGCATGAGCATCCTTCCACTAGATGCAAGCTGAATATCGAGGAGTTTATGGTTCCCTGTGTTAGAATGTGGGCGGGAGTATGCATGAATCAATATAGGCAACCAGTCCCTGTTTTCCTTTTGGTGCTCACGAGATAGGGAATTCCCATTGCTGCTGGGTTCTTGGGCCCAATTCACCTCTAGTGCCCATTGTCCTTTCCCATCAGCTCTTGGAAGTAAATCTCTCTGCTGGCTGAGACAGCACATTACCTACAGGTAGGGTTACCAGATACCAAAGCACGGAAAGGAGGACATTGGAGGACACATGGAGAAAATGTAGTATTAATATAACTGTCATTACCATCTTATGTCATGGAAAATGGGTAATGATTAATGAATGTGGCATTAAAACTGTGGAAAGTCACGTGTTTTTTAAATTACTTTAAAATAAACAAAATTACCAAAATGTTTTCTTGTACTGAAAACTGGATTTTTTTCAGTAAGTGAGTCTTTCATGATCCTTTCATTAATGTTCACAAGAGTTAAAAAACTAAATTTTGAAATATAAACTTGAAAAGCACCTAAAAAACTAAAAAAAAGAGCAGTTAACTTGCCTCTCATTTTTCATTTGCTACAGCAGCCCATTTTACAATTAAAAAAAATTTGTCTTAAATTATTTCTAGCCAGTTCAAATGTGCCCCTTTTATGTGCCCCTTTTACTTAATTAGTCCCTGTTAGTAATTTTATTCATGGTATACTTTATTTTCCTTCATTTTATTACTGTTCACTGTATTTTTTCCCCCCTGATTTAGCCCTTTTGTAGGGAGCAACAGACCAAAACCAAAGTGCCCAACACAGGGCTCAAAATAATGACCGTGAGATTAAAAAGCCTGCTTCCTACCAACTGAGCCATGGAAGCTGCTGTTACAAAAGTCTCTAGGAATAAGGGAAACTGCGCTCCACTCCCTCTTGATTTTTCTGTAGGCTACTCTTTGTTCCCTGTGTGTGCAACAGACTCTTAACTTCAGGGTAATGGGTTTGAGCCCTGTGTTGTTGGGTTTTTTTTTTATATCCTACTCATCGGAAGTAAAAAGCTGGACAGAATCACCTATTTTTAGAATGCCCGCCAGATGGAAAGTAAAATGGAGGACACGTCCCCCACGAAGGTAAAACGGAGGACATGTCCTCCTTTTGCCGGATGTCTGGTAACCCTAGCTGCAGGTCTTCCTGAATTGGTGAGATCATCTCTTAAACCCAACATGCCCCCGTTGTGCTAGGGTCCTCAAACAGTGAGATGTGTGATTGAACATGGACCTGAAATCGGGATGCCAACGGCAAACTTCTTTGATCAATTTTCCTTCCAGATTATAAACAAATCTGCTACACAAGGGGCCTCGCCTCCCCTCAACCAACAACACAGATTCTGGAGCATGACCAAGAAGCAGACTGAGGGACCAAAGAACTTGTGTGTAGAGAAGCGATTGATACAGGAGACAAAATGCTGCAGGGTTCCTTCCTTAGCCTAAATCAGTGGTTCCCAACATTTTGTCTGCCGTGGCACACCTTGCTACCTTTGATTAACTTGAGGCACACCATCATATAGTTTCCAAATGAACTCATGAATATTCATGAGTCAATGAGCTTTGAGTAGTTTTTCAAACAATTTTGTGGCACACCTACTCAGACCTGATGGCACACCTGTGTGCTGTGGCGCACTGGTTGGGAAACACTGGCCTAAACAACTGCCTGGCCGCCATTTCTGGATTCTTTATTTCTGCTGTAAATGACTCTCAGCAATGAAAGGGGCCCCTGACCAGGTTTCACAAAAGTTTGCCATGGTCTGATTTTATTCTGCTGCCCCTTACCACAGTATCTTTGGGCCTTCCATGCCAAAATCTGTAGTGCCAATGAAACCCCTAGTGGCTTTCATAGGGTATCTGGCATGTCTCTCTTTCTAGAGTAAAAAGAAAGGATTTGGGGGCAGGGATTTTGTTTTTCTCTCTGTATTTTTCAGGTTTTAGGGCTGTAGGGGGGTTGGTTGGGGATAATTGGGTAGAAGGACATTCTTACCATGGATATCTCTACCCAGACCCTGGTGTGGACTTGCAGGACTGTGGCCTGCATTTCCCTGTCACAGACAATCAGGCTGGGGAGATCATTCAGTGTGACAGGTGCCTTCTGGTGGAATCTCTCAGGAGGCAGGTGGGAGGGTTACAGGAGGAGGTGTCTAGGCTCATAAGTATCCGTGCCCTGGAGAAATTCCTTGATAGAGTCCATGAGGAGACATCCAAGGCTGGGGAATCTATCCGGGTGCGGAGGACTGCTTACAAACCACCAGAGAAGGCGGAGATGGCTCTGGCACCGGGAGAACGCTGGCAGTTGGTTATTGCTGGCAGTCGACAGTGCTCCACCCCTGCTCCTCTCTGCCCCTCTGTTGTGGTGGAGAACCATTATGCAGCACTAGAGACGAGGGATGAGATGGAAGACGAGAAGCCATGCACCGCTGAGGTTGGGAGGATCACATCCACCACAGCCAGGAGGAAATGTAGGGTTGTCGTGGTTGGAGACTCGCTTCTGAGGGGGACAGAAGTACCCATCTGTTGTCCTGGCGAGGCCCCTTGGGAGGTATGCTGCCTAATAGGGACCCATATCCGAGACTATGGAAGGATTGTCATGAATCATCTGCCCCTCTTACTATTACTCCATGCTACTTATCCACATGGGAACCAATGACACTGCGAGAGGTGATCCTCAGCAGATCAAAGGTGATTACAGGGCTCTGGGAGCGCGGGTGAAGGAGTTTGGAGCATGGGTGGTGTTCTCCTCAATCCTTCTGGTCAAGGATAGGGGCCTGAGCAGAGACAGATGCATCCTGGAGGGGAACGCCTGGCTGTGAAGATGGTGTTGTCAGGAGGGCTTTGGCTTCCTTGACCATGGGGTGCTGTTCCAGGAAGGAGGACTGCTAGGCAGACAAGAACTCCACCTGTTGAGGAAGGGAAGCATATTCGGACGTCGGCTAACCTAGTGAGGAGGGCTTTAAACTAGTTTCGAAGGGGAAAGGCAACCAAAGCCCACAGGTAAGTCACAGTGAGGGAGACCTGGGGGGTGGGGTGGAATTTGGGGGGTGCGGGGATTGTAACAGCAGGGACAAAAGAGAGAGTAATTGAAACTGGGGGGCAGGGGAATCAAATCTGTCTTAAGTGTCCTAATGAAGCCCTAATACCTGAGGTGAGTGGGAAAGAAGGACACCGGGAGAAAATGTAAGGAAGAAAATGCAACAGGGGAGATAATAGAGGAAAGTAGGGCATTTGGACCACTATTTTAGCTACCTGTACCCAAATGCAAGGAGCCTGGGAAACAAGCAGGAAGAATTGGTAGTACTGTCACAGACAAGGAACTATGATATCATTGGAATAACAGAGACGTGGTGGGATAGTCTGCATGACTGGAGCTCTGCCATGGATGGGTATAAACTGTTCAGGAAGGACAGGCAGGGAAGAAGAGCTGGAGGAGTAGCGTTATATGTAAAAGAGCCATATGACTGCTCCGAGCTCCACTATGGAAGTGGAAACAAGCCAGTTGAAAGTCTGTGGGTTTAGCTTAGAGGGGAGTGCAACAAGGGGGATGTCATGGTGAGTGTCTGCTATAGGCTGACAGACCAGAAAAAGGAGGTGGATGAGGCATTTTATGGACAACTGGCAGAAGTTTCTAGATCAGAGGCCCTGGTTCTCATGGGGGATTTCAGTTATCCGACATCTGCTGCGAGGGCAATACAGCAGTGCACAGACAATCCAGGAAGTTTTTGCAGATTGTTGAAGACAACTTCCTGGTACTTATGCTACAGGAACCAACTAAGGACCTTGCACCTCTCAACCTGTTTCTCACAAACAGAGAAAAATTGAGCAGGGAAGTAAGAGTGACTGGCAACCTGGGCAGCAGAGACCATGAGATGGTAGAGTTCAGGATCCTGACCAAAGGAAGAAAGGAAAGAAGCAAAACACAAACCCTGGACTTCAGAAAAGCAGATTTTGGCTCCCTCAGGGAACTGATGGGCAGGATCCCTTGGGAGGCTGATCTGAAGGGGAAAGGTGTCCAAGAGAGCTGGCTGTATTTTAAAGAAAACCTACTAAGAGCACAGGAAAATACCATATCGATGTGCAGAAAGAACAGCAAGTGTGGAAGGCGCCCAACATGGCTTTGCAGAGAACTCTGCGATGAGCTGAAATATAAAAAGGAAGGTTACAAGAAGTGGAAGCTTGGACAGATGACCGGGGAGGCATATAAAGATATTGCTCGGGGCTGCAGAGATAAAATCAGAAAGGCAAAAAGGCAATTGGAGTTGTAACTAGCAACGGATGGATAATAGGAAGGGGTTCTACATGTATGTCGGCAACAAGAAGAGGATCAGAGATGGTGTAGGGGGCACGTATCCTCATGGTGGAAGATGTGGAAAAGGATGAAGTACTCAATGCTTTTTTTACTTAAGTCTTCACAGGCTGGGTCAGCTCCCAGGCTATTACACTGGGTAACAGAATGGAGAGAAGGAGAACAGCCCATGGTGATGGCAGGTCAGGTTAGGTCATCCTTAAAGAAGTTGGATGTGTACAAGTCTATGGGGCCAGATGAACCGCATCCGACAGCGGTGAGGGAGTTGGGCGATGAGATTGAAGACCCGCTGGCCATTATCTTTGAAAACTCGTGGCGAAGGAGGGAGGTCTCAGAGGATTAGAAGGCGGCAAACATAGTACCTATCTTCAGGAAAGGGAAAAAGGAGTATCCAGGGAACTACAGACCAGCCAGCCTCACCTCAGTCCCTGGAAAAATCATGGAGCAGATTCTCAAAGAATCCATCCTGAAACACTTGGAGGAAAATAGAGTGATCAGGAGCAGTCAGCATGGATTCACCAAGGGCAAATTGTGCCTGACAAACCTGATTGCCTTCTATGATGAGATGACTGGATTTGCGAATGCAGGAATAGTCGTTGACATGATATGCCTCGAGTTTAGAAAGGCTTTTGATACCATTTCCTACAGCATCCTTGTTGACAAGTTAAAGAAGTCTCGGTTGGATGAGTGGACTGTAAGATGGATAGAAAACTGGCTAGATCAACAGGCTCAGTGGGTAGGAATCAATGACTCAATGTCTAGTTGGCAACAAGTAATGAGTGGCATGCCCCAGGGGTCAGTCCTGGGGCCTGTTCTGTTCATCTTCATTAATGATCTGGCTGATGGGATAGATTGCACGCTCAGTAAGTTCACAGATGACATTAAGCTCAGGGGAACGGTAGACACACTGGAGGGCGGGGAAAGGATTCAGGGAGACCTAGACAAATTGGATCAGTGGGCCAAAAGAAATCTCATGAGGTTCAACAAGGACAAATGTAAAGTCTTGCACTTATGTTGGAAAAACCCCATGCACTGCTACAGGCTGGGGAGCGATCAGCTAAGCAGCAGACTGGGGGTCATGCTGGATGGGAAGCTGGATACGAGTCAACAGTGTGCTCTTGTAGCCAAAGAGGCTAATGGCATATTGGGCTGTATCAGTAGGAGTGTTGCCAGCAGATTGAGGGATATCATTATTCCCCTCTATATGGCACTGGTGAGGCTGCGTCTGGAATACTCCATCCAGTTTTGGGCTTGCCAGTACAAAAAGGATGTGGACAAATTCGAAAGCGGCCAGTGGAGGGCAACAAAAATGACTAGGGGGCTGGGGCACATGACTTATGAGGAGAGACTGAAGGAACTAGGCTTATTTAGCCTGCAGAAGAGAAGACTGAGGGGGGATTTGATAGCAGCCTTCAACTACTAGTAACAGAGGACAGAACAAGGAGCAATGGTTTCAGGTTGAAAATGGGGCGGTTGAGGTTGGATATTAGGAAAATCTTTCTCACTAGGAGGGTCGTGAAGCATTGGATAGGTTGCCTAGGGAGGTGGTGGAATCTCCATCTTTGGAGATATTTAAGGTCCGGTTAAGCAATATCCTACTTCAATTCCCAGCAGGTTGGACTCGATGATCTCACGATGTCCCTTCCACCCCTATGATTTGATTTGATTTGATTTGAATTTACTCACATCTTCTTATGACTGGTGGAGCCCTGGCAGGTTTCATGCACAGAGACCATAAATAAAATGGCTGCTCTGGACAGCATTAGTCACTCCCATACCCACAACAAAGAAACAGCTGCACCTTCATGTCAAGAAAGAAACGAGTGCGGACTCCCACTCAGCTCCAGGAAACCAGGAGAGTACTTCTGCAATGTGGGCCTGTCGCCTGAGTACAGCCCACATGAGCGGGGTGGAGGGGGCACCCAGAAATAGGCTGCCTGGTATGAAGTTACAAGTTGCCAATCTGGTTTTAGCCAGTCACAGGCCAAAGGACTGAACCATGATGTACCAAGTCCACCAGTGCCACAATGGTGTTATTTAAACTCACTGACCATCCATTGCAAAGGCAGCTGCTGGAAAATAATACAAGAAAAGCAATGGGAAACATGCCCACTGCCCCCACCAGCCACACTATCAATCTGCAGTAGTGTTGCCTAGTTTGGCTGGAGGACCTGCTGGCAGGAGAGCGTAAAGCAGCTCTAGTAATGGACACAGTCCATGGCCCAACTATTAAGTCTGATTGCCAGGGCTGGTCCTACCATAGAGGTGACCTCGGCAGTCACCTAGGGTGCCAAAGAATAGGGGGGCACCAAGGGTGCTCCCCGGAAGCAGGGGGCGAGAGGGGCAATCGACCCAGGGCCCCCCGTTGTCTTGCACCACTGCCCCCCACCGCTGTGCTGTCTCCTGCCCACTCCCCACTGCCTTCGGCAGGGACCAAAGGCAGCGGGGAAGGGGGGGCACAGCTGGCCTCTGCGCTGGGCCAGCTCGCCCTGCCCCTAGGGCAGGGAACAGCCGTCCCATGGGTGGAGCAGGGCAGCCTAAGGGCCAGGCTTTGCTCTCCTGCCCCTCCCCTGGGCTGGCTGTTGTGCGCTGGGGGTGGAGTGGGCTGGCCGAGGTGGGGCAGGAGAGCAGAGCCCAGCCCCCGGGACAGCCTGCTCTGCCCCCGGCTCACAGGAAATCCCACACAGGCCAGTTGCCCTGGGCTCCACACTCCCCAGGAGGTGCCAAAATCACAAACACCGAGGGTGCCAGAAAACCTTGGGCCAGCCTAGCCTATTGCACTGACTTGTCTCAAATTCATAGACAATTAAGAGTGCTTACCGTTTTCACAGCCTTGGGGGCAAGGACACACCATACAAAGAGAAACCCAGGAACTGCCACTGCCATCCCAGAGCATGGGTCCGTCCAGTACCATGTGCTGAGGGTGAATGGGATACACACAGCCACAGGATAACCTGCTTGTTGGTGTTCTCCCTAACCCGGGCTTTGAACCAGGGTCAGAGAGGTTATGGCATTGTTCCAAAGGGGGAGCCGTCTTAGCCTCATTCAGCAGAACAAACAAGGAGTCTGCTGGCACTTTTAAAGACTAACATTTATTTATCTCATGAGCTTTGGTAGAAGAAAATCGCATTTCATTTGATGAAGTGGGATTTTCTCCCATGAAAGCTCATGCAATAAACAAATCTATTAGTCTTTTGAAGTGCCAGAGGACTCGTTTGTCATGAAGTTGGGTATTTTTATTCCAGTAATATTTAGAGACTTGGTCAGGATGAGGGACCCCTGACACAGGTGCTGTACAGAACTTAATACAATTTTGACCCCAAAGGGCTGCATTTTAAACTAAAAAAAGGTGTTCTTGTTATTCCTATGAATGTCCAATTGCTTTTTTGAATCCTGCTGAGCTCTTGGACTGCAGTTGTCTCATGGGATTGTTTCATAGTGTAAAAAATCATTCTTTTCAGTGTGTGTTGCCGTTCAAAGGCTGTCACCTTGTTCTTTTACCAGAAAAAAAATAACTTAAGTGCCCAACTCACCTTGTCTATCGGTTTATTTTGGATACTGATGTCATACCTCTTTTCCACTCAAACAACCCCATCCACTCAGTTTCTGCATGTATAGAAGTTTCTTCATACTTCTAACCCTCTTCACTATCCAACCCTTAAGCCCTTTGCTTCGCCCTGTGTCTCTGAGATGTAATGACCAGTCCTGAATGCAGCACTGGACTGAGATCCCACCCTGGAGATATATGATGATGTATTTTCCATAGCCAGCTGTCATTTGCTTTTTGACTACCACCATGCAGATGTTGTCATTGGACAGTCCCCAGCAGCCCCTCATCCTCACTTGGTTTCAAAGCAGGCACTGTGCACAAGTAATCCAAGTTACTCCTTGCTGTGTGTATTACCTTGAGTTTGTCTGTCATTGAGCTATCTGTACTCTGCTTTGGGTTCACACACAGACCGTTTCTCCACCCCGACCCAAGCTGCAGGATCTAGGACATGCTGTGACTCAGAGAACCAGACAGATATGGCCATGGGCTGGTGAAGCCCAGATGAGATGGGTGTAGACAAATCTAAGCTCCTGTGTGGCGAGACTTTTTTCTTCAGAAAAGGTGGGTGTCCTTGGGGCATTACGTAGCTTCATACTGGCTGGCTGGTGACCACGCAGACACAAGCTGAGCACAGAGGCACCCTGTGCTGAGAACGCTTGGGCTGGAGTTCAAGGAGGTCCCTCGCCACTGTTTGCACCATTCCTGGCCACCACAACAGCACTAGTGGAATTAACTCCTCTGCTCAAGGGCAGGGCCTTGTGGGGCTGCCAAGGGTCAAGTTTCCTTCAGGAAGAATCACAGGAATGTAGGGCTGGCCAGGATCCTGAGGTCACACCTAGTCCAGCGCCCTGTGCTGAGGCAGGGCCAAGTAAAGCACACCTGGAACGACTGAGCTACCCCCCCCGGGCTGTGGGCCTGCCCCAGGCACAGACACCCTGCATCCCATGGCAGTGGGAGTGAGGTTTGGTCAAGCAAGCACAGACACAAGTTTGGTTTTGGTTTCTCTTTTTTACTACAGGTACATACAGAAACTATCCAAACAGAACGCAGACCACAAAAGGAACAGAATAAATCATTCTCGGAGCCTCGGGACCATTCCTCTCCAGCATTTTGAGCCAAGTCTTATGCTCAGGAGGAGACGCGCCACAGCAGCAGCCAAGGCTGGGTCCGCACATGCACCCCTCAGTCCAGACTGGCCACAACACCCACCATTTCCACCCCGAGGTCCCGGAGCCGGCTGCCAACTGGGCCGAGACGGGGCTGGTTTTGCGAGATGAGTGGAGGCTGGGCTGATCCCCACCCATCCTCCGCTACTTTGAACACCAGCTTCCAAGTGAATCCCAGGCTCCAGCTGTCGAATGAACCCTCTTGCCTGCCCCCCACCCGCCACGGCAGTTCTAGTCTCTCTACACAGAATGAACTCAGGGAACGGCAACACAAATAAAATCAGGCCAGTTACAGAGAGGACGGACGATCCCGCCAAACAAACCATTAGCTTTTAAATTACTTTGATTCTACATTCACTAGTTAAATAAATTACCCCAGTAAATCCTGTACGGAGGGTTGTGGTCTGCCAGTCTTCAGCCCTAGCATGAAGAGACGGGCTACAATCTTTATTTGTCTAGTCCTCAACTAGACACATAAGGCTCAGCTACTGTGTACGAATTTTACAACGTCCAGGATGGACGGGGTGACCTATGCCAGGAGTTGAGGGATGAAGGCAAGGGGAGAGAGAACAGATTTGCAGAAATGTGATTAGTTTGAATTTCCTGACCATCAGTTCAGGTGAGTCTGGCTGGCAGGTGGCCAGAGACTCCTGAACAGACACGGATTCAGAAAGGCATTTTAAAATCGTGAAACCAAAGGGAGCAATGGACACGGCTCATACGGGACACCAGCTCTAGCAAATGGATGCCGATAATGAACTCCCGTTGGCGTCCCCACTTTCCTAGAACTCACCCTCACTCCAATGAGCTTTTCTCAGCCTAATGCTTCTGTCAGAGATGCGGAAACACTGGTGCCCCCCTCCCATTTTACACACTTAGAACTAACATTAGTGAACAAGAACTGGTGTAATACTGTGCAAGGGTCCTGCCTCTTGGCTTCCAGAGATTACCTGCCATTAGTTTAGTTGGTGAGAACATCCACAAACAGCAAGCACAAGGAAATACCTGCATTCAGTCCCATTCAGGTACAATTTGGGAATGACACTCCCCAGGCCTAGGCCAAGACAACTGGCCACGCTTACACAAACTGAAGTCTACATCTGATCAATGATTTCAAACTCACTGGCGGGGCACCTTTCAGTTACACTGAATATATGGCTACTCCAAAGCCCAATTCCTTGTGCTTTACAGGAGAGAGGAATCAAGGCGCCAAACAGGAACAGAAACATCCAGTGATAACCAGAAAAGAGAAAGAAGGAGAAAGAGGTGTTGGCGGCAACACCTCACATGAAAACCTGCAGATGCCTTCATTCAACTAGCATCTGATGAGAACAGCAGAGGAACGTTCTGGGAATGGAAAGGGTCCCACTTTATCCTTTGAAAACAATGGCAGATATTAAAGGCACGTAGCAAACATTATGTAAAACTTTGACACAGGAGTCGGGAGAGATCTACACATACAAGTGACAGTGATGGGTCTCTGCCTGGCCAGACTTGCCCTGTGCAGCCCACGGCATTGTGCATGCACCCAACAGAGATGCAGTCACATGAAATCACAACTGATGGGCTGGGTCTCAGATCGCCGTAGCATTGTGAACCCACAGAGATCATGCCCATTTCACTCAAAGCTGCCACTCAGTTCTACAGCTATCACAGCATCCCAAAAATGTGCAAAATGGAGGGTTTTGCCTGCTTCTACAGAAGAGGTGCATCAAAATACCTGTCCCATCTGAATTCAAGGCCTAACTGAGTTTTCTTTGGAGAGAAGACTATTATTCCTGCACAATTATCCCTGTCTTGTGTAAAATGGCCGAGGCTTCCCTATCTCAAAGGGGAAGACAGGCCTTGGGATGCAGGGCTGCCTTTTAATCTAAGCAGCAGAGCTGCACCCCTCAGTTAGCGAAATGAGGAGGGCTGCATCTGTTTTATACACATTAGGTGAGGACTCCAACCCCTGCAAAGTAGCCAGCGTGACACTCAGTTGTGCACACCTTGGGGAACCCATCAGACAGCAGTACAGGAAGACTCAGCCCACGCTGCATCATCCAAAGTACCATGCACAGAAAGCCACCAGCTATTTTTGCAAACAACTCAATGAAGGTAAGCAAACTGCCTATTGCCAAGGGATCCAGTTCCTAGGAGCAAGAGTTCCCAAATAAAAACCAATTTATCCTCAGAAACTCCACCCTACACACTTAGGGACCTGGAGGAACTCTGTCAGAGATGAAAAATAGGAATCTGGATGACAGTTCTAAGACAGGGCCACAAACAAGTTCAGACCTGCAGACTTATTTAGCTTTAAAGCCAAAGGGGGTGGGGTGTGGTAAAACCATTCTATCCTGAAAAGACTGCAGGCTGCCACAAATTCTTATTAGGTAGCTCAGTATGCTACAGACCGAGTCAGGCAGCCCATAACTTTCTGAAAGGACAATGGTGGGGCAGAGAACGCCCAGCATGCAAACTCCCCATGGATCAAATCCAGAGAAGTCAACAGGATACCACTGAACTGAACCTGAGACAGCCACTATTAAGAAATATAAAACAAGACTTCCCTTTTTAGGGGCACCCAGGGGTTGAACTTTCCAACTTTTTAAGAAGTCCATCACCACTAAAAGCCAGGCTGTATAAGGATCTGTGCAGATGTCCACCTGTTGAGTAGCAGAATGAATATTCCAGGATTTGTGTGAAGTTCTCAGAGGATCTTCAGAGCTTCCAAATGGGGAGAATGTCTCTTTGCCATCTCTTCATGTGCTCTCAGTCCTCCTGGGGAAGAGGCCCTTCCTGAACTAAGCCCTAAGCTGCTCTGAGCTTTCAGGGCAGAAGGGGAACACCTCAGGGGTGCTGAAGTTCATTTACATACACGTTTCTCATGTGCTCAATTTACTCTGGAAAGATTTTACCCCTGGAGAACAATGAACGGCTGCTGTAGCTCACTTTTCTGCAGAGAACCTTTGTGTTTTGATTCTGTGCGTATCACCAGCCCATTACATAAAGCTGTCACTGATTATCAACAGTGCTGCTGATGTGAGAGCCTGGATTTCTCTGGTCAGTGGGTTCAGACACAGCTATCTCAGTGGGAAATACCCAACCATGCAGGTGTCTTAACAAACCAGCCCAGGCTGGGGAGATCAATGCCTTTTAGTCTATGCTAAATGAGAAGCGTCAAGTACTGGAGAACAGTCCTAAGATGGCCTTTAATTATGCTCCTGCCTTTGCAAAAGTGAGAAAAAGGCAAAGTACATGAGCAACATATCTACCTTGGACACTGACACAATGGCTTTAACTGAATTTCTTGTGCTCTGTCACAGAACTTCAAGGAGCAACTCTTCCCAGACTCACTGTGCCTATCTGCCCCAGGAAAATCCTTCCTCCTAGTGACTTGACTGTCAGCCTCAGAGCCTTAAGATAGGCCAGCCAGCAGGTCAGACAAATGCCAGCACTGGTTGTCTTCACTTCCCAAAGGTCAGAGCCAGGCCACTTCTCCAACATTGTGGTCACTCAGGTTCCAGTGATGCTACCCTCTGAAGATACCTCCCAAAGCACTGGCGTAGTCTGCGTAAGGTGAAGAGAAGTCTCAGTGCCCATGTAATCCTACAGCTCATGCTGATGTGTTATCCACAGATAGTCATTCTTGTGTTACACAAAAGCACTGGAATCTCCACTGCTCCAGCAGACTCTGTAATGGGGTAGCTATCCTGCCTGGTTCAAAACACTGTTAACAAGAATGGGTTTAAAGAGGTATTGCTACTCCAGAGGAAAGCAGTGGTCTGTACCAGGCTGCACTGGAGGTCTTGCTCCTTGCAAAAAAAGCAAGTGCTAGTCCTGTGGCATTTCTGATCCAGTGAGTACCACACCATGACCCCAGGTGAGGGGAATTCTTATTTTCTTGTTACGTCTTTCTGCACTCATTGACACGGGACAAACTGCACGACAAACTGAACTGCAGGCTGGAACAATGCGAAGATGAGGCTCCCATACCATACTGGAGGGAAGTCCTCATCAGCCCTGCTGTTTGACATGGGTTTCCACTCCAGACCTTGCCAAGCCTGGTACTCTGGCCTCGGCCAGTGTGTTCCGAACACTTCTGATGGCACCATCTGTCACGAACTGGCTTCCACCTGTCCTGTGAATGACCAGATCCCGGCAAACAGCACTGGAAGGTGTCAGTTTGTGGTGACGCCTTCCATGTTGCTAAGACAAAAAACAGGCAACCCTGAGACTACCCACTTTGAGCAAAATTACATTCATCTCCAAAAAGAAGCTCCTCTGAAGTTTTACAAGGTGGTCTCTGTGCACTCTTGTGTTGGGGTTGCTCTTAAGACACTCAGAACCGCCCCCAAATACAGTCTCTGGCCTCCTTGTGTGCCGGTCTGTGTCTCAGTCTAACATGTAGCAGGTGTCAGTAACGAAGAGTAATGGAGCTAATGGGAAAATGGCTCTTTGGTATTTAATCAAAAGAAAGCTATCACAGATGTTACCCTCCGAAGCTATGGAGAAGCCTATATAAAATGACAGCTCACTATTCTAGCAAGTCAGTGTTAGACATTTCTCACACCTGGGACTACAAGAGCCGAGATCCTATCCTCCAGCTGAGGGCAGGGCCTCCGGTTCCAACCTCCACACTAGACAGTCACACCAGTAGCTAATGGAAAGGGTTTTGTTTTAAACCCTCCTCCATTATCGGTGAGCATTTTGAAGAACCAGCTTTAACCTGGCAGCGAGACCTTCATTCTACGAAACTCTACAACTCTTTAAAAGACATCACTAAGATTTCAATCACTACTCAGACTATTAACTAGGCTTCATGCTATAAACATTCTCTGACCCATGGGCACAGCAGACAGAGTCATCAAGTTACCAAGAGAGGGCTCAAATGCCCCCTGGCCACAGCCTTTAGGAAGGCCAGTGGAAGAAAGTGAGAAAGCAAGGATGGAAAGGTGATGTGATTCAGAAGGAAAACTCAGCGCAGAAGCAGTCGTGTTACAGAAAGAAAACCGGTAACAGCTCGACTGGAGGCAGCCATCTGCGAGAGGTTTTCATGATTTACATCACAACCAATCCAGTTATTCCCTAAAAATAAAATTACACAGCATGACGCCAATGGGTTCATTTAGGAGGTGGCTGATCTTGAATACATGCTATTAATGAGCTTGTGACAGTTTTCATCCACCACCAATAATACCCCACATTTAATCTTTTAAAAATAGTGTCAAGTGAAACATCCCTGTAGATCTCTTCACAATTTGGTGAACGGCTGCACTATCCCTGTCCATAAACATGCTGGGTATACTTAATATATAAAAAATATGCTCACACTGTAAAATTGCATAATTTCTAGAAGAGCCTGGAACTCGTTTCTTTTCTTGTTTCACAAGAAACTTCAGTTTTGGCAAAACTGCAAAGGGACAGAATTTCACCCTGCATTCCGAAAAGTCTGCAAGAATTAGGTTTGGTTTCTACATAGGTCCTTGTCATATCTAGATAAAATCTCAACCTGTGCTACACTGCAGGGCTGGAGGAAGCATGGAAGTGTAGAAATGACCTTGGGACTGTTTCTTCATAAAGCGCAACACAAGATGAACTAGAGAGATGGTATTTTGTTTGCAGCATTCCAGGGAGGTGTTTGGGAGGGAAGGGGAGAGGAGACAATGTACCCTTGTGATCCATTCACCATCAGCATGCTCATGATGAAAATGCTCCAATAACCCATTCTAAATTACTTGAGAATAAGAGCATCATCATTTGGGAACTACCAGGAAAGCCCGCTCAGACCACGAGGTTCATGTCACAACCCAGGAGAGATCCCACAATCCTCAGCGTCCCTCCTTTCAGCAAAGGTTAGCTCAGTTGGACTGAAAGGCTGGGCGAAAGGAATGGAACAAAGGGTTAGCTCATGCCAACTATTCACAAATGGGGAGGCTGGTTCTTTGGAATGCTTCCACATGTAATGCGCTGCAGCCACGTTGGTTCTACCCACCTCGATCCCTTTCCCACAGAAGGGTGGAACCTCAGCCCAGCCAGCACAAGTTCCACAGGCCCCCCTGAACACCCCATTAGTGTTTGCTGTGGGGGGTGGGTAAGAGGAAGGTGTGTGCTTCATGCCCACTCATTTTAGTCTTGTGACAAAATAGACAGAGGACCAGAGGGCAAAAATACAGTAATAATGAACTAGCCTCTCCCAAGCCCTAAATCACAGCGAGGGTTGTCCCTACGCTCCCCATCCTGAAACCAAAACAGAAACCTGACGCTTATGCGATTCACTTAAGCCAGCATGCTGTCTGCAGGGAGGGGGAGAAAGTAACACCACTGCCTCCCTTCACAAGCCCAGCCTGCCACATGCACTTTACCATCACACCGTAACCCCATCTAGTCACAATCGCTGGCCCCCAGCTTGCCCTCCCGACAGCATGCTGCTGGCACCTGCAGGTTTCCCAGCTGTCATCCCCATGTGCCAGTCCTCCAGATGGACCTGGCTCCATTCTTGTCTGTCCCATGGGAAGACGGGGGGAAGGAGGGAGGGGAAGGAAAGGAAAGGGAGGCTGTGACTGCTTTACACTGTTGCATACACATGCAGACACTTTGTCATCGTTTTTCCTTTGCAAATGATCGAATTATTGTGAAATCACAACCGGCACAGGCAGCCCTACGAGGTAACTATGGTTCAGTGGTGCTTTCTTGGGAACTTCCAGCGTAACTCGGCCTTGCCTATTTCTGTATCTGGAATATAAAAAGCCGCAGGTTGATGTTCTTGGCTGCCAGCAGTTTGTTACATTCCACAGAGTCGATGATGGGAAGCGGCACGTAGTCAGTCTCATTGTTCTCGTTGGTGAAGACAAAGTGATAGATCACGGGGTTGATCTTCACGTCGTCGTAGGGCCCTTTGAGGAGCAGAAAGGAGCACTCCATTGGGGAGCTGATCTTGCTTTTCAGAATGAGCTGGAAGGAAAGCGTGCGCTTGCATGACAGGTTGGGGTTGCGCTCGGAGTCGTTGACTCGGGCCTTTAACACCCAGGTCTGGTTGAGCACGGTGAACCTGGGCGTCTCGTAGTACAGGCGCGTGATGAAGTCATCTGTACGATAGGGGCGGAACTGGACTTCTGCAACAGAACAAAAGAGGGTTGGGGAAAAAACACAGACAGACAATTAACTGGAGTAGCTGGTAGCCTGAACCACTGAGCTGGAGTTACCTGGGTGATCGTGCAGGACCTCCCTGGACATGGCGTAAGGAGGCAACTGGAGTGGGGGTTGGGGGTCCTGACAAAGCCAGGAGAAATGGGACTGCTCGGGAAGGAACTCAATGCACTGGAAGAGTCAAACAAAACCCGTAAATATAGGAAGCACTTTCAAGATGCATAAAATTGAGGGGCGGGGAAGCGTGAAGAAAATAGAATACAAAAACAAGGTCAATCAAATCAACTGAATACACTGCCTTATAAACACAGAAACTGCCATACTGGATCAGACCGTCCAGTACCCTTCTGCGAGGAAGGCTGAAGAAACCCCACTGGGACAGTTAGTCCCCAGTCTGTGATGAGTTTAGGTGTGGAGGCACAAGGTGTCTATCCCATATATATTTACATATTTACTGTAACTGAATGTGCTTAGTATCCATGTCTAATTCCTAATTCTCAGTCTCAGTAATACCTTGTGGCAAAATCCCCCAAGTCACTCGTTTGTTGTGTGAAGAAGCAACTCCTTGATCAGTTTGCATTTGTTGTTACAAGGTAAAGGACAAACTAATATTAGCTTGTGGGGAGTGTTTGGTGTGCACAGCACACAATTACACCTAGCCAGTTGCCTAAGCAAATGTGACCATATTCATCTGGTTAGAAACCATGCCGTCGAGGATGGAGAAATGGATGGGCTCTTCCCACTTTGTTAGGAGAAATACCTTGTGATCTGTGATGAAGAATGAGTAGAGGGAATGGACAATCAGAGTGTACTGAGGTCAGCGTTGTGGGACGCGGTAGCTGATCTAGGAACGAATTCTCGGGGGTGCCCACACTGAGGTATGGAGTGCACAAAAACAAGCATGACACGCAGACAGGATACAGTTCAGATAACAGAACACAGTTTATTGGGAATATGCATACAAATCTGTACTCAAGGTAAAAAGGCACAGTTATGCATCACCACAGTGAAAAACCAGAAAACATGGCATGTGAAACAGAGACCTTCAGGTTTCAATGAAGGTACAGAAAATCCCAGGTTCGGATACATAAAGAAATAGAACAATACATTGGATAGAGATGGTCCAAATTCTCTTTTGCAAATGCACTATAAAATCTGAAATTCAGCCAAACCTTTCAAGGCACAGTCCGCCGTCAGTCCGTTAAACCCTTGGCCAGCAGAGTCCATAGCACTCTATCACTTTGGAACAAGCATATAGTTTCCGCATTTGCAGTACAAACCATGGAAGCTTACAGCACAACAACAGGTACAAGGAACCTTTGGGTGCGTTTCAAACATTTTACATATTCTTCAGTGTTCCCAGAAGGGTTAGGAAAGCACAGCAGGCAACACCTGGACAAAGGAGGTGACCAGTTATTCAAGCTACACAACATTGTAACTCAGCGCTTTGATGTACACTGTCATTTTACCACTGACTTCTACAGTAAGAGAGCTCAGAGTCCAGTTGTACCTCCAGGGACCAGGAAGGATTATTTCTAACACACCTCTCTGGACAGAGAATACATATTTCCTAGGTAGTAACTGCTTTGGGAACAGGCGTCCAGTTGCATTTTCAGTGTCCTGGACAGCTGCTGTGCAATGTCTTGCTTTCAAGGGTGCCCCTCTGAGCTATCCTACAAGGCTGGACCCCAAAGCAGTAGCAGGGCAAAGCTTGGGCCATCTCAGTATCTAGGTCACTCTGGTCTGCCTCAGTCTTGTTCAATGTGGAGAGGTCACCATGCTGCACTACGGAATTTGGCTTCCCTCCGTAGCACAAGCTACTTACGTGTGTCCGTTGGCAGCAGCGGACATAACGCTGGGAAAAGCCAGAAGCTGGGCCAAGCGGGTCAGCTAACAAGACCGGTCCATTTTTCACGGCCTGAATGCCCAACACAATCCATCCGCCACACACCGGCCTAGGTCACTTTCACTAAGGACTCCACTTCAGATTTAAAAACCAAAGTGATCGATGCAACAGGATCCTAGACTGGCTGTAACTGCAACGAAAAAAAATCACCTTGCTCCCTCAAGTGGGACAGGCCAGTGGACCTCGAACAATACTAACGCATCACAGATTTCTGCCTCCAGCTGCCTTCTGGACCAGCAGAGCACTCACTGCTCTTCACACTGGGGAAGGAAGGCTGGCCAGAACCAGGAGACCTTCCCTCTGCGTGCCTCTCTGTGGGGTTAGTGAAAATGTATGATGAGGGAAATATGTTTTCCCCACCTCTGCCCTTCCCCATGCAAGCAAATCCATACCTTCATCCCAGGGTCTCTTGCGTATTATTTGCCTCCGAGTACCTCAAGCAGAAACAAATCTTAAAACAGTAATTCTCAGGGCCCACCTTTAGCACCAACATGCCAATAAGATAATCAGCTGCCCTGCAGGTTTTACGGAACTGTTTATTAGTTAATTCAAAGTTCACTTTTATCCCTCTTGTCCCAGCCCACCCTGATGAGTTACCAACTGAGGCAGACAATAGACAGCTTAGCACTTGGGGGTTTTCTTTACCCAGGAGAAGAAAAGCAAGAACAGGAGGTACTCAGATCTGAGAAATGGCAACGTGGGATTACTGAGCGTGTGCTGTAGGAGATTCAGACAGAACACACAGTGTGGAGACCCCTGGGTGAGATGAACTGAGCTTTCTGAACAGCTGACCAAGTGTGTGACCCTGCAATAGGAACCAGAACGGAATGTGAGGAGTGCTGCTGTCACTCTTTATCACGTAGGGTCAGTGCGTGTGGGTAGGTCACCGGATTCCAGCCAGGGATGTATCAGATGAAAGATAAGGGTTCTGTTAGCTGAATGGTGTCAAATTTCATTCTCGCTTGCAGTAAAAGAAAAAACATCACAGGCAACACAGGTTTTAAATTCTTATTACTCCGGCCTTGTCCATCAATCCAGTGGATGCAGCTACAGCACCTTACCTGCAGCTAGGAAGGGGATTTTCCTCCACATTCGACAAGCGCAGCTCAGTGGACTAGCCATCAAGGGATGAAGCGACATAAGAACTGGAGTCGATTCCTGCCCAGAGCCTGAGCACGCAAGCTCTGAAACAGGCCCAGTCTGCACCAGTCCAAGGGTTGGGAATCCCAAATCAAAATCCCACCTGATGCCAGGGCAATGAAATCTGCTGGTGCTGAGCCAACACTTTAACGTTTCTTACCACCCTCCATCTCACAGACACCAGCTAACCCCACCGCCCAGCAGACAGGGAGGCTTCTCGGAGAGCACTACAGGGACAGACGCATTGTCGTTACTGTCTGCTCAGCAAACCCCAGCTCTTCTGCTCTACAGACCGGCACTGTGCATTGCATAAGAAAAACAGGTTTCATCAGTACGTAGATGACACTAGTGCCAAAAGGAACACACTGAAAATACTGTGAGGAGGCTGGTTTTGCCCAAGAGCCTGTCTGAGTAATTACCTGTATAGCCAATCTTCTCGAAGCTGAGCAGACTGAAGATACTGTTATACAGCTGCATTTCTTTTTTATGGGTTTGGTCCATTTCATCCAGAATCTCCATCAGTTCATTGCCCGTCTTTGTAGGGTGAGTGCACTCGGCTTCATGCACTGTCAACTCATGGTACGGGCCCTGCCATGGGCACCCAATCCGCTTGTATTTGCACTGAGTCACCCTGTGACAAAGAGAGCACAGAGAGGTGTACGTGTCTGCTCTGCAGACAGATGCCATCCTGTGGAATGAGGTGGGCTAACAGCCATTGACACGTCAGATTGAACACCTGCTCAGAACACAGCCTCACTCAGCAAACCCTGGCAGAACAGCAGCTACATCACACCCCCAGAATCCATCTCTGACCCTCTAGATCATAGAAACTTCACCCCCCACAGGGAGTCCTAGGGCACTGCAAGCTAGCCTGCTTGACTGCAGTCGCCCACAGCAACAGTGTTAAACCAGCCTAATCTGGGCTGGCATCTTAGTGTGTGTAGCGGGTACAACCCTGGCACTGCGGAGCCTCTGCTACACTATAAACCATCACCAGGATTATTCAGCACCTGGCACTTACGAGATGCCAAATAGCTCTCTGGAGTGCTGCAGGGATCTCATCTGCCACTGAAATGCAGCCACCTCTGGGGAGTAGTAAAGGAGCAACTATCCTACAGCAACAACATTCCCTTTTCAAAGAACCTGTGTAAAGTTCAGAGTGCAAGTGCCCTTCAGACTGACTCTGAGAAGCTGTCAGGTGACTCCCTTTCTCTTGTAACAAGAGTGATGGGTTTCCAGCAACCACGGGGTCTGGATTTTAAAAATGAAAAGTTCTGTACAACAGTGCTGCTCTGTAGTGCCCTGTGGGGCAGCCATGGGAATGGTGCCATTTTGCCTACTGAGGCAAGCACATAGCTTTCTGCACATAGTGACATTCAGCCAACTACATAGTGACATTCAGCCCCGGTGAGGTTACTGGATTTCACTTGGTCGCAGCACAAGACAGCGTGCGGTAGCACTCGTGTGGACATGCAGGACAGACAGACAGCCTAGTCAGGGGCTAGTGGAGTATGTCCGAAGGACACATCCTGCATGCTTGTGGCTGAACCAGGAAGTGAGGGAGAATGCACGCAGGCTAGGAGAACATGCTGCCGTTGCCTGTGTATTGGCTGATAGATAAAGCACATCCCTCTGGTCTGAGTGTGGCTTTACAACTCCATGGAAGTGAGTAAAGGGACCGGGGCCACCAGCTTCACTTTCTAACCTGTGGCCAGAGCACCCAATAAATACCAAACACTAGAAAAGGAACCTGTTAAGGGATTCTCTCAGCTCCGCTCCAGCCTGACACCCTGGGGCCAGTACATGCTGTCCCCTTGTTTATGTCTCATTGAGGACACTCCTAAAGCATCGCTTCTCACAACTCTCTGCAGCCTCAATCACTGCGGCGAGGCTAGTTTTACATAGATTCCTCGAGTTTAATCTCATTTTACTTGCTGCCAAGCTCCTAGTCTCTTCGGCTCTTGATACCATTGTCCTCCCTGGGGTTCCGTAACCTCAACTGAATTTAAGGTGTTTATCCCACTATATCCTTAAGGAAGATGGTCTATAAATCTGGAATAAATGCCTCTCTTTGTGGCAAAGAAATCCTCATCCCCTCCAGGCCCTGACCAAAGAGACCATTCTCTGAAGAATCTACAGCAACTGGCCAGCAAGTGAGAAATCTCAAACCCGCTAGCTATAACCAAAGGACAGTCTGGCACCCTCTGACTGGCGCTGGGGTAGTGACCTCTGGTCAGGAAGATGCAAATCTTACCATTTACCAACTTTTCCAGCAAAAGACAACCTGCACGTTAGCCAGACAGTGGCTTCCTCCTGCTGCTTTTACACTGGTCACTCGTGGGCAGTGGAGCCTGAACTTTTTCAGACCCACCCACCTCACTCAGCAGGGGCCGGGGCTGGGAGCAGGATCAAAGCTGCGGCCAAGCTGCAGCCAGGCAGGGCCATGGCTGGGGCTGGAGCTGCAGCTGGGAGCAGATGCCGGTCTCCCCCCAATCCACCCCAAACATTCCTCCATGCCTCTCTAGAGGGCATACCCTCCAGGCTGGGGACCACAGCTCTTGGGGCTCCTCTTTTCCCCTAAAGCACTTGCAGAAGGTCAGTTAGTGGGGGTGCTATGAGTCTGCCCACACTAGCATGCACCTGGACTGTTAGGACAGGGGTTGCTTGACATCCTGCCTTTCTGAAGTGGGAATCCAGTTCCTCTGGCCTGACAAACCCAACTGCCTCCCGTTACTGTTCCTGCCATCACCAGTGCAACCACTCCTGGCAGAAACTCATAGTGTTTACCTGTCCTGGCACTCCTCTTTCTGGTGTCTCTCCAGAAGGGAGCGGGGAAACTGCCGCATGCAGAAGCCACACTCTGAGGGCAGCTCACTCACTGCTTTTTCCACAGCCAGGTTTCGGCAGCACAGGCTCTTACTGATCTCACAACGACAATTGGGGCATGTGGCCTGCTCCTCCTTCAGCCGGGCATCTGCTAGTAGGTGGATAAAACAGCCAGCGCACATCAAGTGACCATTAGTACACTGCGAAGAAGGAAAGGGAAATGAAGCTTCAAAGACCTTGTGACAACTGATGTACCAGAGGCTTAGTTTACACTGCCACCATGCTTATGCTCTAGTCTCCCTGCTATTTTGGTTTTAAACAGACGCTACTGGGGGGGGCATACACACATGTACCACAGTTGTTAGGCAAGACAGCAATACAAAAAGAATTTATTTTAAATGCACAAATATGCAACAGGTGTCAGATAAAACAGAAACAGACCTACCCCCTTACATCTACACTGCAACATTTCATCTTTAAATAAAACAAAGAAATCTGGCTTGTTCCACTGAAATCTTGACAGAGACACAGAAACAGCAACTCCCTGGTGTCAGGTACTATCCTCAGTAACAGTGGATGGGGAGCCTACTGCAAACTTGTCAAAACACAAAGATCAGAAACTACAGAGTAGAGTGACTTTCACTTCTGACTCATCAGCCTCTGGGCTTCAAAGCAGTGGTGCAGGAGGGGAAGGAAGGATGCTAATTAACATGAATTTCGCACTTGGTGATGCTTCTATCTTGGTTCCGCCCATTGGGCAGAATATTAGCGATTAAATTCATGGCAGGAACTCTCCCTTTCCCCCATCAATCAGATAAGCCTGGCAGAAGGAACTGGATGGAGTCAGATTTAAATGAATGGCTCTGCTTCAAACATGGAACAAACAAATGACTAGCCCAAAAAGAGCCATGCTGACAAGGATACATGGCCCAGGGACCCTCAACCTAACATTGGTGCCATTCTTCCTGGCATTATCCTCAGCACCAGAACAGAAAATGAATTGTCCTTCCACCCTTCCTTAGAGTGACAGATCACTCTGGAACAGCCTCATGGAAACATCCCTGTGTGGAGGAAGGGAAGCTTCCTCCGATGACGCAGCAAAAGAACACGTATCCTATCTTGTTTAGACAAACAAGGAGCCCTGTGGCACTTAACACATTTATTTATCGCTTGAGTTTCTCTGGGAGAAAATCCCACTTTGTCAGATGCTGTGAAGATGGGAGAACTCTTCACAAGAAAGCTCATGCGAGAAATAAATGTGTTAGTCTTTAAGTGCCACAGGACTCTTTACTTGTTTTATTGAACTAGACCAGGGGTGGCCAAACTGATGGAACTCAAGAGCCACACAAGTTGATTATTAAACCTTCAAGAGCCACACTGAGGCATACAGCCATATACTTTCACCTTTACTACGTTTAAAATTCATTGTACACTTTAATTTTGTTGTAAAAAGCGGACAAATAACGATCCTATCAATGTCAGATTCTAATAATTATTTAAGATGATCATGAAAATTAGACCTATACAGTAAAAACTTAGCCGCTACTCGATGTAGAAGACACAAAACCCCCAAAAAGTGGTGAGTTTTTTAAAAATCCTGACCATGCCGTGCTTCTCCCCACTGTCCTGATCCCTTCCTGAACACCTAGGCTGGGGCTGCTTTCCTAAACTGATTTGCTGACATTCTTCCAGGAGCCACACTTTTTCATTCAAGAGCCATATGTGGCTCCCGAGCCGCAGTCTGGCCACGCCTGAACTAGACTAACACGGCTGCCCCTTTGGCACTTGCTTCCCAACAGACATTTTAGTCTCCCTTTACTCAAACGCGGACAGAACGGAATCCAGGCATAGGCAATTCCCAACCGTCACCTCAATGAGCAGCCATTTCTCAGCCTTCAAAGATGCAGAAGAGCTCTACAGGACTTGTCTGCTGAAGCCCATCAGTAATGGACAAACTACACCCCCAGCAATTCTCAAGGTTTGTTTCACACCCTCTCCATAGGCTGGAACCCAACCACCCCAGGAAACAGCTATTCTCAGCCGTAATTCAGTTAGCAAATTTAACCACGAGCATAGCTAGGACGAAACCGTTTTCAACACCTGTACAAAAAGTGTTTTTGAAAATAAAGTTTTCTTTAGTCTGAAACAACGTGACAGATGTGCTTAAAATAGTTGTCCTTTCCCCATGTCAATAGGAAAGTGAAACTCAAAGATTGATCCATGAGCTGCAATGGTTACTACACAAATCCCACACAGCCCCAGAAGACTGGTCCATACCTCAGAAATACAGCCCCATGGGTCTCTATCCCCCCAGCCAAGGAGACATCCTTTTGCCAGAGCCATACTGAGCCCCTTCCCCTGACAGATGATGGCAACGTCCCAAAAGCAGTAGCTCATGCAACCACAAATCACCTGACTTTGCAGTCCTGCACCCAAGAGGACACGTCTTTCTGACCCATTTGGTGATGAAAAAGCACGATAGCTGTCTTATTTTATGTAGAGCAGGCCAGATTTCCCCAGTGTCCCACGAAGCCCACAGAAAGCACAGCAACTACAACCAGAACTTTGACAGGCAAACTGTATGTTAACACCTTCGCTGGTCAAGGTGACGTGTGGGGGAACCTAGCCTGCAGCGTTTGGAGAGTCTGTAACACGCCTTCTATCCTAGTCCAGTAAAGGCAGGCTATCCTTAGGAAGCCTGTGCTGAAACTCCATTTCCTCAGACTTTGAAAAGTGTAGTTTCCAAATGTTTTCAAGTTTCTACTTACTAGGATGTGACATCATTCTACATCACAGCAAATCGAACTGGCTATTTCGTCTTTACCTGGGCACTCTGGAAACCAGAGTGGGGCTTTGTACTTTATGTGGGAAAGCTACAGTAGAAGAGGATGCTTAAGAGATTATACACAAGGTCCCCGTTCCCTGAATGGGCATCTAATTAATCTGATCCTTTTTTGGACAATTATCAGCAGCAGGGTTTGCCACAGCAACGTCCACAGAGTTGCTTTGCTGGTCCTTTGTGAGAGATCTGAATTTCAGGCAGAATCACAAGGCTGAAACAAACACTAGGAAAAAGATGGAAGGGAATGAATGAAGACAGCACCTTGCTAAGAGATGAAGTAAAAAATACTGTCACCCTCAAACGGATAAGGTCCCTCTGCGCCATTCTCTGGCTCTGAAAGGCAAATAGCCAGAGATGGTCTGTATTCATGAAACAATGGGCCCCCAATGCTCCCTTTAGGCAGGCTCTAGGATTCCTCAGCCAGTTTTATATTTGGCTTCAGAATCTAACATGCTTCTATCCATAACTGGATTTTTATTTGCAAGTCCATGCTGCTACTTTCCTTCCACAGAAACGCTTACTTGTAAAAAAGACAGAAAGCTTGACAGAGCCCAAGCAACCAAAGAGGCTCAAGTTTCTGCTGTGCGGTGATCACTGGGTGGCTGAAGAGAGAATAACATCATTGCATCTAGTCAGGTCAATCGTACTCTGCCCTGGCCAATGAGGTTTAGTGAAATTTTATTAGTGCGAGTAAAATTCCTCAGACTAGCAGAGTCATGTTCAATTGACCCCTGGCTAGCAGTCAGGAGATTAACAGCTCTGGTGGAGAGAGCTATCCAGTAAAGAAATTAAATGGAAGCACCACTACAAAGCAACTATTCATTTCATCCACTGTGTAAACACACTCCGGAAAAAAACAGAATCCAGCAAGTCAGAAGAGGCTGCCCTCACACTGCTGGACAGACAGCTGCCATGTTACAATTTTCCGTTTTCCTTCATCAACCCAATTTCCTTCAAGAGATTTATCCTATAAGCTAACACAGGCCTCGAGCACACGACAGTATTGCAGGGAAGGGTGTCACGTGGCCAACAGAGAAAAATCTCAGCCACTCTGCTCTTAGGCATTACTTCTGCGACAGGCACCCAGAGCCTAAAGAGAAACCAGGGGCTCAGGGTGCTGGGCACTGCAGACACTGTCCCTAGTCAAAATGGAGTATAACCTGTAGGTGGAGGAACAGAGTGACAGTTAAATGGCATTTTAAAGTTGCAGTTTATTCTTCTATAACAATGAGTGGGCTTAGTTTACCTTCTTTTTTAAAATCACAGTAACTGTATCACAAGGGGGCTGGGAGAGGAAAACACACGAAGGCAGGAAAAGTGGATATGGAGGCAAGGGAAGGATGGAGGGGACCCACAGAGGACAAGGGGGATGAGAATGAAATGAGAGGACTGTGCAGGAACAGCTAAGAGCAAGCAGTCCATCAGCAGAAGAGAAAGACTGTCCCAGGGGAACCTCCACGCTCCTTGGAGTAAGGCACTATAGCTGAGAGACCCATGGATGCTGCACTTAACATCAGATGACACAGCTCTGAGTCTATCTCCCAGTGCAAACCAGGTTGGAAATGAGCCAGTCAAAGGTTGCCCCAGACAGAACTGGTTTCTCCCAGGGTGTGCGAGGCGTGACTGCATTCCTGGCCAGGCAGTGGGTGTTTGGATGTAGCAGGCAGTTTAATTGCATCTGGCAGAGCAAAACCCTTCCCTGCACCCCACCCCAGAGTCTAGGAAAGAGAGAATGACTCCCAAGTATAGTAATTAGTTGGAGGGGAGGGGAAGAAGCCTGTTTTACCAAGATTACCTGTAGTCCTGTGAGCCTACCCTGTGTTCCTGCCCAGTAGTTTCCTTGTGGCATCAGCCATTTGAACTTCACTAGTCTCCGTGAGTTTCAGTTTGCAGCTGCCTTCATTGTCAGGCAAACATTAATGCCTGGCAACAATGGCACGAAGTTTCACTCCCCTGACTCATTTCAAGCCATCAAGAATAGGGTTAGCAGAAACCAAAGCACAGAAAGGACAGGGAGGTATGAAAAGGAGGACATTGGAGGATGTGGAGAAAATGTAGTATTAATGTAACTGTCATTACCATATTATGTCATGGAAAATGGGTAATGATTAATGAACGCAGCATTAAAACTGCACAATATCATATGTTTTTAAATTATTTTAAAATACAGAAAATTACCAAAATGCTTTCTTTTACCAAAAACTGGATTTTTTCATTAAATGAAAGTTTTTCATGACCCTTTCATTAATGTTCATGAGACTAAAGTTAAAAAACTAATTTTTCAGATACATACTTGAAAAGTATCTAAAAAAGTAAAAAACGGGGGGGGGGACCCAGTTAACTCACTTCTCATTTTTCGTTTTCCACAGCAGCCTATTTTACAGTTAAAAATGTCCTAAATTGTTTCTGTCCAGTTGAAACCTGCCCCTTTAGTGGTTTTACTTAATTGGTCCCTGTTAGTAATTTTATTTATGGCAGACTTTATTTTCCTTCATTTTATTAGTATCCCTATATCCTCCCCCCCCATTTAGCCATTTTGTAGGGAGCAAGGGCCAAAAATAGAAGTACCTTCTACTGGTCTTGAACCCACAAGCCCAAGGTTAAAAACCTACCCTCCCTACCAACTGAGCTAACCAAACACCTTTGTATGAAAGAGATGGGGGGGAAAAAAAAGCAGCCTCCAGAGTCAGGGGCTACCTGAGCTCTTAGTGAGAAGACCTGCTTTGTGCAGAGCTATGCTTGGGCGGCGTGTGCACGTGACCACCTCTGACCTCCAGCCACTGGGTGAGGATCCCCAGCTCCTAACTTGGCTGTTAGAGGGGTTTTTAACATTCTGTTCCCGAGCAGTAAAAAGCCAGACAAAAATCACATTTTTAAAATGCCTGGAGGATGGAGGACATGTCCTCCTTTTGCTGGACATCTGGTAACCCTAGTCAAAAATGAAGCGTGACTCACGCTTTGCTCACCTACTCCTCCCACCCACTCAGCAAAGCATCCCGATGGATTTCCACTGTCCATTGTGGTTTGGCTCCATTGCACTTGGAAAGATGAGTGACCAAACACTGACCCCAAGTTTTGTTGACCATGCCAGGTTTCCGACTCTAGAGAGTAGCTCTCCTCCAGAAAGTAGCTCTCCTCCAATCATCCATGTGGTGATGAGAAAGTCAAGAGTGTTTCTATACTACGTAAGTTCAGCTGGAGATTTACTTTGGAAAGTCATTTTCCTCTGTCGCCCACTTTCCATAGGAAAAGTACCTGCCTCCTAAACCACTGGTTCTCAGCCACTGTGACAGGATGCATTACTGTGTTAACACGCAGCTGTAAGTATGGCACGGAGAGCCGGGGAGATGGCTGGATTTGGCCTAGAAGGGGTGGGCTGATGTGTTCTATAGGCTCCCAATGTGCCACCAAGCGTGTCATGATCTGTGAAAGATTGAGAACCACTGTCCTAGACACTGCCCAGTTGGCTTGTTCCACACCAAAGGCAGCAAAGACATTTCTGTTACAGCAAACAGACAGGTGTTACTCTGGCAGATGACTGAAAGCAGCCATCCTCAAGATCCTGCCAAAAAGTCTCATTTGCAATAGAAATAAGTGACCACAAAGCCTCTCAAGCAAAAGCCCCCAAATGTCTATGGGAGTTAAAAACTGCAAAAATTCACCTCTCTCTGCACTGAACGGAAAACAGCTGTCTAAGGCCCGCTCAATGGCTGGTCAGTTCTGCATCAGGTCTCAACAGGCCCCATCCCACCTTTCTTAACGAGTTGGCCTCTACTTCAGCCAGCTGCTTTTAAACACTCATTCCAACTGAGATGGGACCTACAAATACCAGCTGGACTTGTGCCCTTTTTGCTCCTTTGTTGTACATAAAGGGCTAATGCACAAATCTTTTCTGCCTGTTTCTTACATAAGCAAGATCAGAAGTCACCATTTTCTCTAGTCCTCCAAAATACGGTGGATTGATTTAAATCTAGGCAATTTAAATAAGCAATTTAAACGAGGATTTGATTACCAAGTGGAAAGCCTTGTCAACTTAAAACTGTTGATTTCAAATCAATCTTTACATTTGTACTTCAGTTATTCTTTAAAAGAAAAGTGCATTCTCACTGCCGATATACCCATTAAAACATGCTGATTTACAACTAACTGGAACCTGGACACTAGATTTGGTACGTCATTTTATTGCCCCTAGGGAGCTATTCTAGAATGATATGTATTTGCTTAAACAATTTTATAGTTTAATATTTTCAGATTCTTATCAACTAATTTCCAAAGGCATGTTACTCTAGGTCAGCAAAACAAGCAAGGAGTCCTGGACCACTTAAAGACTAACACATTTATTTATTTATTGCGTGAGCTTCCATGTGAGAAAATCCCACTTAGATCTTCTCCCATGAAAGCTCATGCAATAAATAAATTTGTTGCTCTTTAAGTGCCACAGAACTCCTTCCTTTTCTTTTTATCTTTCAGGAGGTTAGAAAATGGTGAGTGATGCTTATTAACGAGATAACTAACATTTTGCTCAGGACTAGTGTCAAGCTGTATTAAGTTGGTAACTGGAATTTAATTAAACACACAAAACAAAAAACGTAATTTATGTTTGTGAAACAGAACAAGCCCTTAATACAGCCCATGACCTGTTATGCCACATTTATAAAGCTTGACACACATTTTCCCCCACTCTCTTTATACAGACAAGCTGCCTTTAACTCAAAGTTTTTAGACAGAGGCTAAGAGATTCATTATATGAATTTATATGATGATTTCAAAAAATTATAACCTGTTTGGGCCTTAATGTATTTTGTATGAAATTCAGATTTCAGTTTAAAAAGGTTTCTTTTTTAAAAGGAAAACTTATAATTTAAACACAATAAGAAATCCAATTTAAATTTAAAAAGATCTGATTTTATTTACTTAGTCCTTTTTTTAAAAACCTCCACTTGTATCCACCCTGCTCCAAACACTCTTTCAGCAAAGTGCTGATGGCAGTTTCTTCCGCACTCAGAAAGGAGGGGAGTTTTGGACCATTCACAAAGAGCTTTTCTCCACGGGGTGGTTTGTGGTTTGTTTTTGAGTTTTAAGCTGCCTGACTAAAAAAGCCATTTAACTTCTCATTACCCTGGGTTCAGGCTCATCATGTAATAGCCCTCATTCCAATTACTAGTCTGCCAACAAAAATAGGGGAGCCTAAGTGAGTGCTGACATAGACTCAAGAGATTTTAAGGTCAAAAGGTACTCATGCGATCATCAAATCTGACCTCCTGCACAATGCAGATCACAGACTGTCACCACCCCCTCCAGCAATAAACCTCTAATCTGTGACTGAGTTATTAAAGTCCTCAAATCCACCGGCAAGTGAGCTGTGCTCCACACTACAGAGGAAGGCAAAAACCCACCCCAACCTTTGGCACTCTGTCCTGGAGGAAAACTAACTCCTGCCCCAAATATGGTGATCAGTTAAACCCCGATCATGTGAGTAAGACTCACCAGCCAAACACCCAAGACTCAGAATGGGCCCCACCGACCATCTCATCACAGGCCATTGGGCGTATTTACCGCCAGAAGTCAAAGAGCACTCAATTGCCAAACCAGGCTGGTCCACCACATACCATCCTCTTCATAAGCTTAGCAAGCTTAGTTTTGAAACCAGCTAGGTTCCCCACCTCCACCCCACCCCTTCCCCTTCAAAAGCTATTCCAGAACTTCACTTCTCTGATGCTTGGATCAGAGTCTAATTTCTAGTCTAAGCTTCCTGATAGCCAGTTTATATCCATTTATTCTTCACTGTGCTTAAATAATTCCTCTTCCTCCTTGGTCTTTATCCCTCCGATGTACTTATAGAGAGCAATCATCTCTCTCCTCTCCCTTCTTTAGGTTAGGGTACACAAGCCAAGCTCTTTAAGTCTCCTCACGTAAGGCAAAACAAACAAGGAGTCTGGAGGCACTGCTAAAAACTAACCAATTTATTTATCTATTTCATAAAGCAGGTTTTTCATTCCACAATCCTTGTAGCCCTTCTCTGCACCTGTTCCAGTTTGAATTAATCTTTCTTAAACATGGGGGACCAGAACTGCACATGATATTACAGATGGGGCCTCACCAGCATCTTGATAACAGCACTAATACCTCCCCATCTCTACTGGAAATACCTCCCCGGACACATCCTAGGACCACATTCACTTTTTTCAAAGCCACATTGTGCTGGTGGCTCACAGGCACAGATAAGCCTTACACAAACTAGAAAAGGACCACAATAGACTTCAGAGCACACTAATCAATCAATCAATCAAATCACAGGGCTGGAAGGGATCAAAGTAGGCAAATGCAGAACTGAAAAGAAGTTCAGTATTAATAAACACAAAATAATGCACACAGGAGGAAAAAACCTAAACTACTCATACACCTTACAGGGCTATGAACTATCAGCTCAGGAAAGGAACCTGAGCACACCAATTCAAAGAATCATCAAGCTCAAAAAAAGAACAAGATTGTGGCATGCCCCATCCGAAGAGGAGGGTTGTGGGTAATACAGAAATATGAGGAGGAGTTTATACAAATCTTATGATGAGGCTTTTTGGGATACCGAGTGCATGACAAGTCACCCCCTCTCCAAAAGCACAGAGCAAAAAGACCATTCAAAAACCTGGAAAATCCCTCCCGTGAAGAGCAGTTGTTACCTCCGAAAAGACACAGCTAAGAAGGGGACATGATAAAAGGATGACTTGTCTAGAGAAGGTAGACCGAGAACTAAAGTTTCATAGAGAGAGTGACTTGTTTATTCTGCTCTGTACATTAGACACTGAAATGTCAGTGCAATATTTTTATTTCAATTGATTTACTTTAGAATTCCATGGCATAAACAAGAGAGGCAGCAACTTTTCACTAACAGAGTGCAGGGATACTTGTGTTTTTATGTCTGACTTTGTAAGCAGGTACTTTTTGCAGAAGGTGGAACTTGGGGCACGAGACGCCTGAAAGGGTTGCAGTAGTTTGGGAAGGTTGCAAACCACTGGTCTGGGCCATGTAACGCCAGCCACCATTACAGATACATACTGGACTAGATGATCTTGGCCCTGATGCAGCCTGGCAATTCCTACATCCCTAAAATGCTGTCCCCCTCCAGCCTTTCCTCTCACCAGAGAGAGAAAACACCACTAGTTTTGCAAGCCACTTAGGGGTTCACCACCACAGAAAAGCATGTTCAACCGACCTCTGCAGCTACTCTGTGATCAAAGACGGGAAAACGGCTTCCTGCTTTCTTTAAAACAAGCACAGCATAACAACCAATCATCTGTAATATGGCTGCATGATCTTCCCAGTGACTGGAGTGTGAATGGAAATAGTGACACCATTACTCTCAGCCACTACTGCAGTGTTCAGAGGCTGAGAACCAGGATACTCTAGCCGGCACCGGTAGGGCACCACGCCTGGCTGCGACTTCCCATTAACCACTGTCAGGGAACAAAGACATAGCAGCTGAGCCCATGGAAGAGACCAGATTCCCAAGCCAAGAACCCTACAAAGATATCTGAAACACTGGACAACGGAGAAGGCTCAAAGACAGACAATAACTGTAGGGATATTGCCAGTGCTCCAAGTCAGGATCCTTCTAGGCCATGCCAGCGACGTAATGAAACCAGCAACCCACCTCAAACCAAGCCCTGACAAGCAGTAGGTCACAGGAGTCCATCAGACCTGCTCCAATAAAGGTAAACCACAGATATCACTCTAACCCCATGCAACAGGGTTTTCTGCATCACGTATACACATGGCAACAGGCACAGTGCAAGAAGTTGTCCAGATATTTGTAGCTACGCCACACAAAGATGTGGCCTCAATTTCTGCACTCAGTTGCTGGGAGAGACCTAATCTGATTACACATGGTAAAAGGAGTCAATAATGTCTGAGATGTGGGTTCCCAAAGAGCCTTCTTTCTGAACCTTCCCCAAGCCCTCAGGCTGCCCCCATGCAGACATGCCTGATGTGGCCCAGAGCCATGTGTGGAAATAGAGGGGGGTAGGTTTGAAAGTCCAAGTATTAAATCAATCAATCAATCAATCAATCAATCAATCAAATCATAGGGCTGGAAGGGACCTTGTGAGATCATTGAGTCCAACCCCCTGGGAATTGAACCCAGGACCTTCTGCATGTTAAGCAGAGGTGCTAGTCCTTGTGGAAATAAGCCCCACTTTGGTAAAGCAGTCTCTGCAGCTAGTCTTCCGAGCCTGGAGCTCTTTGCCAGGAGAGACAAGAGTGAATCCACGCCTGACTGTTCGGGACAAGAGCGGAAGACACCTATCTGAAAAGCCCTCCAATCCCAGGAAAGGTGGATACCAAACCAGGGGCTCAGATACCACAAATCTCAGACCTTGGACACTGCACCACCACTGACATGAGCACTAGTCAGAGGCAACAGAGCTCTCCTCCAGAGTGGCTACAAACTTAATTCACATCCCAGTGTGATAAGCACTTTCCACAGTCTCCACACACCCCATCCTGTTTGGGAGTGTGACAGAAAGACCACTGAAACAGAAAGACTTCAGATGAGTGAGGGAAATCAATTCTACAAATCCTTTAGGCTTGATATTAATTGAAATTTGAGTCCAACAAAGCACTTCCCATTGACCGCTGAAGTTGTTAGGCTAGTGTGCATGGGCCATTGCAAAACCTGGTCAACACTGGCTTGATTCAAGACAAACTGTAACTATCGACTCAGAAATGGAGAGCTGCTTTGGATTTTATGCCCATAGCCTGTCCCCAGACTGTGCTCACATCAGCTGATCAAAAGTCAGAAGCCAGGAGAAAGCCTAAAACCTGTGAAACTAATCTTCCTGCTAATCCCAGCCAGCATGCTACATGACTCCCATTCCTTCCACACCAACAGGTCTGACAGAATGGTGCCAAGGCAGGAGTTTAGCTCTCCAGTGATATGTCCAAAATACTAGGAATTGTGACGCAACTTGCAAAACTTCAGGCACCTCAAAAATCACAAGGAGTTGGGCATCTCTCTGAGTACCAATCTTTATTCACCCAAAGAGTAGGTGTGGCACGCCTCCCAACTAAGGGCAGGGCTCTACAGGAGGGCCGGCACCACAAGACCCAGCTGAAAGTTTCCAGAAAGCCTGGAAAGTTTCAGCAAACGTCAGGAAAAGTTTGACTGATTTTCAAATTGTGGGAAAGGCTAATGTGCAGAAGCTCAGTGACGCTGCGTGATTCATTGTATGGTGCAACTTGTAGACACCCTAACAGAGTCAGCAGCACCCAATTTATAACAGGGAGCCACAGGACCAGGGGGAGGGGGAGCCAGAATCCAGGCATACGCACGCTTCGAATCAAAGACGACCACAGCCCCATGAATAATACAATTATGTGGCTACAAAAATAGTTACTTCACTCCTCCGCTCCCTTTGTGGATACACACCACCTAGCTGCACTACCGTACCAAAGCTGATCTCTAGTTCTTCTGGGTGGAGGACCAAGGCACACTTCACTTACACCTGGGTGGGGCTGCAGACTGCCCCCACCAGCTAAGACAAATGGCACACATTAACTGCAGTAACATTGCTGAGCGTTTCAGCACGATCATCAACCTAACACATGTATCAATTGCTAAATGCTAGTTACAGACGAGAGGTACCAGGATGAGGAATCAGAAACATGCCTTCTCCATCCTCACTGCATTTAAAATCAGCCCCACCCTTAGCAGAGTCAGGTACAGACACCTTGTCATGCTGAAAACCAGCAGCAAGGAAACCCCTTAAATATCTCCTGTCGCCAACCCACCCCCAAACACACCCACCTTCCCCAGCTGAGATGTCCCCCGCTCACTGACATTACTGGACAGCAGAGGGCTCTCCTGCCTTCCCAAAAGAGTTTCTGCAATTAATGAAAACTAGGATGCCACGTTCCAAAGGGGCAGCCGTGTCAGCCTAGTCCAGCAAAACAAACAACGAGTCTGGTGACGCTTTTAAAAACTAACATTTATTGTATGAGCTTTCACAGAAGAGCTCATGCAATAAATAAATTTTGTTAGTCTTTAGAAGTGCCACCAGATTCCTTGTTTGTTTTGCTGAAAACAAGACTGTGGAGCAAAATACATTTGCTATGTGGACCCACGGAACGCTGCACTGAACTGGCAGGAGGGTTGTCAGTCCTGGCCTTCTACCGCACAGGTTATATCAGTGTTTTTTTGACCATTTGTGGATCAGGGAACACCTAAAAGTATAAATTACTTCACACAAAACACCCGATGAAAACACTCTTAAAATAGCTGGTAACAGGGGTGGGAGTTTTAAAATGTTCCAGTTGTAACAAAGCTTGCAGGTGTGCGTTAATGTCCACCACCATGTACCTGGAAACCTTGCTGTAGCTGGTGCATTAAATTGTTCCTTCCCTCTTCTTAGTCCACCTCCCCCAGCTGGGAGGGGTTGGGGTGGGTCACAGAACACCTGAAATATGTCTCAGGAGCATGTTACAGCAGTTGAGAAACACTGGGTTAGATCATCTGGGCTGTGAAGAACATACAGCCTCCAACGTGATTTACTGCAGAAATAAATGGCTATGTTCACTCCTTGACAAGGGCCCAGCTAGAACGGCTATACTAGCCCCCAGCACCACGGGAAGGTGTTGTACAGCCTTGCCCAGCAGGCATACATGGCCAAAGATCCCAGGCCTATAGGAAACTGGTGTGGGCAAGCAGGGTGCACGAAACTCAGAGGGCCAAGAGTTATACCTGGAACTCAAGAAGCCAAACTCCAATGGGAGTTTAGCACTTAACCCCTCTCAGGTCCTTTGAAAACCCAAGAGTAACAATTACTTGGTGACTAAGAGAAGGAATACCTGACCAACACAGTTTTTTGAAGGGTGTAACCATGGAAGCCAGAGAGAGGCAGAAGCAATGGTCAACTCCCAGCAGATCCTGGATGTTTTATTTTGTGAACTGCCTCACAGATGCATCTTGCAGTGCGTGGCAAGGCCTCATCTACACTACTCGCTGGGGTTCAAGTACCCACAGTGCCCCTAGCCTAGATCAACATCAGCTGGACCATTGCCCCCACCCTCTGGTTGGGAAACCTCTAAAGCAACAGCCACAAAAGGGTGGAGTCAGCTGGCTGCCCCAGAGAAGCACCACAGAATTCATCACACAGCTGGCATACATCTGCCTTCTCCAACATGGCTGGGGCATGGCTGCTCTTTTGGGGGACAGGCTCACCCAGTGCAGTGCCAATTTGGGGTCCAGGACATAAGCTGTGGAGCAGTGGGCTAAGGGGTTTAGGAGCCACAGTGAGGCTCCATGGCCTTATGCACTCAGAATGAGGCAGTAATAGCAGCTGGCCGTGACACAGAGTTCCTCTCCCCAAGAAGCGTGGCACTTGCTCCATGGAAGCTGGAGGCCAACTTGGACCACCAGAGCAAACACTGCATGGGATTCACACAGGGCAGGGCCCATACAGCTGAAATGGTGTGTGACTGAGGGAGCTGCCATGACAGAAGCCTCATCCCCCCAGGAGTTTATTAACAGAAAAGAGGTGACTTGTTCAAGTGCAGGCAAAAGAGGCTGTTCTCACGGGTAGTGGTGCTTGGTAACTTCACGCCATGCCGCAGTCCATCACAGTAACTCTGCCCTATGCTTGGCCAAAGGAGACAGGGGAGTGCTGCTGACCCACAGTGGGAGGTGCACACTAACTGCAGGACTTTTGCAGGCCTGTACCATTTACAGAGCAGCCATGCTCAGGAAAAAGGGGAGCAGCTAGGAGCTGGGCTGGCATTAACCAGTGCATACAGGGTTACCTGTGACAGTGTGCGCACAGACTACCCTGTCAGAACAAACAACCCTGACGTGACTAGCTCCAGTATGGGTTAGCCCAGGGAAGAGACAGCTGAGTTTTTGTGTACATTAAACATCTTTTATTATGCAGTAGTGTCTCTCTTTGTATGGTAAAAAGTTAACACCGGCTCCAGGTTTCACACAGGATTTATATTCTAGTACATGGGCAGCTGCAGAGGATGGCATTGTAGGTGTAACATACGGTAAACAGTAATAGTGATGTGCAAGGGGCACGGACTTTGTTTTCAATAATGTTTATTACACAAAAAAGCCTGCAGACCAGACTCTGTAGCCAAAAAAAAAAAAAAAAAAAAAGAGAGTACCATGGAGGAAAGCAAGAACAACAGTACTGCTTACAGGTGTCCCTTGCTTTTCCCTCCTCCTGCAGGAGGGCAGCCTGCCTGCAGAAGTTGCGAGGATGCTTGAGAAGAAAGGAGAACAGCTGCTGTGATAGCTAGCCATAGAAAGCAGCAGTCTCCCCTTTAGTTTACAGACTTCCCAGAACTATTGGTCCTCAGTGGGCATCTCCTCCTCACGCCATGTGCATTCCTCCATCACTGCCTTATCTTCCTGTCTGTCCCCTAAAATTTGTGCCATTTTAATACAGGTAGCCCACTCCAACTGTTAGGGCTGCTAGTTTTCCTTTTCCTACAGTTCATATTTGTAAGTGGCTGCAGAAGCATTGGACCTGCAGGGGGACGGCCAGACCACAGGACTGCACTTTAAAACAAGGAGAGGTGGGCACAGCCACCTCCACTCAGCCCACCGGACTAGCAGGGAAAGTCACCACATAATTTCAAGTGAGCACTGAATGCCCAGGCTTGGTTGGAATCCACTTCCTACACAAGGCATTGAGGCACCCAGGCCAGCACTCATACATAGCTTAGTACAAGAATAAGATTATGGGGAAGGAGCGGGCACTTCATTAAATAAAGAGGGAATTGAAGCATGAGCTGTAGGGGCCCCTCTGCGGCAGGTAGGCTGAGAGGGCCATTCAATGTTAATGTTTTGGCCTTCGTGCTTTCTTTAGACTGATGTGGAGGCTGGTTTCTTTGACTTCTCCTTACTTCCAGCATCAAGTCTGACCCCATGGCAGAGCTCAGCCAGACATCATGTGCAGCAACTCCAAGGCACCAGAGCAGGAATGCTGGGAACAGGTTCAGCAACCACTGTTGGTTGCACAAAGCGTAGCCGCAGGCCCAGACACCGCGGCAGTGGAATCTTTAACCTGTTACAAATGTCACCGACAGCATGCATCAGATGCTAGCCAGTAAGTCCAAAGCCCCTGCTGTACAATCAAAAGCCACACAGGTGCTGCATCATATTCTGTCCCCCACAGTCACTTCCTCTGCAAGCCTGGCTGCCAGTGCTTCAGCCCTGTGAGGACTCTGCAGCCCACCAGAGAGGGCTTAAACACAAAACAGGCCTCTCCCTGCCTCCTTGTCCCTCAGCGCACACCGCTCAGGGGCCCTCCCCAAAACCCTTGCACCACAAGGCAGGCTGTGGGCCAGATGCAACAGTGATGTTTATTCTTAGACTTCAAGTAGGATGGGCTGGGTGCTGCATGCCCTTTGGTTAAAAGTCAGACTATAAATCACTGTAACTTGCAGTCAGGACAGACAGCAAGTAGGGCTGACAGGTCTGCCAGTGTCACTGGGACCAGGGAATCAGCATCAAGCAGGTGCTTATAGGGTCCCTGCAGGATTGGTTCTTGGCTTGGTGCTGTTTAAAATTTCAGGGACTTGGAAGGAAAAAAACATGCTTACTGAGTTTGCAGATTACAATGGGTGGGGGATAGTAAACAAAGGAGAGAGACACACATCTGGAGCTACTGGTAAGCCCCCTACAAGAAAATGTGCCTTTCAGCAGAGGCACTGGTAAAGTTGCACCTAGGAACAAAGAACATAGGCCCTGCTTTTGGGATGGGAGATTCTCCTGGAAAGCAGCGACCCCAAAAAGACTGGGGGATCATGGTCACTAACCAGCTGAACATGCAATTAGTGCTTGTGCCAAGACGGCTACCATGACCCATGGATGCAGACATAGGAGTGGAGCATTACTGTCTGTCTCTGGCATCCGTATGACGACTAGTGGGTCTAGCTCTGGTGCCCACAGTTCAGTGACAACCCGGCGAGGGTTCAAAGAGCCATGAGACAGACGATACCTCACAGAGACAAACTGAACATCTCCAGCTCCTTATGGGGTGGGAAAGGGGGGAAACAAACTGAACAGACCAGGCAAAAGTGTAACAAGGGGCTGGAAGGCAAAGGTAGACAAATTCATATTAGAATGAGGTACAGATTTGTCAATGTTTTAATTAATCCGCGGTCCTGGTGGATTCTCCTTCATGGATGATTTTCCAGTCAAGCTGGAAGTTTTCCTACACGACCTCCTCTCATGCTAACAGGAATTAGTTGAGAGAAGCCCTGCAGCCTGGGTTACACAAGACAATCCAGATTAATGGTCGCCTGTGGTATGATCATGACCAGTTAGCATCCCAGGCTCTGAAGAGTCAATCCCAGAAATTCAATGCACTTCTTTGTACAATGATGCTTTCCACCCTGAGCCAGACTGGGCCTTCAGCCCTGTTAGCTTTTAACAGCACTGCCTGCAGCTCCAGGCAACAGCCACCTCTGGCTCAGTGTTCAGTTCTCTGGCTGCATGCTAAGGCTGTGCCTGTAAGTCAGGATCCATCTGTAAACCCGGATGCTGGTTGCAACTCCGAGGACTCTTCCTGCTTCCCAAGACATCCCAGATCCAGTGCTGCACCCCACAGGGCCCAGACACTGGCCAGATGGGGAGCACTCCTTACCAGCAACAGGAGGGAAGGGCGATGAGTCATGATCCCTGCCCAGAACCCTGTCCATGGGGGCAGAGGATGGGGACTTTGTGGGGTTCTGGGAAGTGAAGCAGGAGCTGGGGGGAGGACAGTAAAGAGGCTGTGGCCAGGTTGGTCTGGAGCAGGAATGGCGAGCCAGCACTCTAAAAGCACAGCCCATGGAAGGGAGAGAGAGTAAATGGATGGGGGGCTCTGGGACGCTGCGGGTAAAACGGGGTTGGTAGAAGCAGCTGGGGTGTAGTTCCAGAAGATCTAGGGCAGTGGCTCTCAACCTGTCAGCCAACTGGTGCACAACTCAGGCCACGTGACATCCTCAAGGCCATACAGGTAATACCAGATGTGGCCCTCTGTGGTAGATACATTGAGGACCACTGGCCTCTGGGGTGCTAGGACAGGTGGTGTGACAGTGGGAATTACTGGCTGTGTGGGCAGGGTACATGGGGTGGTGGCAACACACAGTATCTAGGAGATAGTGTCCTCCAGGGTTGCAGAACCTATCAGGTTTGGCCCAGCCCCACTATGGAGCGAGTGATGCTGCAGCCAATGGAGTGGCGGCTGGGCCAAATCTGAGCAGCACAGCAGCCAACGCCACAAGCTGTGACACCCAGAGCTGAGCCCAGCCAGCCCGTGACCCACTGATGCATGGCTGCAACACCTGGGCTGAGGACCTGGCATTAAGGTACTGCTAGACTGATCTCATTTGGTCCCCATTTCCTCTTGCTCCAGGACAAATACCAGAGCCCTCCTCAAACTAGCTGGCACCTTGCTCAGAGGATGGGCTCCTCAAACATAGCAGCAATACCATCAGTTCTGTCTTGCCACAAACAAATGTGCTGCTGGCTGTGAAGCTAGCCAAAAACTAAGCACCTGTGCGTGTGCTGCTCTTGGTGCCTTTGGCAACTGGGTTTGAAAAGTAAATCAATTCACTGCAGGATGCCTTTTTGCACCCTGGATCTATCAGAAGGGAGCTCCATGCACGTAAGCGCTGCGGAGATCAACATGGTGAAGACCACAGGGCATTTATACTTGCTTAAAGGAAGCCTACTGTGAAAGGTGAGGTGTGACACCTGTCTTTGTGGAGAGAACGCACACGGCTGCAGTAAACCTATTACTTGGCAGCCAGCAGAGCACATCTGTTCAGGCCTTGCCTTTGAACAGCTCAGTCTGACAACTGGCAGGTGCTTCACTCCAGCTGCCCCAAGCTCAGACATGGGGGACACTTGTTCTAGAGTCAGTGGGAGCTGAACACCTAATTTCCTCTTGCTCCTCTGAAAACACTTCTACTGACCACACTCCTTAAAGCATCTCAGTCTTAAGCCCAGTGGCCTCGATCACTTCATGAACAATACACATACCCAGCTTGGAAGGCAGTCATCAAGAACAGAGGGAAGCTCCTACTTGCTGCGCGGTACAAGGCATAAGCAGGGAAGGACAACAAGAAAAAAACAGTGAGCTTTCCTGCCCAAAGCCCAGAGAACAGGAGAGTTCTTGCATCCATTGCCAAGAGCCCCAAGTAAAAGCTACAGAAAGAGTGAAATGCAGCAAGTCTGGGGCATAACAGGCTTCCTTCTGCAACCAAGTCCAAAAACAAAGTGAAGTGCTTGGTGCGGCTTAGGGAATGAAACATCAGCTGTGAAAATGAAGCCACGAAGGTGTCCTACTGTCCATGTGACAGAATCCTAACAGTGGTAACTCTAAGACTAGATGTTCTTCTAATAGATCTGCTTCAGGAGTTATCTGGGGCAGGTCTCTGACCTGGAGTACAAGGAGATCAGACCAGCTCATCACACTGGTCCTCACTGGCTTTGGAATCTGTGAACTCCTGAAACTGTAGCCCCAAAGTTTAGCGAGAGTCTGCAAAGGCCAACAGCTTCGTTAAAGGAGAAGTGGGCCCTGCTCACCACTGAGGAGTAAGCAGAGCAAGCAACTTTGCATTTTGTTTTGTTCAGGCGGCTTTGCCAAGGTGCAGAGCACATGGTTTATGGCTTCATTTGCAACATATGTACCCACTGCCTAAGCCACTGGGCACATCTGCATTGAAGCACATGGAGTCCACTGTTTGTGTTATTCAGACCTCATAGGCCCTCCACTCATCACCCCTTCTCCAAAGGCACGTAAGCCCATCACTGCTCACGAAAGTCCCACAGCCACGAGAGAAACCACTAAGAATATCTCAGATCAGAGGCCCCCAATCTGGGAGCCATGGATTAGTGGCTCAGAGTCCCTCCTTATGGTCAGTAAGGCACTGCGGCTGGGAAGCTGGGGGTGCGGACAGGGATGAGTAGTTCAAAGGGATCTTTTACAGAGTGATCCATTAAAGGGCCTTAGGTAGGCTGTTTAAATAAATCCTTTTTCAGCACTTTAAAGTCAAAGGAAAAGCTCAGAAAGGACACAGTTCCCTTTCGTCCTCCTGTTTCACTTGGAGACAGCAAAGCTACACATGCCAAACCAGTAAGCCAAGTGGAAGACAAGCCATGAAGCTTGCCAGCTGAGCTGCAGGCCATGGAGATGCAGCCCCATTTCTCCACAGGTGCTTTCCAAATTCTGGATAGAAGCATACTGCGCAAGCTGGAGCAGACACCATGGTCATGGTGACCAGATGCTGCACAAGAACCGTTGTCAGCAGTGAGTTTGGGCAAGCAAGATGAACCTTCACTCTTACTCTCATCTGCTAAGAACTGCTTTCTCCTGGGCAAGGCCTAAAGAAGGAAGCTGGGATAAAGGAAAGTAACTCCAGAGTTTCAGCTAGCGAGCCAGCAATACGTCACATCAGCCGGCAGGAAATCATTACAGCTCTCGCCTACAGCAATCCTATCAAAGCTACAGAAATTTCATCTCTACCATCACAGCAGAAGAGGAAGATTGGAAAAAGCTTGATTCGGCAATGGAGAAAATCTGATTTAGCTGCTTAACTAACTGTCCCAACCCTGTAAGGTCATCAATATTTTTTCTGTACATCAAGCACACAGGCAGCAGTGGAGAGGGAGAGTGTCGTAAAATATGGAGACTCTCTCTTAAGATATCTGGAAAAAAAAAAGCCAAACATCAAAGACACCTCTGCAACACACAGTAGAGTAGATTTCTGTGACCACCACCATTCACTGTCCTCCTCTAGATATTCCTCTTTGGAAGCTCTTTTCCCCACTAATTTCCTCTCTGGTAATTATCAGTCACACTTTATATTAAGGGGTCTTTTATAAATAGTTAAAGGCTTAATATATTATTGATGGTTCAATAAATGCTGTAGTCCAGCACACTCTAACATACCAAGAGCTAAATGTTTCTAAAAGGCTCATAAATGACAAATTCTCTAAACTTTTTAAGTGTACCCTTCATATAAATCAACACCTGCTAAGAAACCCAGTCAAAGGCTATAAACCGTATGTAGTCCCTAAAGAGGGGACTCTTTGCCATTGCACTGCTTTTTTCCACCTTTCTTCTACTTTCCCATCTCACTTCTTTATCTAATTTACAGCCTGACTCAAAGTCCAGGACATCCAAGACTGCTACTGTAATAAGCATTGGGTGCTGATGGGTCAGGCCTGGATTGTAAACTCCTGAGTGCAGGCACCGCATCATCATCTGTATCAGAAAGCTACCAGTGGTCAAGGAATGCCTGAAATCCAACAGAAGATACATGGAAAGACAGATGCATCTCCAGGCCCCTTAACACCTCTAAAAACCCAGCTCTTAGTCTCCAGATAAGAATCTTGGTTACATTTGAAGAAATGGTGCTGACCAGTCAGCATTTACATTCCAGATGTTTTGCTGAAGAGGATCACACTTCACCTTCCCTAGTATTTTCCATTTTAGAATAAAGTGCCAAAAATATAGTAAGAGGGGTTACAATTTCAAAAGCACAAGTCATGCTACTAAGAGGTTGAGACCCTACCGTAGCTTAACAAAGTCAATGCCTACATTCCCGGGTAAGGTACTAAAGGTAGCAAAGAAAGAGTAATGCATTCACTGGCTGGAAGTGGAAGGCACATGCAATCACACAGGAAATACGACATAGAAGTTTAACGAAGAGAGCACTTAACCACACTGGAACAAGTTACTAAGAGGCATGGTGGAGTTTCCATCATTGACCATCCTAAAATCCAGATCGGCTGCTTGTCTAAAAGCTTTGCCTTGGGCAGGTCTCTGGCCTGTGTCCACAGAAGGCCAGATGAGATGAATACACTGGCTGAGCATCTCAGACTACAGCTGAAACCCGTGCAGCGCAGTAGAACCTGGAGGCTGCAGTCAAGATCAGGGACCCAGCACGCCGTGTATGCTCAGGAAGGCCTAGGCCAGCCATGGCCAAACTGTGGCTTGGGAGCCACATGAGGCTCCTGAATGAAAAATTGCGGCTCCCCGAAGAACATCAGCAAATCAGTTTAAGAAAGCAGCCCCAGCCTAGGAGTTCAGGAGGGGGTTGGGACGATGGGGAGAAGCGCAGCATGGTTGGGGATGGTGGAGAAAAGTGCAGCATGGTCACACTCACCACTACCCTGCAGTCTTCTACATCGAGCAGCAGCTAAGTTTTTACTGTATAGGCCTAATTTTCTCAGTAATCTTAAGTCATTATTAGAATCTGACATTCGTAGGATGAATATTTGTCCTCTTTTTACAATAAAATTAAAGTGTGCTATGAATTTTAAACTTAGTAATTTTAGAGTAGGTAAAAGTATATGGCTCTGTGCCACAGTGTGGCTCTTGAAGGTTTAATAATCAAAGTGTGTGGCTCTTGAGTTCCATCAGTGTGGCCACCCCGGCCTAGGCAGTAGTTGTGGCAACCCCAGGACTATTCTCCTAACTTATTTTCAGTTCTTCAATTATGAATATCCGGTTGTTTGCATGTAGGTTTTAATTTGTCATTCTGTCACCTCAGAAGCAGCCAATGGAGGGAACCAAGTATTTCAATGGTTAAACCTCTGCACTAAACTGACACGGCTGTGTCATGTTTCTTTCAAGGCCCCCTAGAGCAGTGGTCTTCCCTGGGACCCAGTTGAAAAAAATAATTTAATCCCACAACCCATCAATTATATCTTTGAGCAATGCATTCCAGTCTTTTGGCAGTGGCTGCAAAGGGGGCTGCAACCCAGCATCTGAGGGTCTGAGACTCAGTGCCGGGTCCTGACCCTAAGTGACAATCACTGCACTAGAGGGGGCCGCTGAATAGGGCTACAGCTTACCCCGAATGCCTAGGAGAGCTAGGTCTCTGCCCTGTGCAACTCCTCACTCTGAAGAAGGCATCGGGTCATATGGAGTCAGGAGCTCTGGGTTGAGAGCAAAAGGGAGGAATTGGGGGGCAGGGGCTTAGCAGGTTGCTAAACAAAGGGTGGCCCCGATCCCTTATGAGCTGGGACAAGCAGGTAAAACCACAACCGAACAAGCTGAACTGGTTAAACACTACCATATGCAAACTTAGCTGTTTAAGCATTTAACTAGCTCAGCTACAAGCGATGATCTGACACTCCCTTTCCTTTGATTCTTTAAAAGCCGGGGATTTCCCTCCCTTCCCCACAACCAACTTAGTTAAGGCTGCTCTAATGTTTGGGCAGACAGCATGCATGGGAGCTGCAGTTAAAACCCAAAGCACTGAAGTACAGAAATATACCACTAAAGTCATGTATACAACTCAACTGTACATTCGGTTACCGATAGCGTTAGATGGCAATCACCTGAGACACCCCGTAATGACTATTTATAAACTCATCACAGCCACACCAGAACATCCAGTCATGTCAGGCGTATCAGTACTGGCATCTGAAAAGCCTGAGTTTGTGTGGTCACCACAAGTAAATATTAACCTTCCCCTTAAATGTCTGGTGGATAATGAATGAGAAGGTTTTTATTTACAGATAACACAGGGCTAGCCATGTTAGTCTGTTTCAGCAAAACAAACGAGGCATCTTGTGGCACCTTAAAGACCAACATTTATTTGCACATAAGCTTTCCTGGACTAGAACCCACTTCGACAGCGGGTTCTAGCCCACAAAAGCTTATTCCCAAATAAATGTTGGTCTTTAAGTTTAAGGTGCCCAGGACTCCTCATTCGTAATGTACAGGTATATTCTAGACCTGGTTATTTCCAAAGTTGAATGCTGAGGCTTGGAGCAGGAGGGAGGGGTGCCATTAAAATACAGTAAATATTACCCTTACACAAACCAACTTTAAGATTTTAACTGGACACATTAATAAGCATCCATACAACCTCTGATTCTTTCAAGGGAGAACTGTAGCTGTTTTATGCTAGAACTGCAGTTAAAATACCACAATCCCACATTAATGTGATCATTAAAATGCCTCAAGTCTGCAGTGTACAGCTCCTGTCTCGATTCAGTGTTTCCCTACAGTATTAGGGAAACACAGAGACCTGAGAGGTGGTCAGTGATTTCAGGTAGTGGTTCTCAACCTTCTGCAGGTTGCAACACCCTTGATGGCGTCTTGTGCCACTACGGGACACAGCAGCCCCCCCGCCAAATCCAGCCACCAACCTGGCTCTCTGCGACACACTTCCCACTGTGTGGTGACAGACACAGTGGTTCAGAACTGCTGCTCTGATGTACAACACACCAGTGTAATTACAGAATGCAGTGTAGGAGCACGACCCCAAAGGGCTTGCACCGCTTATTTTGTTCTACTAAAAATACTGTCATACCAACTAGTCAGATGAACTGAGTGAGTGGGCAAAACAGCTTAGTTCTCCTACCAAAACTGAAAGGTACATTTCCTTAGAAGTACAAATGGATAATTACAGCTGCTCATGGTTGTTTTGGCTGCAGCATATTGGTGATTTTCACACTAGGCCTCTCAAAGTCCAAATGACAGCAGATGATTTAACAAGGGAAGGAGAGAGACGGAACTAGAACACGTGACCAAGATGCTAGAAACACACGCTATGGTCCAACGGAGGCAGTGCTATACAAACTCCCACCCATTGTGTATTTATGGGTTAGAGACTCCCCGGGAATTGAGACAGCTCAGGAATCACAAGTCGCAAAGGGGGAGCCTTGCTAGCCTAGTTCAGCAAAACAAAAAAGGCATCCTGTGGCATTTGTTAGTCTTTAAATTGCCACAGGATTCCCCCCTCCAGGAATCACAGGGGTGGGCAGCACTCAGAACAGGCTCCAAACATGGGATGGCTGTGTCATCACCACCACCGATTACTGCTCACCATTACGGTGACAAATTCCAAACATGTTCACCCCCCCACCCCTTATACGCTGGACAAAGAGGGCAGTCTCTCTGCAGAAGAATAAATGGGCACAAATCTGACATCAGAAACCACAACACTAAAACCAGCAGGGGAACCCTTCAATCTCCCTAATAACGCCACTAAATGATCTGTTAACACCCCTACTTTGGCAAATGAATAACAAATCAAAGTTTCAAAGAGAAACTGAAGAACTGGAATTCAAATGCAGATTTGACACCCTCAGTTTAGGACTGAATAGACCAGTGGTTCCCAACCAGTGTGCTGGGGCACACTGGTGTGCCACGAGCATCCCTGAGAGCTAGAGTTAAAGTTCCCCCCTGCTCAGCCCAGCCACATAGGCTGCGAAGGGCTGGGGAAAGGCAGGGGTCAAAGTAGGGGGGAAGGCACCGGAACACAGTTCTGGGACCCCCTGTTTTTAGGCAGGCAGCATTCCAGCCCCCCTAAAAACACAGGAAGGCACTGGTACGTGGCGTTCCAGCGGTCCCACTAAAAATAGCACGAGCAGCCAAAAAGCAGCATTTCGGTGGCTCCACCTTAAATCCTGCTGCACCTTAAGCCCAGCCAGCAGACTGCTGTGGGAGGCCAGGAGTGCATGAATCTCCCCCTGCAGGGTGGAGCAGCTTGTGTCAGCCAGCCTGCAAACAGCCCAGGCAAGGGCTTTTGGGGGGGGGGGGGGGGGCTGGAGAAGTAGTTCTGGCCCCTGCAGTGATGGGAGGGTGCATCACAGGCAGCAGGGGGCTGGGAGAGGGGACGACGGGAGCAGCAGTGGGTGGAGGATTTACTCTGGGTGGCAGGGAACCACTGTGGAGAAGGGAGAAGTGGGGCTCCCCTGCCCTAGCTTCCCACTCCCCAGGTTCCCCCTGCCCCCCCCCACGAAGCCACTCGTTCTCCCTTTCTCTCCTCTTGCCACCCTCGTGCTGTTCCCATGGCTGCCTTTGTCCTCTTTTGCCAGCCCTGTCCTGCTCTGCTCCCCACACTCACTCCTGCCACTACACACAACGCCTGACCTCCCGTCTTGCAACCCCTGCTCTGCTACCCCTACTACTCCACACAGCAGCATTTCCAGAACAGTGTCATGATTCATGAATATTCATAAGTAATTTAAGTTATTTTGAATATTCATGAGTTTTGTAATGGTGGTGTGCCTCGAAAAATTTGAAGGTATCAAGGTGTGCCACAGCAGAGAAAAGGTTGGGAACCACTGGAATAGACCAGTGGTTCCCAACCTTTAATTCCGTGTGGCATGCTTGCAGCTCCCGGGCCTTGCCGCCACGGGCAGCCCCCAGCCAGGGCTGGATCCCGCCACCGTGGCTGGGGACGTGTGCTGCCGCTGCTGGTACCACATCAAAGGGGATGCCACGGCACACACTGGTTGGAAACCACTGGAATGGACAATGGGTTTTTCCCCCCCTTTACAATAGGTCATTTTACTTTCCTACCTCCCTACTCTATGCTGTTCTTCACAGTCTTAATCTAAACAACTATTTGATTTGTTGTTAAAATCTGACCTGATCCAATGACTTACACTTCCCCTCATTTATCTTCCTCCCATTCTGTAAGGCCCCCATCTTCAAAGTGCCTGAAGAAGTGAGATTTTCTCCCACAAAGGCTCATGCAATAAATAAATTTGTTAGTCTTTAAAAAGAGCCGCCAGACGCCTTGTCTTTCTTGCTTACCACTAGTTTGTTTAAAGGTGGCTCATGTACTCCTTCCATGAGACTCCTAGCCTGTGATGCCCACAGAGTGAGCCAGTAACCACACAAAGAAAAACTTACAAACCATCAGGTTGTACACATCTTAAATAGTAATCACATGATTTCATTGAGGTCACTTCCCTCCTCTCTCTCAGCTTGCTGCAACATGTCTAGAATTAGACTGAAAAGCCTTCAGGGCAGGAACCATTTCCTCTCTGGACACAAAGCACCAGGGCTTGTCCACACAGCACCAGCCAAGAAAGTGAAGATGAAGTAGCTAAAGGTTTGGCATAAAAGCTCATTATGGACCCCTAATTCACAAGTAAATAGACTTGCGCTCACCCTAGCTTAATTCCCTGAATGAAAGCATCCGTTCCAAGGTTAAGCGATTTACTTCATCCCTCTAGTCAATTCATCTGAACTTTTCTGAGCATCCCCCACTGGAGATAAACACACGAGAATGATAAAAATTACTGGCAACAAAAATACTCAGGGTGAGCTATTTCCAGCTTTCAATATAAAATCAGCCATCCCATGAATATATTACTGAAGAAAAACACTTGCTCCACCTTAGCCATACTGCTGGGCTGCTCATTCACCTGTGGACAGGAACCCCAAGCTGCCATACTATGCAAAAAGGGACAGGGAGTGCTGCATATCAATGCCAAACTAAGGGTAACCAGTAATGGTGTCGTTTAAAGGCAGCTGGACTACTCCCTCCTCTGGACAGCCCTCCTGTGCTGTGCTGCAAGCCTCTGTGCAAAAGAATAAACGGACACGAGCCTGACATCAGAAACAACCACCTTCAAAACCCAACAGGGGAACACTTCAATCTTCCCAACTGCTCCATCGATCATCTGTTAATAGCTGTACTTCGGCAGACGAATAACAAACCAAAGCTTCAAAGAGAACCTACAGAGGTGGAATCCACATGCAGACTTGACACTGTCAATTTAGGGCAGAACACAAGGGCTAACAATCTTTCAGATCAAGTTCACAAAAGCATACCAGCAGAAATACATTGGTACTCAAGGCAGGGTGGGCTGGGCAGGGAGTGCAACCCCATAGGCCAGTCCCAGTGCAGAGCCAGAAGCAGAGAGGGGGGGAACATGACTGCTGCCAGGCTCCCCACAGGGAGCTAGGAATCAGGCAGGAGAAGAGTGGCAGCAGCCCAGTCCTTGCACAGAGCAGGAGTGGGAGAAACTGCTGCTAGGAGTCCCCAGGGCAGCTTAGTAGCTAGTGCTGTTCCACAGGGATGCATCTGCTTGTTTGTGGCCACTTTGAAGTGCACATTTTAAATGCCCAGCCCAGCATAAGTACCGCTTATGTCAATCCCTGAAGACAGACTATGCGGGTTTTCCCCATTACAACGGACAATTTTGCTTTTCTCAACCGCCCACCCACATCCCTGCTAATTGCTGTTCTCCACTGTTTAAATCCAAACAATTGCTATGAATTGCTGTAACAGTTTGATCTGATCCAATGAATTACACTCCCCAACATTTATTTTCCTCCTATTCTGTGAGTTCCCATCTTCAAGTATCTGCTGAAGTGGGATTTTCTCCCACAAAAGCTCATGCAATAAATAAATGTTAGTCTTTGTAAGTGCAGCCAGACTCCTTGTTTATTTTGGAAAAACCTAATCTCCCCAGCCTCGTTGTTCCAATTTCTGCTTGCCTGAGCTATCTACCTGTTTAATTGTACAGCAAGGTATTTGACAGTCCACTCATCAGGTTTCACCAGCATCTAAATACTTGATCATAACTGAAAAGCTTCAGATATTAAAGTGCACGTCATATTAACTTCAAGAAAAGGTGTGCACTGGCATTCCTGGTTCTTAGTGTAGAACTAGACTAGTGTTAGGTTCCCACTAAGACTCCTTACAGCAGCCTTGCAAAGAAGAAAGATGTACAGGCCTTGGCACAAAGCGTATTGATCCTTCCCCTCCATCTCCCTCACAAACAGTGATTACAAATGGATCTTGCACTCCAGGTCAGATAAAGAAGAGTAGAGTTTTCTAAGGTTGCTTTGCAGGATGTTTTGCCGACAGTAATTGATTAGTCAGGGTTTCGAGTATATTACACCGTAAGAACCCTGAGAATTTTACGATGCAGCATAACTGACCCGTCTGTAGTACGTCTTTACAAATAATGAATTAGGACTCCACACACTATGCTAGAAAGATATCCCCATTTTACAGGTGGAAAAAGTGAGGCACAAACAGGTGACTTCTCCAGAATCACATAGCAAGCAGGTAGCATTACAAATCAGAACCCAATTGTATGCTTAAGCACAAGATCTTCCTAATTTATTACAGCCCTCATCTTTAATGGAGGAGTAACGTATAACCACAGATAATGTTCCAAACAGCTACAAGCAGCTCTCACAACCGAGGGCATCTGCACTCTTCTCTTCCCTGCTAACTTCCAAGAACAGCCCACAGCTAGACAAGATTTCGAAACCCATGTCAGAAAGCATCAATTTTTCCTGACGTGTTTATGAGGCAAATTCACTGTAGAATCTGGACTCCCCACAAGTATATGCTCAATACTGTCACACAGGGACTACCTAGTCTAGGGATGTGGAACCAAGGCCCAGAGAAGGGATCATCCCAAAGTGTCACAATAAATCATCTTCAAAGCATCCAGTGAAGTGGGATTTTTCTCCCACAAAAGCTCATGCGATAAATAAATCTGTTAGTCTTTTCAAGTCCCACAAGACTGCTTGTTTTACTGAACTAGACTAACACAGCTATCCCTTTGGATCTTGGCAATAAATCCAGAGACAGGAGTTCAATTCCCAGCTCCACCAGAGGTTCAAAGCATCGTCGTAACTACAAAAGCACCCTACCACTCAAATTCAGCCAGGTAGCTAGAGAGACGTATGTGAAATCTCAGGAAAGATTGCACAGAAGAGAAATAAAACACCGCCAGTTCCTTGTGTGTAGGTACATGCCCCAGCACATCCAAAGCAAACCAGCCACCAGCAACTAAACAGTGGACGTCACTATACAGCACATTTACAACAAGCACAGAGTTCATTTTGTGAGTCTGCGCAGACACCTCTTGCTGTTCATGGCTCTTTTAGTTTCTCCAGGAACATTTTAAATGCTCCTAATTAAATCCACCAAGGGAATGCCACAGCTGGTAAAGCACCATAGCCTGGCTTGCCCCAACCCTTCCAAAAAAAAAAAAAAAAAAAAAAATCACACTCATGTTTGCTTTGCTAGCCTAGAAGGGCAGCAGTAATTTTGTGGCAATCCAAAACGTTGAGTGCCCTCATCAATAATGCAGGCATTGTACTACACTGCCTGACCTCCCCTTGCACAGCAGCCAGCAGCAGCTTGTCCTGATTTACCTATTCTTTACAGGGAAGGAAGGTAAAACTGAATGATTTCTTCCTTCAGGGAAACCAATTCTCAAGCACCAGACGAACAAACTGATAGTGGGCCCAGCCAAGGGAAAGAGGCAGCTAGTTTTAGAATTAGCTCCCACACAATGCTTTTCTCCCAAGGAATCCTGAAAGCAACAGACAAAGACTCAGACAAGAAAGCCAATTTTAGTGCAAGTTCTTCTGCAAGCACACTAGGCAAGAGTCACCCATTACGTTCATTAAGTTTAACCACGTACACAGATCGGTTCAGGACACTGCTTCTTACAGCAAGCAGCCATTTTACACAACTCTCGGAGCCTGTGAAACTTATCACAAATGATGCAGCTGCACATCAAATAAACCTGGAAGTAGCACAGCTCTGCCATCTTATGCTACTGTCACAGTAGCAACAGTGCATCTAGAATATTAGGGCTTGATCAGCAAAGTGTAACATCACCAAGGTAATGACCTTTGCATTTAGGCTCTTGGCTAATTCAAGTCACACTCCTACCATTCCACAGCTTTCAGATCACACACTGCTTCACACAGTTCAAGTTTCTGCCAATTAAATGCGAGTCCTACTAATCTGAACACCAGATTTTTGCCTGTCTATGCAGAGTTGCCAGCCCCCTGAGGATTGCCCTGGAGTGCCCAGGAGTTAAAGATGAATCTTTAATGTCTGTCATATGATGAGACCTCCAGGAATACATCCAACTAAAATGACCAAGCCTGGCTCTACACACTTCCAGATGACCACCCGTGCAGCATGAGGCCCAGGAACAGCAACGTTTAAGTCCATTTGGTTCTGATTCTTGCTTGCCGAAGAGGCCAGGACGGTCAGCATGCCCCAGCAAGACCGACTAATGCAGCGAAAGGACCAGTTGGAACTAACAGAGTGCTACCCTACCCTTTCAATTCTCTGCCATCATCAAATCCAGCAAGCGATGAGCTGCCCTGGCTCACGCTCTATAGCATCAGGTCACCGCCTCACAAAATGGATGCTGGCCATACTGGTGTTGCTTGCAAATGCCTGCAATTTGCCCAGCTCCTACAGCACTGTGATGATATGCAGACTGAAGAGGTAACTGCTTGCTTGCAAAAAGAGGTGGTAAAAATCAAAAGCAGAACTGAATCCTGCCTGCACCTATTTTCATAATAGACCCACCTAATGCCCTGAAATTTCTGTCACTTCCACTTGCACCATTCCAACAAAACCCTCACTCCGATGCGAGTCTGCGTGGCACATGCAGGTAGCTGCGAGCCTGCAATTTTTGCCTTCCACCATCACATACTCATCCCATCTGCCTGCCAGTTCAGGCCGAAGTAAATGGGTTTTTGTTTTTTAAAGGTAGTATTTGCATTTCCATTCTCTAGCAGTTTGTCTTCTGTCTCTGACCTAACTTCTTTTCAAGCTAAGGGACCAGTCGCTGAGGCTATTCAACGGGGTCAAGCTATTCCACTAAGAGTCAAAACAGGGTGGGATTGCTCATGGTTAAAACAAGGCAACCCTCACCCCAGGAAACACAACTCTCCCAGGGGAAGCAGGCAATCCCTAGGCCAGGCATTGTAGCCTGCTCCTTTCAATGGGAACAATAACAGGATCTTCTTTTCATCTGCAAAGTCCCTCCCAGAATTTTACCTAGTAGGAGCTGGTGATGCTGCCTTGACTTTGGGACCAGAGACATGGAAGGAGCCAACAGCTGTCTCAGATACTATCTAGGGAAAGGTCCTTTGGGAGTGACCATGGGAAAACGCCTGCCCCCTTAGTGATCAGCAGACTGAGGAAGAAACCAACTTCTTCATCTTTTCATTGGCCATCACTTTGCTTAGAAGTGGGGCCTAATCCTCGACCCTCTGAGAAAGGCAGAGGAAGCCACAATTGAGAACAGGGCTGGACAAAAACACAGACATCTGGGGTAAAGTGCAGGTCTGAAACAGAGGCCTTGAGCCCAAGCATATGATCCCCAGAGCAGTGCAGCGCTCCCCTCCTTCCAGGACAGGGTGATGGTTCTTGGAAACGGGACCCAACAAGGCTGTGGCCAGGCCAGACACCCCAGGGGCGGGGGGTGGAGATAAGTGTGCCAGGGATGTTACATAGCAGACTGTGGCCATGGCTAGACTGAGGCACACCATTCAGAGGATCTCAGAGGGAAGTCAGACTTGGGAGAGGGGCCCGGAAGACAGAAGCAGGTGCAGATCCACGCAATGAGGGGGACAGAGAAAGAAGAGATCCCAGGAAGGTGTGGAGTGCACAGGGCTCCCAAGTGTGGGGTACCTGGCAAACTAAGATCATGGGCAGGTACAGGCACGCTGTGCGGATGTATGGGAACAGGCCGTCTCCAGAGATCGGAGATGAGGTCTGAGTGTACTGGGTAGACCAGGTCCAGGCATGCTATGAAGGGAGGACAAGGTGGAGGGCCCCATGTAGACAGAAGAGCAGCCACAGGCACAGCATGCAGGGAATAGGGGGCAGGTAGGAGGCAGGACCCAGTCCCAGCAGAGGTTAAGTTGAGGGAGCCAGCACCAGGCAGACGAAGGTCTTGGAAAGATCCGCACACGCTGTACGGGGGAGCTGGGGGTGTCCCCATAGACGAGGGACTGGGGCAGCTCCACAGGAGGCGGCAAGGACGGGGGGGGGGGGCACAGCACCCGGCAGACCCAGGTTTTAGGCAGGTCCGGATACACTGTGCAGGGCGTAGCGGGTTGGTGTCGCTCCTGGGGCCAGGCCGGGGTCCAGACGGTACCTCACAGACCCGGGCCTCGGCCAGGCGCAGGCCGCGTGGCGAGGCTGGGGGCTCAGAAGAAATTTCACCAGGAGACACCCGCACACCAAGGTCCCGGGCAGGCCCAGGCGAGTCCGGGCGCCGGGGGATGGCGGCTGAGACACTGAAGCTTCGGGCCGGGGCCGCCCCGCGCGGGACCCGAGAGAGTGGGGGAGGGGCCCGCTCGGCCGGTACCTGGTAGACCGAGGCCTTGGGCAGGTCGAGGCAGACGGTGCAGCACAGCACCGAGTAGAGCCGCTCCTCCAGCTTCACGCTGCCCTCGGCCCCGCCCGCCCCCGCCACCTTCAGCCGCTTCTTGGGCGGCGCGTCCGGGTCCCCGGCGGGCTCCGCGTGCGGCCGGGCCCCGCCGAGCAGCAGCCCCGGCTCCTCGGGCCCCGCCGCCGCCGCCGGCCCCGCCTCGCCCGGCCCCGCGGAGGAGGAGGAGGAGGAGGAGGAGGCGGCGGAGGGCGCGGCCGGGCCCCCCCCGCCCGGCTCCCGCTCCTCCGGCCCGGACATGGCGCCGCCGCTTCACCCCGCCACCGCCGCCGCCATCTTGGCTGGGCCCGGGCCTGGGCCTGGGCCCCGACTCCCAGCCCGCAGCCGGAGAGGCCGCGCCCCCGGCCAATCAGCGCGCGGCGGGGGCGGGCGCGGCGCGGCCGGCGACCTACCGGCGCGAAGCGCGTCGCCCCGCCCCCGGCGAGGCCCCGCCCACCGAGCCCGTCTTTCATTGAACGTTTGACGGGGCCGGAGAGGGAACAAAACGGCAGGGAGAGGGGCGGGGCTGGTGGCCAGGCGGGGCTAGGGAACCAATGAGTGTGAGGGGCGGGGCTAGAGGGGAGGCAGCTGGCCGGAAAGGGAAAGACGGGCAAGGGGCGGGGCTAAGGGAAGGCCATGGGGGCAGCAGGGGACAGAAAGGGGCGTGGCTAAGGAGCTGGAGCTGCAGCTGCGGGAGGGGTGGCTCTAGAAGGGCAGGGGGGCAAAGAGGAGCAGCTGGCGAAGGGGCTGCAGAGGGCCCAGCAGCTGGGCGAAGCCCCAGCAGAAACTTGCTGCCCCCCTTTTTAACTTTCTCTGTAGGACATTTATGCTCCTTGTCCTGCCCCCCTGCTGGACCACAGTGTTGGCAGAATATTCATCCTTCAGCTGATATTTAATGGGTGTGCTTTCCATCGGGCCTGCTAACCCCTTCTCAGTCACTGGGCAACCCCTCCCAGCTGGAATAATGGACCAGAGCAGTGGGATGGGCAGAGGCTGCCCTTCCAGCACCTCTCTGGGAAGCTTGCTGAGTAGAAAAAACAAACAAACAAACAAACAAAAACCCCAAACAAAACAAAACAAAACAAGAATAATTAACAAGGAGTCATGTGGCAAAGCTATACAGGTTTGGGGAAGAAGGGTGATGCAGAATTTGCCTGATGCCCTTAATAAACCTAACAGTTGCTGTTGCTGTTTTAACGTGGTTCAAGAGGAAAGATGAGGGGAACACAGGAAAGTTCAAATCTTATTATGGAAGGTCTAAGTCAGGGGTCTCAAGCTCAAATCACCATGAGGGCCACATGAGGCCTAGTACATTAGCCCAATGACTGCACCACTGAAACCTTGTCATACAATGATATTGCAAATGTCGGGAAGAATAGCGCCATTGTGGGCCGCAGGAAATAGCTTTGGGGGCTGCACGCAGCCCACAGGCCGCGCGTTTGAGACCCCTGGTCTAAGTGGAGAGGGAGCATCCCTGTGGCTGGGGAAAGTCATCCCACTGTACAGGTGAGACTCATCTATGCGTACACTTATAGATCCACAAGCAGAGCATGGCTGTGGGTAAGAAACTCAGGAATGTTTGGCTGGGATTCCCCCCAGCTGCCCTTCCACACCCTGAACAGATGGCCTCAATGCAGAGCATCAGGATACACACAGCCAGATGCCAGGACACCTCCCCTCCCTGCAGCAGAACCAGCCGTGCTGGTCTGACAGACTTAAACCCAAGACTAAGCAGTTGGGAGCTGTGTGGCCAAGGAGCCCCTAATTAAAGCAGAGCCAGAAGGGGTAGCCAGCTCTGCCCATGTCAGCAGTGATGGCTGCTGGCACAGGAGTTTAGGCTGTAGGAGCAACCAGGGCATCTAGGTGCCCTACTCTGGCAGCAAACTGTCATTTTCCGAGTCCAAGAGGGCATGCAGAAGGAGGGAGAAGGTGCAGCGGCTGAGGGAACAAACCTTCCCTGGTGCCAAGGAATGGAGGAGGGGCCCATCCCTTGCCCATGGAAGCCAGGGAGAGCTGGACCTGCCCCTATTGGAGCTAGAAACCTGGCTGCAGTCAAACTTCTAATACTCACTGATCACTGTCTACTGCCCCCTGCTCGCTGTTCTGCTCCGGCTCACGTCCCTGAGTTGGGGCTCAAGTTGGGGCATGTGGAAGAAATTTCTGCCCCACATGGGAAGCAGTGACACTTTGGTGCTTGTCACTGTGCCTTGGTACATCTCATGGCTCCAGGACTTTTCCCCATGGAAAGGTCACAGAGGAATCTCACAGGCCAAACTCATTCCTGATGTCACTCTGCCATAGTCAAGGGCTTTATGTTAGAGGGATTTGGCTCAGTGGATGTGACTGGGCTAAGAGGGAGTGGAGCTAGCTACAGGGCAGCAGCAACATGCTAGCTCCAGCTCAGGCAGATAAAACCTAGGTCCCTGAGAATGTCCTCAAGTTCTTCAGGCTGGTTCTCAGGATGCAGATGAGCCAAGCTGGAAACTCAAGGTTACCGTAAGTGTGTCTGTGCAGGAAGATGGGGAGGAGCTTTCCCAGGTGCTAAGAGGGGCATTCAAGCTGATTTCAGCAGCTTGGTTTGACAGCATCTTCCTTGGCCATTACGGGATCTCCTGTGAGAACTGGCTTTGCCAAGCAATGGTGGAGAAGAGAGTGAAAACAGCACACCAACCTTGCCAGCTTCCTGACAAAGGCGTATTCTTGGCACATCTCACCAGGGAGCTGAAGCCACAGTGTTCCCTCTGGCCATCCTCCAAGAGAAGCTGTTACTGAGCCTGTGTCTCCTCGGTGATGTACGCACAGGGTAGAAAACGTTTTATTTCAACTGTCTTCACTTTGGGAATTTTCCCTTTTCCAGTAAGGAAATTACATGCAAACCCAGCTAGTGCCTGGGATTTTACAGGTGCAAGAGTTAGCGGTTCCCACACACCATCCCCATGGCAATCAGAACTATGCGGCAGCATGGCACCATGGGCCATGGCCATCCAAAATACTATACGCCACTGGAGGGTACGCAGCACTTTGACAGTGAAACATGCCATGACGCTGTCTGGGTTTAGGGGATTGTTTATGATTATCTTTCATAATAATATTTCACATTTGCAATAATCTATATGTGATACATCTTGTTTGGTACCAATGGAAAGGTTGTAATTGGCTAGGAATGATGCTATGGTTTATGTGAAGGTGTCATGTCTGTATTAGAAGCTAGGAGTAGGTTTATTCTATTTGTGTTTCAAGTTATTGGATTGTAGGACACTCTGCAGACTGGATGCCTACAAACTTTTGTTTCTCTTAATGGCCCATTAAGGAAGCTCCCAGGTGTAGAGGGCCCAGGGAGAAACCTGCTGAGCTACTAAGGCTTGCCCATGTGATTCAACTCCATTGTGATTTGCAAAGACTCTGCACAACATGGAGAAGGTCAGAGGTGATAAAAGGCAGCAGACTCAGCTCCGTTTTGTCTTCAGTCTACAACCAACACCCACCTCTGGAACTATTCATCTGCAACTGAACAAAGGACTGAGACCCATCCAAGTGCTAGATGTCTACCAGAGGAATTGAACTAACTTGCAAACTCCAAAGTCTTCAAGGACTTGCTTTATATGGACACTAAATTGTCTGTATGTATGTGATTCACTCTGACCCTGCAACATCTCTCATGTTTCTTCTTTTCTTTTTATATTAAACCTTTAGTTGTAATTACTAAGGGATTGGCTGGCTGCGTGGTAGTTTGGGTAAGATCCAAGCCTGTTTTGTTCTGGGTGATGCAGCTGGCCCTTTGGTGTCAGGAGAACCTATTTCTCTGAGAGACCCAGTTGCTAGGTAGGGACCAAAGGAGCTGATGCGCAATAAAGGGGTCTGTTTCTATTCTGTTATGCTTGGTGATGACCAGTGTGGGGAATCAGAAGCATATTTTGTTACTGACTGGGTGACTGGTTTAAGTACCACCCGTCAGTGGTTTTGGGGTTTGGCCCCTGGTTTTGCAGCCTGCCCTGATTTTTGCACACGCAGACAGTTAACTGAGGAGGCTTGGGTCACACATGCCAAGTGCTCATTCACAGTGTTATGCTTTCAGGGGAGCTAACTTAACAATGAGGAGGGAAAAAATACGAGTTCCTTTATTTAATACCTGTAAAACCGAATTTCATTTAACACAGCAGTTGGTTAATGACCAGACTGAAATTAAGCTAAGCTGCGGACTGGTCAGCAAGAATGATCCCCTCTGCTATGGGATGGGCTCCCCAGAGAAGTGCTGTCATCCCAGGAGCTGGAGGAGGATGGATGAGGAACTCACAGTCCACAGCAATAATCATGCAGTGGTTGGCTGAGAAACAGACCAGTAAGTCCTTTCTGTCACCAGCTTTCTTGAGCCTACAGCTGAATAGCCAGCATCTTCCCTGAGGCGGCGGCAGCAGGTGATGCTCAACCTGCAGACACCCAGCACCAGCACTGGAGGCCTGTAATCCCTCCTGGTACTGTACCAGCCAGCTGCCAACTGGGCTCCAGAGTCCTGTTGCCAAGTCTCCCCAGCCCAGAGGCCAAAGAGAAGGTTCCTGGCACTCTGGAGCCACAGAAGGGTGTTTTTCTGCCCTGCCAAGCCCCACTCCAGGGAATAGCAGCAAACAGAACAGCTCCAGTCTTTGGTATACTCCTCTCATCCAGCAGAAATCAATCACCCAAGCCACAGGCTGCTGCCTGGAGCCTGAAAACCGCACCCCACGCAGCAAACTAGAGGAGGCTACAACCATCGACAGGCAGGTTCAACACCATGCAGCATGGTCTCAGTCCAAGGGCCCAGGTCACAATGCATGCTGAGAGCTATCACTTCTGCACCCTGGATGAAGGCAGCCACAGACCATACTGAGAACTCCACAGCAGGCCCTTCAGGATATCCCACATAAAAATCAATCAAGGTCAAGGTGCTGTGTCCTTAAGGCCCATTGAAATGCTAAATTTCCCGCTGCCAGGAGACAACTCAGGACAGCTTCCTTCCTGAGCATCAGCAGCTTCTCCACCGTCACTCCTAACAGAAGCCCAGCAGTGCTCAGCACCAGGCTGCCCAATATCCCATAGACATTCATGGTGAAGATAGAAATAATGAGGATGGTGATGGAGATCACCACAACGACAGACTGGGCAACCATGGCCCTGCCCTCCTCAGTGAAGTACTCCAAACCTGTGGCCAGCAGCAAAGCCCCTCCCAGGAGGATGTTGGCAGTGGAGTGGTCACCGTTCAGCCAATGGAATCCAAACGCCAACAGAGGGAGGCCAATGATGGTGGAGACCCAAAAACAGGACTGGGAGTCTGCTGCCAAGCTAAGCCCAAGAGGTGTCCAGAAGCCAGCTGCTTCCATGAATGCTGCCAAGGCCTGGAGGAGAAACCCTGCTGCGGCCCCACGATTTATCTACAAACACACAGAGGTAAGCAATGAGACACAGCCTGCAGTCAGAGGGAGCTCAGTGTCACAGATGTGGACAAAGAAATAGCTCAGATAGCCAGGGTACAGCTTGAGGGTCCATCTCTCCTGGAGTCACACCCAGAGCTACATCATGCCAGCAACGCGAGCATGAGGTTGTCTAGGTGAGGGGTGACAATCTATAATATTAATTGCAATGATCTGCCATGGCAGGTACCATCAGAGAGTTTATAATTTGCTAAGTCTGATAAGCATGTCTGTAGCCATGACAATTTTGTACTTTACATTCTAAATATGTCAGGCATCTCTGTATTTCAACATGTGTGGCGCCTCTGGGCGACACCCCATGCAGGACAGCAGCAGCAGTAAACCTGCTTAATGGCCATCAAGGGAACTCCCAGGTACAATGAACCCAGGGAAACAGCCCAGGGGCTGCACCTTATGGGTTAACAGGGCATGTAAGAACACGACCATAGACAGGTGACTGAGGCTTTTCCATGTCACCGCTGTGTTTGGGACAAGCTGCACAGCAAAGCAGTAGTCTTCACTCCTCCTTCCTATCTCTGGATCCACTCATCCACAACTGGAGCTGTGAAACAAGGGCTGAGACCCATCCAAGTACTGGGTGTACACCAGAGGGACTGTACAAGCCTGCACACTGCATAACTCTGCTCAGTACCTGATAGATAAGGACTAATATCATTTGTCTGTAGCTGAGTGATTTGACCATTTAGTATCTCTTTTCTTCTTTCTTTCTTTCCTTATACTAAAGCTTTAGTTTCAGTTACCAAAAGACTGGCTGGCAGTGAAGGATTTTGGGTAAAATCCAAATTTACGTTGATCTGATGATGTGGCTGACTCTTTGGCTCAGGAGAACATTTTGGTAAAGGGAACCAAGTTCTAAACAACTTTTCTCTTTACTGAACCTAACTGCTGCCTGGGAGCCAGAGACTGAAATGCAGTAAAGGGAGCTGTGTACTTGTTTTTGTTTTAACTTCTTGACAACCAGTGTGGGGAAATCAGAAGCACAGTTGGTAACTGTTTGAGAAATCTAACTGCAGCATTAGTCACCAGTTTAAGAGAACTGGCTTTCCTTTTGCAGCCTGCCCTGACTTTGGCATTTTCAGGTGGGCTGCCGTTAGCACGGATGGCTCAGCAAAAGTCCATCATTCACTAGCTCTACTGCTTCTTTTTCCAGTTGTTCCAAAGGGGCAGCCATGTTAGCCTAGTAAAGCAAAAAAAGCAAGGAGTCTTGTGGCACTTAAAGACTAACAGATTTATTTATCACATGAGCTTTTGTGGCAGAAAATCCCACTTTGTCAGAGTGTCTCTTCAAAGTATCTGACGAAGTGGGATCTTCTCCCATGAAAGCTCATGCAATAAATAAATCTGTTAGTTTTTAAGTCCCACAAGACTCCTTGCTCCCCCCCCATCTGGTTCCTCCCAATCATTCATTAAGAGGAATGTCTTTGCGTGTGTTCCTTTCTACGTTTAATGCAACCGTGAAAACCCTTTTCTCCAGTGAAAAACCGCCCTCACCCAGCAGATTCCCCAGGTGCCAATACCACCTCCTGCCCCCTGAGTTTTCCTTTCCCCAGCTTCTGCAAACAAACCACCAGGAGCAAGTGAAGCAGGGGTGCTGCCAAAGAACCAAGGAGTCACTCAATGGGATGAACTTGAGCTCTAAGCCTCCAGACACGTATGAACACTAAGCTAATTTGCAATCAAGTGCTCCAGAAAGAAAGGTGTAAGCCATAATTTCCCATAAATCTGATTGCCTAGCAAACGTGGAGCAGCCAGAAGTGAATGAGGTGCAATGGAGAGGGCTTTTTGCTAGTCCCTGGCTCTAGCATGCAGTGTGTTGATTTGTTCTCTCTCTGTTAGCTGGAAGAACAAGAATGGGCCAACACAGCTGCGCCCTGGTGGTTAAGAGGAAGGCATTAGCGCATTCCTGAGTGTGCACCACCCAGAACTGATGCTCTGTGCGTCCCCATGACTGCACTCACCTGGAAAGTGCGCATGGCCGCGCTCAGACACACGGCACCCAGCCCGACGCTGCAGAGAGCACAGCTCCACTCAGCAGGCCTGCCAGCCATGGGGGCAGGGGCTGCCTCCACCCTGAAAGGGAGAGCACAGAATTACAGCCTGCCAGCGCCCACAAGGCGCTTCCCAGAGAGAGAGGAGCACAGGGCTTCGGGCCTGGTCCGACCCACCATGGCAGAGGGGGGCTAGCTTGGCCTCAGTCTGCATTGGTGGGGCACGTCGCAACAAGACTTGTTCCCTTGTCCAGGGGCAAGGCCTGGCAGCTGGAACCTGGCCAGAGCTTCGCTGCCAAGGCTCCCTCCCACCCCTGATCGCCCCTCCAGGCTGCCAGCCCCTCCTGCAGGGCACCCCCTGCTCCCGGCCCCATCCCCTGCGTGGGGCTGCCAGTCTCCTCTCCCAGGGC